>JAREYC010000021.1:2137500-2697500 GCA_030015325.1 Cryptoblepharus egeriae
ATCCCAGCCAGGGAAAAAGAAGGTGATGGGAAGCCACCGGGGCAGCATCCAAGCCGCGCATGCAGATGCACATCTCTGAGCACATTCACGGTGAAGCGGTGAAGTGGCCGGCCTCACAAATCTGGCTGCCTGCTGGCCTGGGAGCCAGAGCTGCCCATCCAAAGTGCAACCACAACATTGTAAAGCTTGCAATATGTGCCCTTCATCACACACCAGACAGCCTTGGGAGCAAAGGGTCTCTCATCCACCTGGGAAACGGGAAGGGCACTGGAGATCAGAGCGTGGTGGAGATCGGGGGGTCTCCAAATGACAACTTGGGGGACACATCCGGCCCGTCACAAGATTTAATCTGGCAGGCAGCAGCTTGTCTTTCTTGTCAGAGTGTTTGCTCATGTTTGACATTTCCTCCTCTCTCTGCTGCAGCCGCTTTGTTTCCTTGCAATTGTCACATTTCTCTTTTGTTCGGAATCATATTATGCTGATTACAAAAAAGATCCAAGGAAAATTTTAGTCATTCATTTAAATGTCATCCATTCATTCATAAAACTTTTCCGGCCTGCAAAAATGAGAAACGACAAAGCAATGGCGCCCTTGAAGCCTCACCCAGGGGTGTTGCTAGAGGGGTGCAAAGCTCTAGGTTTTGTAGGGAGTCTTCCCCTCCTCCTCCTTTTCAGAGCCAGCCATACACCTCTATTTTGCTCCCACCACCAGGAATGGCTCCAAAGAGAAGAGGGAGAGGCCGCTTGCACACCGTGATGAGGACCTTGCAAAACCATGCTTTGCACCCCCTCTGGGTATGCCACTGGCCCATTCGGATGCAGAATTACTTGGAAGTGACCCTTTCCAAGTACAGTGGTACCTCACTTAACAAGTGCCTCGCTTAACAAGTGTTTCACATAACAAACAAAAATTTCCAAGAAATCTTGCGTCACATAACAAGGTCCGCTTCACTTAACATGCAAGCACGCTATGGGCATGCTTGCTATGCAGGCCTGATGCTCCGCACAGAGGCTCTTTAAAAGGGCTGCCGGCCAGCGCTGCTCCCCCTAACTGCCCCCAACTTGGGGCCAGTTGCCTGGAGGAGCCAGAGGCAGCTGCCCCTAACTGCCCCCAAGTGCCCCCACCGACCACCTTGAACCTGTAGCAGCAGCCCAGGTAAGACTCCCAGGAAAGCGTCTTTGATTGCAGCCTCCTAACCATGTCTACCCAGACGTAACCCCCATTGTGTTCAATGGGGCTTACTCCCAGGAAAGTGTCTTTAGGATTGCAGCCTAAGTAGACTTCACAGGATCCTGCACACTGAATGCATGTTTTGAATTCAATTCCAGTGTTTTGTCATCATTTTTACATCCAGTTCATATTTTTATATGAATCTTTCGGGGGTTGTGGAACCAATCGTCTGAGTTTCCATGATTTCCTATGGGAAAGTCTGCTTCATTTAAAGAGCGTTTCACTTAAAGAGCAGGCCTCCAGAACCAATTCAGCTCTTGATGTGAGGCACCACTGTAATTCCAAAAAATGAGGCTTGGCAGTTTTTTGCTTCCAAGGATTGTGTTGCACCCTAAAGAGAGGAGATGGAGTTCTGCTGAAGGCAGCAAATCCCCCTTTGTCCTCCAGCCCCAAACCTGGAGTCCTGCTCCTGCCTCCAGCTTGCCGAATGGGATGAGCGCGGCTTTTGTGCTGGTCGGCGTCTGGCTCACCTTTCTTCATCTCCAGCTGAAAGGAAATATCATTACTCTCCGCCGCTCCGTCTTCTGACTGTTCCTGTGTGTTTGTAATTGGTTCGTGTTTGTCTGCTTTGCAAATTCATAACCGTGTAAATTGGAAAACGGAAGCAGCCGGTTCTCAGCTGGAACGTGAAGGGGCGAGCAGGAGCTCCGACTCCCAACCCACCTTCCCAACTATTTTATCGCCAGGCCCCACAGGAAGCTATCTATGCCGGATAAGGCCACAGGCGCATCGGGGCCTCATCCACAGTAGCTGTCAGATGGTGGGTAGAAATAGAATGAGGGTCAATGAGGACATCCCCCTCACTTTGCTGTGTGCCCTCAAAGTTTGGTAATCAGAGGTCGACTGCCTCCGACGATAGAGGATGTGCTATGACTCTGCCATCTATCCAGGATGCCTTAAGGAGTGACATGTGGAGGGGAGGCACAGGTATCGCAGGCTGGATACAAGCAAGAGCCAGGAAGAGGGTGACATCCAGTAGTCTGTCCCCTATATATGAAGTCAATCCTCTTTGAAAACAGGGGCCATCCTCACCTCCGATGGCAAAGGATTCAGTATGCTCTTAATACTTTTCCTAATGAAGCACTTCCTTTAGGGACAGGCTATGCGGAGCCAAGACCAGTCTGTCTAGGAGGATGACGGAGGCAGTGACATCATAGAGCAGGCAGATCTGTACATGCATTGCGTGAAGTCCTCCTTCCACCAATTTGCATGGGCAGTGCATGCCAACACGCAGGGGAGAAGATCACACATACGTGGGTTTCATGCCAGTTTCTTGCTGGATCTTGTTACTCTTCAGATATCTCCAGCGACTGATTAACAGGCACCTTTTGTACTCAAAGTGCTACCGGAGTTACCACCAGGAGAAGGAAAAATACGCCTCTCGTTGTTGCAGCGACAAGTCCGTTTTGTCAGCCTCTCCAGCTTTAATTTCCTTCCAGCTGTGCGAGTGTCGGGGCTGTGAGACGTGCAGGCGGGAGGCTGCAGTTCCTGACCGCTGATCTCGCGCCACGACAGGTACGGATGAGGCTCCGGGGGCCACTGTAGCTACCAGCTGCTTGCCAAGCTCAAGGCCAAAAGCCTTCTCTCCCCCCCCCTTCCTCACACACAAGCACCAGCAGAACAGAACTTGGCCTGAAATGAAATTCAAAGCAAGTCGGGTGTTTCAACTCAAGCAAACTGTCAGAGGAACCCATTCCAGGCTGAAGTTCTGATATTTAGGGATTATGCGCACCGCTTTTCAGTCAACTCAGCCTCCCAGCGCAGCTCAGTGTCAGTACTTTGGTGACAGCATCACAGGTAAGGGATAAAACTGTCTCTTCTGGAGTCTGGTGTTCCACTTTCTTCCTTCCAGAAGATGGGAGATGGTGGTGGAGATACAGGTTGGCCACCCAACCAACGCTGCAGGCATAGCTCTTGCACTTGTTTCATAACACACATGACGTCACATCTATGGCTGGGCAACCCATCGCCCCATCTCACCCCCATTGGTGACCAAAGCAGGAGCTGCAGCAACCAAGCCAAGTGCAATCCTTTGGCGCTCCTCCTGTAGAAATCTGTCACCTGTCAATCTCCAAGTCTGAACCGTTTCCCTCCATGTTCTCTCTCTTCCTCTATTCTTCTAGCCGGTGCCTTCAAACAACCGGCTTAATTACCAAAATTCATTAGCCAACACTTAATTACACCCGCCATGTGCTGGCTTAGCTGAGAAGACATCTGATTAATAGCATGTAAGTTACGCTGGGAATCGTGTTCCATAATTAACCACAAGTTGCTCCGCTGTGTAATATTAATGAGCTCTTTTTGACTATGCAAATGGCAGCTGGAGGAGAGGCACATCATTGGATGGGGTCCTGGAGGGGTTGGGGAAGCGGGTAATGGGCCATTAGCTTCTGATTGCTCGCAGTGGGACAGCTGGGGCTTCCCATCCGGGTTGCAGTCAGCACTGGGGCTCGCCATGGGGTAGGAGCACTCAACAACACCCGCCCTGCTCTGCCCCGCTGAGCCATCACTTGCACACTCTTCCTTTGGTGGCCTTTGCGTTGAGTGCCCCAACAGCAGTGTCAGAAAAGGGCTGAAGGAACCACTTCCTACGCTGACGTTCTTGCAACAGACTGTTCTTTCCCTGCTCCCGGCGCAGCACTTAACAGCCTCGTCCTTTTATTATTTCATTTATGTGACATTATCTGCATTTGGACTCGGCTCGCCAAAGGAGAAACGCAGCCTGATCTGCTCAACCTCGCTGGGCACGGAAACAACCACACAGAACTGGAAATCCCTGCTGCGTTGCGATGCTCGCCCAGGAAAAGGCTGGTCTCCGATGGCAAAATCTCTCTTCGGGAACAATGGTTCGGCGCCTTTAGGACATGACAGTCTCTTTGTGGAACGTGGGCATTCTGGGTACAGAGAAATCCTAGGCATGTCTACTCAGGAGTAAACCCCACTGGGGCGTGGATTGCAGCCTAAATGCATTTATTTATGAATTGATAAAAAAGTTCAGTTCATTCCACATTGCTTTTCCCCTGAAGCACAAAACCATCTCCGAGCAGACTGAGCCTGCTTTCCCCAGTGGCCAACCAGATGCCTTCTTGTACCCCACAAACCAGCAATTCCTGGTGATGCTGTGATGGTGATGGTGGTTTTCTAAGGGCACCTAACTGGGATGCAGAAGAACCGAAATTTCACCCTGCTGGGGAGGAAAAGAAAGCTGAATCAGGAGGCATCTCGCTCTTCATTCCACAAACTGGGCTGAAATAGTCACTGGCGCATGTCCGTTTGTCTGTCCCACATGGTCCTGGCTGGGTCGGATGGGCCCCCTGGATGGATCCAGTATGGCAGGAGACGGACCATCACAGTGGTTGAGATGAAGGTCTGACCTGATTGGATGTGGCAGAGGTTAAAGAAAGCAAAGCTCTGGAGAAACCGGATGAGCTTTTCTGCGTGTCACCTCCAGGGAATCTGCTCCTTGTGGACTGGAGACCACAATTAATCCTGGTTTACTGAGATGGAGGGGAATGGTGGGGGTGGAGGGGGCTTGTGAGTCTGATCTGGGTCAGGAAAAACCCAAGGAAAGGGCCCTCCAGACCCCATGGAAGTCCTGGACCTGAGTCCTCCTCCCAGCATTTCCCCCCTTCCCTCCCCAAATTCCCACTTCTCTCCATATGCCATTATTCTGGCTCATGCTAGGCAGGACCTTCCCAAACTTTCCCGAGCTGAGCATTGAATTCTGGATTAGAAAGTGTCAGTTTCAAAAACCGGCTCCGTTTGGTTCCTCCCATCTGAAACGGCTCCGACGGGGTCCCCTTGCATGCCTCTCTCCAAGACTGACTCCTCCACCCCCGTCTAGGTATGCCACGACCACAGACACACGCATGGTGATGGGCACTGGGTCAGAGAAATTCAGAAGGGGGTCAGAAACATCTGCATCTGCCCAAGTCCACCACGTAGAGGGGCAGCAAGACTTGGGTGCAAGTGGGCCACTGCAGGAACCCGAGCCTGAGAAGTCCAGGGAGCCACAACTTGGTGCAATGCAGCTCCACTTCTTCCGCGCCAAGCGGCCCCCCGGCTGGCTACTATGCTCTTGTCTTGAATGCAGCTTTGCATTAAAATGTGCTGCGATTCATCTGGTCCATTAACTCACATGCACTCTTTCAGCACACCTTTTGACTGCTTTCCATCCTACCACAAAGAAATAATAATTATTTCCAGCTCTGGGGACCTTGGCTGTGAAGCTGCGGCCCTACAAACCAGGTTTCCAATGGGGCCCACCCCACAGCTCCGAAGGCTGGCCCGGGGAAGGAACACCAGCTGGAAACAAACAAGGTGGGGGGGGCAGTTGTGGGTCCAGGCAAAGGGAGGCACAGCCTTCCAGGTGCTTTGTGGCAACTGGCCCAGCAAGCAGGATGCCGAGCAGGTTGCCAGCCCCCAGCATCTGCTGCAGCCTTCCCCACTACAGAGGAAGCAGCTTGCAACTCAGGCTAGCCCAGCGCATGGCAGCACCCACTTGTGCGCACAGCGACATGTGCTTGGCGCTGCAGGGAAGCGGCACAGATGGTCTGGGCGTCAGCGCACTCTTCTCTCTCCTCCAGCAGTTGATGATCCCACAAGCTTCTGGCTGGAGCAGGGACAGGGAGAGGAACGGAGCCGTCCTCAGGACTGTTTCCTGTGGCTGCCTCTGCCAGATTGTCAGGGCCGCGATCCAGGAATGTGTGGGGAGGGGACTCAATGCTGAACCCCCCCCCCCACACCTCCCAGAAATGCTGAGCCATAAACAATGATTCCTATGCTCCTCTGGCTGGCAGAGATGCTGCAGAGGAAGGCCTGCACAGCTGCCCCCAAAGCACCCCACATTCTCCCCAAACTCCTGCAAAGTGTGGGGTTCAATGAGACGCTCTATGCTCTCCTTTCCCGTGTCAGCCTTTGCAGGGTTGGCTCCCTCAACAAGTAGGAACATCAGAAAGCCACGGTGCTTCTGACACCCCTTTCTTGCTGGAAGAGGAAGCCGAAAGTGTAAGAAGCACAAAGGCTGAGCAGGGGAGAGGAAACAGGCGTTCAGGCATCATGCAGTCTGATGTCTTTGGAACTCCCAGCCACAAGGTCCCACCTTCCCAAGTTCCAAAATTTCTCAAGACCAATTGCACCTGATCCACAGTGGGTGGGTGGATAGATTGAGGGAGGAAAAGTCCATCACAGGTCACAAGCCGTGATGTCTGTATGTGACCTCCAGGTTTCAGAGCGAGACTTTGGCTGTAATCTAAAGACACTTTCCTGGGAGTAAGACCCATTTAATAAAATGGGGCTTACTTTTGAGTAGATATGGTTAAGATTGCGCTCTCTCTCTCAATGCCATCTCAAGGATGTAGCAATTCCATGCAGGATTCCTGTCTGGTGGGTGACTGTTTCCTGCAGGCAGCTGGAGTAGATGGGCCTTTGGCCTGATCCGGCAGGGCTTATCTTCGGCAGGGTGAAAACGAGACTGTGAACGTAGCATCTTGAACGTAGCTGGTTCTGGAAAGACCGAACCACTCCGTGTTTGTAAAAACCCCTTTGGGGGTTGAGATCAGCCTGCCTATGTGAACCCCCTTGAAGTAAAGTCTATGGAGCAATCCAAAGACCAGAAAGGCGGTATAGAAATGCCTGGATTGGATCTTCCCAAAATGTCTTTATCCAGAGATGGACACTTTGAATCCTGGGAGGTACGAAGAGGCTGAAGAAGAGCTTTTATGGGCCGTCTGACTTCTGAATCAACATCACATCATAACTATGTAGTATGACAGACTGGCAGGGCTGGCGCGACAGGCAACATGGTCTCATTGGTGTCATATAATGTAACGTTATATTGTGTGTTAGTATGATTATTGGGCTGGTTCTTCTAAGATGGCCTGTGGGTGGCACAAGCGGATAAGACGCTGTGCCTGTTAACCAGCAGGCCAGGGTTCGAGACCCGGGTCGGCCCCACAAGACAGGGTGAGCTCCTGTCCTTAGCCCAGCTCTGCAACGCATCTGGATCCAATCGTATTGGCTCTGCCTTTCCATTGACTAATTCAGTGGCATGGAGAGGAAGGATTTGCTGCTTGGGTAACAGCCTATCCTCCATAACAATCCAACCCAGGCTTTCGTGCTTCACATGCAGCGTGTGCAGCACCGAGCACGATAACATAGTCTTTCAAGACTGACGCCCTGCTCTTCTTCTAAGATGTATATGTGTTGAGGGTACATTCAGTGAGGCTCAGTCAATCTCACTGTACACATGTTGTGCATTGACAATAGAGAATTTATTGATTGATTATTGATTGATTATTATTGATTATTTATTGTGGCCTCTCAGGTGGGACGTCCTCCAGATAGATGGACTCCAGGTGTTTTGGGGGTGCACCGGCTCCTCTTGATCACCATGCAGGCAAGGCTGGCAATGGGGTTCTCTGCTTGGGGAGGCTCACCCCATTCTGACCCTATCAGACGGGCACCCCTCCTCTGGGACGTGAGCTGTGAGCTTGCAGGCCAGCAGGAGTCGTGCTGTGCTGCCTGCCTCTGGTTTTTCCGGCTCACCTGTTGTCCTCCTGGGTCCCAGCTGGTTTCTGAGCCCTCCTGCTGTTTCTGTGTCCCCTCCAGTGAGAGGAGACCTTCGCTCTGCCCTGTCAGATCAGAAAGCGGGAGGAAAAGGTAGGAGGCTGGCAGGGATGAGCTGGATCCGAGGGGCTCAGCGCTGCCTGCCTGGCATTGAGAGGAGCCTCCAGCCTGTCCCCGAACAAATCATGTAACAAGCCTCTGCCTCGACTGCCTGCTCAGGTCTCTCCTTATCCGGCAGGAGGGGAAGAGTGCGCCGTCTAATCAGATTAGCCGCACTTCACGGCAGAGATTGCCTCTCACAATCCAGCCCCCAATTTTAAAGCAGCATCAGAAACAGCCAAGCATGGGGGGAGATGCAGACAGCCTGTAGGAATAGGGGGTGGGTGGGTGGGTGGGTTGGCAGGAGGGGAGCCGACAACAGCCTCGTGGAAGTGCGGTTGGTCGGTCGTTTGCCGCAACTCCAAGCGCAACATCTCCCAACCCGGAAAGTCAAATTCACCTCCAGCAGAATAATTGATGCAAATTTCACTGCAATTATGCAAGTGTTATTGGCTTATTTGATCTAGAACATCAATCACATTTATTCCACTGATTTATTAGATTGGGGAGATAAAGTTGGCTCAGCTTCAGCAGGCCACGGCAGGGGGGAGGCTTCCTCTGTGCCACGGCCCTCATGTTGCCAGCACAAGGTAGGTGGGCCTTTTGCAGCCGATGGAGATGCTTCGCAGGTGTCTGTTCCACCACGGCCTCCGTCACATTTGGGCAAAATGGGTGAATTGACCCAGAGACATGGGCTGGACAGACCCTGGGAGATGGAGGTCAGTTTCCTCCAGCTTGGAGAAAGCTGTGCCATGAAGTGGGTGAGATGGCCTCCATCCCAGGCCATGGATTTGGGGCAGCGTTGCATGTGGCAGGGTGGAGGCGAATCATTTCAGAGGGGATTCCTTGAGAGCATGCCCAGCCAGATGCCACTCCCAGAGCACCATGTTCTGATGTTCTGCTCCAGACTCCAGAAGGTTGTTCTGCCCTCTGCAGAATGGGGTCTCCTCAAAGAGGTCTCCCTATCAATTGGGTTCCCTTCCAAGGAGAATCTGATTTAACACCTCCAAGGCTGCCATTAATGTGTGGAGGACTTTCTGCTTGGATACACCTTGACTCCAGCACCTCCACCATCACCCAGGACCCCAAGAACAGCATCAGTGATGAGCCTCAGCTGAAGACCAGGCACCGCATGAGGAAGCCAGACCTGAGAACACTCTGAATCAGGGGCTGGACCCCAGGAAGGGGCAGGAGGGCAGCAGTGCCAGCAAAAGTGCTCCCTGGCATTTGCCCATCACTGACACAGCCAGCATGTCATCCAGCGCCAGGTCTTGAATGCAAAGCCTCTGACTGCCCAGCTTGAAGATGCTCTTGCCGTGCCAGACAGTTCCCAACCCCAGGCTTTCCAGTGGGAAATCCAAGGTTGGCAGAAACGGGGCAGACACTCGGGTTCCTCTCCTTAACAGCCCCCGATCCTTGCTGCACTCACCTGTCATGTTGGCTGCCTTTGCAGAGAGGATGGGCTGCTTCAAGGTTGCGCAAACTACTGGGGAATATTGTCTCAGCCCCGGGGGGCGGACAAGAAACCTCGTTCTCCCCTCCAGCAGCCGAGGAACCCTGAAGAGAGACAGACTCGAGAGCACCTGGTTTGCATCCTAATGCAGGAGCTGCTGTCTCTCCGGAAGTGCTTGGAAGACCATGGTTTTATTTTTTTCCCTTTGAAGAAGGAAAAAGTGTGCTGTAAAGACTGCAAAGCCCTGATCTGCAGGTCGGTTCAGAAGAGCCTGGCCCAGGTCCCCACCAATGCCCGGCACTGCCTGTGCCACGGTTTCAAGGTCTCCGGGCCCATCTCCGAAGGATCCCAACGTTGTTTAAATACTGAAGGTGGCAAAGGAGGAAGGATGTGGAGCTGCTGGAAGCAGATCTGATAGGGCAAAATCAGCTCCGGCAGCAAACCCGGCGAGCTGCGCTTGTTAGAAGTGAGAAGGCAGCTAATGGGAACTGTCTCCTCGCACGTCAGGGCCAGAGGAATACAAATGACTGCAAAGGGCTGGACTGGCGAGACAGAACATCATGCGCACCGCCAGACCAGCACAGCCTTCCAAGGCAAGCAGCCACGTCGGCCACCTGGCCCCACAGCCCTCCCAAGAGGCCCTGCAGGAAACCATCTCGTGAGCGTATCTTAGGTGTGCCAGTTGCGCTCCATGCGTGCAACACCCTTTGCATGGAACTGCACAGTTATCCTCACCTCCCAGCATCCTTCTCCCCAGCGGCGCAGCCAACAATCACGTAGACTGCGGCAAAGCTCAGAATGTTGCCCCACAGGTCATGTTCCAACCGGAAGTGACAAAAAGGAAATTGAGGGGGGAAATCTGCTTTTTGTTCCATAAGCAGTTGGCATTTTCATTTTCTGGTTAATTGACCATAACTTTTGATGGAGAACAGGGATTCCAGTGCAGTTTGTTTCACTGCATTCTGCATTAAAGTATCTTTCCATTGATGCATAACATGATGTTGTACATTCCTCTTCAACATCTTCATCCATGACTTGGAGGAAGGCATACGGGGGAGCCTGATCAAATGTGCAGATGACACCAAGCTGGGAGGAGAAGCAAAGACAACAGAAGAAGGAGGAACCTCCAGGAGGATCTGGAGAAACTGGAATTCTGGGCTGTAACCAACAGAATGAACTTCAACAGGGAGAAGTGGAAGGTTCTGCACTTGGGCAACAAAAACCAAAAACATAGGTATAAAATGGGGGATACTTGGCTTGGCAGCACAACATGTGAGCGGGATCTTGGAGTCGCCACTGTGGACCACAAGCTGAACATGAGTCAGCATGTGATGTGTCTGCAAAGAAGGCAAATGCCATTTGAGGCTGCATTAAGAGGACTGGAGCTTCCAAGTCATGAACTTGGGATGTTCAGCCTGGAGAGGAGGAGGCTGAGGGGAGACCTGATTGCCCTCTTCAGATACCTGAAGGGCTGTCATAGGGAGGAAGGGGCTCATGTGTTCATAGATGCTTCTGAAAGCAGGACCAGAACCAATGGGGACAAACTGCAAGAGAGGAGATTCCGGCTGGAAATCCGGAAGAAATTCCTGACGGTTCGGGCGGTTGGACAGTGGAAGAGATGCCAAGGGAGGTGGTGGACTCTCCCTCACTGGGGGTCTTCAAGCAGAGGCTCCACCAGCCCCTGTCGGGGATGCTCTAGTGGGATTTCCTGCTGCAGGCAGGGGGTTGGACTAGATGACCTACTAGGTCCCTTCCAACTCTAGGATTCTAGGATTCTATGTCTTCATACAGACCCCATTTTTCATAATTTTGACCAGTAGTGATAAGCTCAGCTTGCTGCTCCCCTAATGCTTGTTACCCAGTCCAACTCCCACCCCCTGCACCTCCTGAGCTATGCCACTGAAGGATCCCCAGAATGCAGATGAGAAAACTGAGGCATGGGAATAAGTTGTGTTGACCACAATGGAACTTATTTCTGAGTAAACCACTTGGTGAACTTTTTAGTTGAAGAGCAGTATCTATCTATCGATCGATCTATCTATTGATCTATCTATCTATCTCTCTCTCTATCTATCGATCTATCTATCGATCTATCTATCTCTTTATCTATCTATCTATCTCTCTCTCTCTCTCTCTCTCTCTATCTATCTATCTATCTATCTATCGATCTATCTATCTATTTATTGATCTATTTATTAGATAGATCAATAGATAGATAGATAGATAGAAAGAAAGAAAGAAAGAAAGAAAGAAAGAAAGAAAGAAAGAAAGAAAGAAAGAAAGAAAGAAAGAAACTACGGGAGCATGTAAGAGACGTTATGTGCACTCATAGTTACTGCACCACCTAGTGAAAACCTATGGGAAATTCATATTGCAATCCAGAATAAGTTGTTCTTACACGAGAGCAAGGACTTCCCATAGTTACTCTAGATTTTGCCCTTATACAGACTGACAGATAGATGTGCCTGTGATTGGGCCAATGGGGGTTGGCGCTGGGCAGTGGGGTTCTGTTCACTCCATCCTGTCCCCCCAGATCTGGAGTCTTCCCCCCTTCCCTGACTGAGGGAAGCCACGCGGTGGCTTCTTACTGAAGAAACAGCCCTTCAAAGCCGGGCTCTTCTCTTTGCCTCCACATCACATTGATTTCAGCAAGTGAGCCCAGGAGACTCCACTCCAATGAAGCTCCAGTAATGGGACTCTTACTTCTCAGAACGAAAACCTTTCCAAAGTGAACGCAAACAGTTCATTTATCTCTCTGTGTGTGCGTATACGTGTGTGTGCCTGGTGTGTACACAGCACATTCCATCAAACTCTAGCACAGCCGAGGACCAGGCTCTTGAGTCGGAGATTGCACTCACAGCCCCCTAACTGTGGGCTTAATGCAGACCTTGGGCCATTATTGGGAAAGAATTCCTTAAATTAAGGAAACTAATGCAGTCCTAACCTGGGCTGGCACAACTCATTGGTCTTCCGTTCCTGTGGTGAGGTAGGGAGTCAAGCGCATGTCTGTGCAGCGTCCTAACCCTCCCACAGGAGTGGCGTGCAAGTGACTTATGGCACTTTTGTGACACCCCCAGATCAGCACAGGATTATGCAGAGCTTAGGCCAGCCTAACTGGGGTTAGGGGTGCAGATTTAATTGGCTGCAAGTGGGCAGCGGTATTTACTAGGCAAATCTTGGACTGGGAATTTGGAGAAACACCACCAGATGTGTTGATGGCCACAGTCATAGATGATTTGAAAAGGACGTTGGACAGATACCGGAAGGTGGAGAGGTGTTAATCCAGAAAACCAAGTAGAGCTTCCATGCTCAGAGGCAGTCTACCTCTGATACCAAGTATGGGAGATAAAGCAAAACGGAGAATGTGGTGGCTTTCATGGCCTGCATCCAGAGCAACCTGTTCAGTCCCAGTTCATGATGTGGTGACTTTTGGATGGAATGACTCTGACACACATGACATGAGCCTGCCTTGGCACAGACTTTGTGCCCAGAAAGTTGTGGACTAACCAGATACTACCTCTTTCAAAGCATGCTGGGGCAAGAGGGCTGCAGCAGGAATCAGTGTTTCATTGTGAGCCACCTCCCTACACCTCGTGTCGCCCCTTGAATGACTAAAGCTGCAATGACCCAGGAAAGGGTGATTCTCAGAGCCACCACCCAAAATGAGGCAGCCCAGATGGGGGCTCACCTGGGCCCCCCTTCAGGTGAACAGCACTAGATGCCCTTTCCTCCTCCCTGGGGTAATGCACCCCCCTAGGTTCCCTTTCCTCCTCCCTGGGGTAGTGAACCCACTAGATTCCCTTTCCTCCTCCCTGGGGTAATGCACCCCATTACATACCGTTTCCTCCTCCCTGGGGTAATGCACCCCCCTAGATTCCCTTTCCTCCTCCCTGGGGTAATGCACCCCCCTAGATTCCCTTTCCTCCTCCCTGGGGTAATGCACCCCATTACATACCATTTCCTCCTCCCTGGGGTAATGCACCCCCCTAGATTCCCTTTCCTCCTCCCTGGGGTAATGCACCCCATTACATACCGTTTCCTCCTCCCTGGGGTAATGCACCCCCCTAGATTCCCTTTCCTCCTCCCTGGGGTAATGCACCCCATTACATACCGTTTCCTCCTCCCTGGGGTAATGCACCCCATTACATACCGTTTCCTCCTCCCTGGGGTAATGCACCCCCCTAGATTCCCTTTCCTCCTCCCTGGGGTAATGCACCCCCCTAGATTCCCTTTCCTCCTCCCTGGGGTAATGCACCCCCCTAGATTCCCTTTCCTCCTCCCTGGGGTAATGCACCCCCCTAGATTCCCTTTCCTCCTCCCTGGGGTAATGCACCCCATTACATACCGTTTCCTCTTCCCTGGGGTAATGCACCCCCCTAGATTCCCTTTCCTCCTCCCTGGGGTAATGCACCCCCCTAGATTCCCTTTCCTCCTCCCTGGGGTAATGCACCCCCCTAGATTCCCTTTTCTCCTCCCTGGGGTAATGCACCCCATTACATACCGTTTCCTCCTCCCTGGGGTAATGCACCCCCCTAGATTCCCTTTCCTCCTCCCTGGGGTAATGCACCCCATTACATACCGTTTCCTCCTCCCTGGGGTAATGCACCCCCCTAGATTCCCTTTCCTCCTCCCTGGGGTAATGCACCCCATTACATACCGTTTCCTCCTCCCTGGGGTAATGCACCCCCCTAGATTCCCTTTCCTCCTCCCTGGGGTAATGCACCCCATTACATACCGTTTCCTCCTCCCTGGGGTAATGCACCCCCCTAGATTCCCTTTCCTCCTCCCTGGGGTAATGCACCCCATTACATACCGTTTCCTCCTCCCTGGGGTAATGCACCCCCCTAGATTCCCTTTCCTCCTCCCTGGGGTAATGCACCCCATTACATACCGTTTCCTCCTCCCTGGGGTAATGCACCCCCCTAGATTCCCTTTCCTCCTCCCTGGGGTAATGCACCCCCCTAGATTCCCTTTCCTCCTCCCTGGGGTAATGCACCCCCCTAGATTCCCTTTCCTCCTCCCTGGGGTAATGCACCCCCCTAGATTCCCTTTCCTCCTCCCTGGGGTAATGCACCCCATTACATACCGTT
The DNA here is from genome assembly GCA_030015325.1 of Cryptoblepharus egeriae. Classification (NCBI taxonomy): domain Eukaryota; kingdom Metazoa; phylum Chordata; class Lepidosauria; order Squamata; family Scincidae; genus Cryptoblepharus; species Cryptoblepharus egeriae. The sequence goes on from JAREYC010000021.1 coordinate 2,151,940, forward strand.
TCCTCCTCCCTGGGGTAATGCACCCCCCTAGATTCCCTTTCCTCCTCCCTGGGGTAATGCACCCCCCTAGATTCCCTTTCCTCCTCCCTGGGGTAATGCACCCCCCTAGATTCCCTTTCCTCCTCCCTGGGGTAATGCACCCCATTACATACCGTTTCCTCCTCCCTGGGGTAATGCACCCCCCTAGATTCCCTTTCCTCCTCCCTGGGGTAATGCACCCCCCTAGATTCCCTTTCCTCCTCCCTGGGGTAATGCACCCCCCTAGATTCCCTTTCCTCCTCCCTGGGGTAATGCACCCCATTACATACCGTTTCCTCTTCCCTGGGGTAATGCACCCCCCTAGATTCCCTTTCCTCCTCCCTGGGGTAATGCACCCCCCTAGATTCCATTTCCTCCTCCCTGGGGTAATGCACCCCCCTAGATTCCCTTTCCTCCTCCCTGGGGTAATGCACCCCATTACATACCGTTTCCTCCTCCCTGGGGTAATGCACCCCCCTAGATTCCCTTTCCTCCTCCCTGGGGTAATGCACCCCCCTAGATTCCCTTTCCTCCTCCCTGGGGTAATGCACCCCCCTAGATTCCCTTTCCTCCTCCCTGGGGTAATGCACCCCCCTAGATTCCCTTTCCTCCTCCCTGGGGTAATGCACCCCCCTAGATGCCCTTTCCTCCTCCCTGGGGTAATGCACCCCCCTAGATTCCCTTTCCTCCTCCCTGGGGTAATGCACCCCCCCATTCCCTTTCCTCCTCCCTGGGGTAATGCACCCCCCTAGATTCCCTTTCCTCCTCCCTGGGGTAATGCACCCCCCTAGATTCCCTTTCCTCCTCCCTGGGGTAATGCACCCCACTAGATTCCCTTTCCTCCTCCCTGGGGTAATGCACCCCATTACATACCGTTTCCTCCTCCCTGGGGTAATGCACCCCCCTAGATTCCCTTTCCTCCTCCCTGGGGTAATGCACCCCCCCTAGATTCCCTTTCCTCCTCCCTGGGGTAATGCACCCCATTACATACCGTTTCCTCCTCCCTGGGGTAATGCACCCCCCTAGATTCCCTTTCCTCCTCCCTGGGGTAATGCACCCCCCTAGATTCCCTTTCCTCCTCCCTGGGGTAATGCACCCCCCTAGATTCCCTTTCCTCCTCCCTGGGGTAATGCACCCCATTACATACCGTTTCCTCCTCCCTGGGGTAATGCACCCCCCTAGATTCCCTTTCCTCCTCCCTGGGGTAATGCACCCCCCCCATTCCCTTTCCTCCTCCCTGGGGTAATGCACCCCCCTAGATTCCCTTTCCTCCTCCCTGGGGTAATGCACCCCCCTAGATGCCCTTTCCTCCTCCCTGGGGTAATGCACCCCCCCCCCATTCCCTTTCCTCCTCCCTGGGGTAATGCACCCCCCTAGATTCCCTTTCCTCCTCCCTGGGGTAATGCACCCCCCTAGATTCCCTTTCCTCCTCCCTGGGGTAATGCACCCCACTAGATGCCCTTTCCTCCACCCACAAGTGCACCCCACAAAAAGTGATCGTTTTGGCTGGAAATCTGGAAGGCCGGTCTGGGTACGGCAGCATGTTTTGAAACGTTCCTCCTGCTTTTCTCTAATTAACCGGGATCCGTTCCCTCCACCTCCTCCCTCCACAAACATTATCTTCAAGAGTGCAGTTTGCGGAGCTGTTTTAAAAAACACACACACACCAGAAGACCCAAATCCCATTTGCAAAGCTAATGGAGCTGAAGCTGGAGGGGGGCAAAGCTTCCCCTGGGGTAAAGGCGAGGCCATTTGCACCCACAGGAGGACACGCACCAAATCCCAGAGCTTCACTTCCAAAAGCCAGAGGTGTTGGGAGGAGACCCTGTGACCTGTCCAGTGGGGCCTCACATCAAGAGCTTCATTTGTTCCAGAGGCCTGCTCTTTAAGTGAAACGCTCTTTAAGTGAAGCAGATTTTCCCATAGGAAATCATGGAAACTCAGTCGATTGGTTCCACAACCCCCAAAATAGTCATATAAAAATATTAACTGGATGTAAAAATGATGACAAAACACTGGAATTGAATTCAAATATGCATTCAACGTGCAGGATCCTATGAAGACTACTTAGGCTGCAATCAAAGACACTTTCCTGGGAGGAAGCCCCATTTAACACAATGGGGCTCACTTCTGGGTAGACATGGTTAGGAGGCTGCAATCAAAGACACTTTCCTGGGAGGCTTACCTGGGCTGCTGCTGGAGGTTCAAGGTGGTCGGTTGGGGCACTTGGGGGCAGTTAGGGGCAGCTGCCTCTGGCACCCCCAGGCAACTGGCCCCAAGTTGGGGGCAATTAGAGGGAGAAGCGCTGCCTCCATGAGGAGCTTCAGGGCTTCATAGCACACGTGCCCATAGCGCACTTGCTTGTTAAGTGAAGCGGAACTTGTTATGTGAAGCAAGATTTCTTGGAAATTTATACTTATGTGACATGCTTGTTATGTGAGGCACTTGTTATGAGAGGTACCAATGTATAGGCGCCAGCCACAGCTGTTGGGTGCGTTGCTCATTCCCGATTCAGCCGAGAGCCAGCGCTGTCCAGTGACGCCTCTGTGGTCCCATGGCTAGTATGACTGCACGGAACGCTGTTCTTTTCCCACCAAGGTGGTGCCTGTTTATCTACTTGCATTTCCCTGCTTTTGAACTGCTAGGCTGGCAGGAGCTCACCCTGTCTTGCAGCACCCGGGTCTCGAACCCCAGCCTTCATGGGTGCAGCAGGGTAAGTGGGAGGACTGGAGATGAATACTATGCCTGGTGATTGCTCCAAGCCTTGGGCATCAGGAGGTCCTGGACCAGCCCTGGTGGTAGAAAAGCAGGAGTCAAAACTCAGAGATCATGAGAGAAGGAGGGAGGAGGAGAGATTCATTTTGGTATTCATTGCGGTCGGCCACAAGCGGCATCTCCTGATGGTGTTTCCGCACATCTGGTGTGTATGAAACAAAACTCATCCCCCAAGACCACCTCTCTTTATGTCTCTCCTCCCCACAAATGCCGGTTTGTTTTTCGTGCGCTCTCTCTTCACCACCCCACGTTCTGGGCTCCTGCCGTTGAGACATCTCTATCCACCGCCTAACGACCCATGGAAAGCGTCAGCCAGGCGGAGTCGATACCCCCTTTGCCCGGTTAGGCCAGAGATTTTTCAGTAAGACTTTTATTGGCGGGGCTGCTCCAAGAGTCTTTCAAAGATTAAAGGCAAGCCGTACAGATTTGCAGCGCCCGGGGCAGAGGTGCGCACAGGAGACCCTCAAGAATAGCGCCGACATTTCGCTTGGGCCAGGAGGGGCTAATTTGGTGGAGGAGATCCAAAGAATCCCAGAGCCCCCACACTTGGATATCCAAGAGACACGGGGAAATCCAATGACGAGGGTTTCATTTGGAGCCAAGCTTTCAGCTCACAGCTCCACACTTCCAAGACCAGAGTGTGCTACAGAACATGCGAAACCTGTGATCTGTGGAACTCCTCACCACAGGACATGGTGTCTGGCCGAGAAGCCTTCAGATTTCAAGAAGGAAAATCCATCACAGTTTACAAGCCATGATGGGTCTGTGCAGCCTCCAGAAAGCGAGGTGCAGGGGGGGAAACAGGATACAAGCCACTTGTTGCCTTGTGTGACTGCTTCATGGAGGCATCTCGTTCATCACTGTGAGATCCAGGAAGCTGGAATCAATGGGCTTTGACCTGATTCCATAGAAACATAGGGCGAAATCCAGAGTATCTTACTCCGGAGTAAGAACAAGTTCCTCTGGATTGCAATATGAATTTCCCATAGGTTTTCACTAGGTGGTGCAATAACCACAGGTGCACATAATATCTCTTACGTGCTCATGTAGTTACTCTGGACAGTGCCCATAGAGTAATTTGAAAGGGACCTAAGCAGAGTTGGGCCTCACCTCACCCAACAACCGGTTTGCCAGAAGTGGGGGCGGGGCCAGGGGGCAGGGCTGGGTCAGGGGGCAGCATGCCACCCACCTCAGCATGCTGCAACAGTGTGTGGGCGGGGCAAGGGGCGGGGCGTGGGGTGGGCCCCAACCCCGGCACACTGCGCATGCCCCAACACCCTGCGCACACCAGTGTGTGTGCAGTGCATCTCCTGGGGGGGACACCCTGTGTGTGCGCAGGGCGTTGGGGCATGCGCAGTGTGCCGGGGTTGGGGCCCACCCCTCGCCCCGCCCCTTGCCCCGCCCACACGCAGGGTGTCCCCCCCAGGAGATGCACTGCACACACACTGGGGTGGGCGCATGCGCAGTGCGTCTCCTCCAGATGGAGGAGACGTACTGTGCATGTGCCAACCTCAGCGCCTGTGCAATGTTTCTCCTCCAGCTGGAGGAGATGTGCTATGTGCGTGCCGAGGTCAGTGTGCGCACAGCATGTCTCCTCCCAATGTGCGAACTGGCACGCTGGGTTTTCGCCCCCCTGCTGCTACCAGTTCAGTAGCGGCAGTGTTTTGGGAGCAACAGGTTCAGGCGACCCAGCCCAAACCAGCCTGGGCCCACCACTGGACCTAAGAGGTCATCTAGTCCAACCCCCTGCCTGTAGCATGAATCCTCCTAGAGCATCTCCAACAGGTGCTGGTGGGACTTTTCCTATATGGATTCACTCTCCGGCATCTCCCAGCAATACAGTCAGTACAGAAGCGGATCACTGGCAGCCGGTTAAAACAGGGAAAGAATAGAGACAGAAGGAGAGAGGCAAATAGAGCCGAGTTCAACAGTTGTGCATGTTGAGTCTCCATTTTCCCCGTATAGTTGCTGCGTGTGTTCGCTGAGTGCAGTTTGTACAATCCTGCCGCAGCCACCTCAGTGCACTTTACTCACCTGTGTAGAATTTACTTGAAAGAAACACACACACGCTGAAAAACACAGAACTGCCCACCCACACATCACCACAAAGCAAACAAACATGTACTCCAAGAAGCCAAATCATTTCCTTAATAACCAGCCCTGGAGGAAGAGCATCCCTGATCTGCCCTCTTATCTATGGGGTTAATTCATTTCGGTGAACACGAAGGTGGGCTTGGCATATATTTATGCTTACAGGAGCTGAAGGTGCTCATTAAATCTATTTGCACAATAAATTGAAATCCATGGGAGCTCTCGGTGGGACTGAAACCTTCAATAATCGGAGCGCTTTCATTGCTGGGGGAGGGAGGAGCTGAAGAACTTTCTCGGTCACCTTAAATGGGGCTTTGAACATGTTAACATGACCCCCCCACTGGAGATCCAGCTGAGACGTTCTCGATCTCAGATTTATTTGGGCAATTCGGCATCTCACTTCCTTTGAGGCCACTCGGAGCAGGCAGCAAAACGTCCGAGCTGTGCTCAAGGTTCTGGGGTTCAGTTCTCGGCTGCCACTCAACCTGGGGGTTCCTTCCGGCTCCATTGCTGTTCAGAGATAAACCAATATGTTTCATTATTTTTCCTTAACCTTCCCAAAGGCCGTTTGGGCCAAGCTTTCCCCTGCACTAGAATGAGATGAATGTAGAAGAGTGGTCAGGGAACAGGGGTAAATTACCCCAAAAGGGGTAAAAATGAAAATTCTGGGGGTAATGGGACAATATAGGGGAAACAAGGGACACTAGGGAAGGGATGGATGCAGGGTTTGATGAGTAACGTCGGCGAATCAAGGGGGAACATAGGAAGATCTAAATATATTTTGGGGTAAAAGGTAAAAAAGTTCCCTGACCCCTGATGAAGAAGGTACTACTTTGGGAAACTGTAACAAAGTTGGAGCAGGATATGGGGTCTTGCACCAAATATTTTTTTCCGAGTTCAGGCTCCAACAAAAGCCAGCCTTGTGACCAGAGAGCCAGAGTGGGGAAGAAGCTTCATAGGCCAGAGGTGTGGTGGTGCAGGGTACTCCGGAGTCCATCCCATGCCTTTCCATCACTCTCCTTCTGCTGCCTCTTCTGACCCCCACTTGAGCTCCATTTTTCCTGCCTGGCAAGGCTGCTTTCTCTTCCCTCCCACCCACCCTTTTCTTTTCTCCCCATTTTGTGCCTGCTGGAGCGTGAACTGTCTTTCTTTTGTGGGTAGTGGGAAGGCTGAGTGGATCAGGTACCTCCACCCGCCCACCTGCCCTCCCTCCCTGCAGCTGAGCGTGAGATCAGCTCACACACTTCCCTCTTCTCTGCCTTGCTTCCAGGTCTGGGTACTTGTCCTCCCTCCAATCTGGTCACCCTGAGCTGGGGGACAAGAGAGGGATGTTCTCCTGAGCAGGCCCCCCTGAAATGAAGGATGATGCCCAGGAGGCTTGCTTATGGACAGTGGAGGTTTATGCAGGAGAACCTCTCACTTGGGGGTCCAGACGTCGACTAGCAGCACAGCAATGGCCAAGGGCCGTCAGAACACCCTCCAGAGGCAAAATGTCTGGAAGCAGCAGTTGCTCCATCTCCAGCCCTCTGTGCCTCCAACTCCTTCTGTAACTTGAGCTAAAGGAGTCCCTTCATCACCCCCAAAGGAGATGGCCAAAGCCTCTCCGTCTTGCCAGGCTCAGAGGAAGGAACGGTGGCCCTTCCTCACTTTGATCTGAAGAACCCTCCGTTCCTCTCTCTCCTCTCTCGATGCCGCATCCCTTTCTGGGCAGGGTGGGGGGCTCCTGTTGCCGGCTGGCCTTGCAGTTGAGGCTCTGCAGGCAACAAGGAGGGTGGGGAGGAATAAAAAGCAGAGAAGGTGGAACTGATGCCCCAACTCCTCTCCATTCCTACCCCTCTTTGGGGATTCCTGGCTGTTGGTGCAAATCAGGATGACTCTTCTCATTGACTTGTGAGTGCGGCAGGCGGGCAAGCGTGGAAATGCATGCGCACAACCACTCCAGTGCCAGGCCTCTGATTTCACACACTCGGTGCTGACTGTTGAAGGGTTCTTGGCACGGCTCTTTCATGCCCCTTTTATTTAAGGAAAGAATCATCCACTTGGCACTTCAATTGGTGGAGGAGATCCTGGGGGCCAAGTCAGTGCTGGCAGCAGGAAGGGGGAGCCTTTGAAGATGTGTCAATTATAGCGCAGGGGGCGGTCATTCGGGAAGGAGAACATGACACGTTACCAGCACATTCCTATCTGCGTGTGTGAAGTGTTGGCAGGTGGGCACGCAGAAGTCATGCCAACTTCAGGAGGCACCAGAGTCGTTTGAGGGGCGGAGGGTGGTTTGCTGGTCTTCCTCTTCGCCTCATTCCTTCTGTTCTTTCAACCATCATGTCCTCTAATATTCATCCCCTCCGAGTGATGAGTCCGAAATAAGTGAGTTGTAGCTTCGCGATTCTTGATTCAAGTGACATAGATTTGTATGTCCTTTTGGCTGAAAATCTGGATGGGGCTTACTTCTGGGTAGACATGGTTAGGAGGCTGCAGTCAAAGAAACTTTCCTGAGAGTAAGACCCATTCAACACAATGGGGCTTACTTCTGAATAGACATAGTTAGGAGGCTGCAATCAAAGACACTTTCCTGGGAGACTTACCTGGGCTGCTACTGGATGTTCAAGGTGGCCGGTGGGGGCACTTGGGGGCTATTAGCAGCAGCTGCCTCTGGCACCCCCAGGCAAACCCCCCAAGTTGGGGGCAGTTAGAGGCAGCAGTGCTGGCTGGCAGCCCTTTTAAAGAGCCTCCGTGCAGAGCATCAGGGCTGCATAGCACGCGTGCCCATAGCACGCTTGCTTGTTAAGTGAAGCAAGATTTCTTGAAAATTTACTTGTGATATGAAACGCTTGTTATGTGAGGCGCTTGTTATGAGAGGTACCACTGTATATGTTATGTATACATATTGTATATGGCAGCAGGGCCCCAAATTCCAGCCAGCAGCCAGTTTCCAACCAGACAAAGACATCAGCATCTGGAGCCTGAATTAGTCCTAAGAGGGCAACACACAGTTAATTCACTGTGGCTGCAATCCTATGCACACTTTCCTGGGAGTAAAGCCCACTGAACACAATGGGACTTTCTTCTGAGTAGACATGCATCCTATTGTGCCCTCAGCCGGAATGCAACAAAGGGCCACCATCCAGTCGGGGAAAACACACACAAACACACACAAATACAGACACACACCAACTGCATGACAGAAACATGCTTGTCTCAGTGGTTGTCAGCCTGCCTTGTGCTGATGCTGGAAATGGGTTTGGCTGCCAGAAGTTTTTGTGTAAAGAAGTCTTTTTCCAAAAGGAAAGCAACGTTTTCCACTTTGGTGCACGTGTTTGGTGACTTATTCATCGGACTTCCATCCTGTGCCTCCTCGGAGGGGCTCAGGGAGGCAGACGCCGGGACGGTCCCACTTCATCCTCGCACAAAGGCTAAGCCGAGAAAGTGTGACTGGCAAAGTGCGCCGAGTGTGCCTGGCAGCTGAGCTGGCATTTAAAGAAATGCGCTGGAAAGTCAACATGAACTTGCCGCTTTTCCTGGTCCTGCGTCTGAAGCTCCCCCGAACGGTTTCAGCTGTTGTACTGAGTTCCTGCAGGATCTGGATCCAATCCCCCCTTCCTTCTTTGCATCCTCTTCTTGGTCTGGTTCCAGCTCAGACTCTGGCTCCGATCAGCGACCTGCCCACCTCGCTTCTGGCTTCCTGACTCAGCCGGGTGACCCTCTCTGACTCAGTGGTTTCCTTCTCCTCCCTGGGAAGCCGCATCTCCTGCGGACTCACACAGACGGGGGAAGGTGTGAGAAAGTCACTGGTGGTGTGGAGGCAGCGTGGAGGCAGCGTTTGCCGTTGCCCGTCAAATGGTGCAATGAGTCCATCTCTGAGCTCTTCTCTGGGCAAGAAGCCAGACCAAGGACCGCTTTGCTCTCCCGTAAAGAACCTCCTCTTGGCTTCATCTTTGATGTTTCCTGGAGCCAGGTCTTGATCCCCCCAGTTCTCACTCATCAGGGCTGGCCTGACCCCTGCCTTGCAAATCTCCATTTTGCTCCCCCAGAAGCAGCGTCCCAGCGAAACACAGGCTTGGAAGCCACAGCCCTTTGAAGCTTCTCATCCAAAGCCTGCACCTCATTGCAACCTTCTGGTAGAGGAGGGTGCATGGCATAGCGAAGGCATATCCAGGGGCACAAACACCCCCATATGTCGTATATACCCATCCATAGGACTCAAAGGGCCTTCTGGAGCCTCCAATCGACACTTGGGGAAAAACCAGAAGTGCCTTTCAGAGGCTTCTAAGAGGACTTCTGAGGTCTGTTGGGGGCACAGCAGTGTCATCTGGGGTGTATCAAGCTGAGGGTATTTTTAAAAGTTGTTGAGCCCCTGCCAGGCCTTAGAAGGCCTCTTAGAGCCTTCCAAAGGTCTGTCTGGTTTTTGTCAGGGGTGCAAACAACTTCTTCTTAAGGTCCCTTGGTTTGCTTGACACCCCCGGGCAGTAGACCTTGCCCTTTTGGTCATGCCACTGGGGGCAGGGTGACCTTATAGAATGGAGGGCGTTCTAAGGCCCATATCCTAAAATCAAATTAAGCCCTTTGCTCTGGAGCAGTTAAGGTGACTTTCCATAAGATAACACTAGAGGGTGACATAACTGCGTGGACCCACAACTGCTCTGGATTTTGCCCTAAATGTCCCTTTAACCACTGCATAGAAGAGGGAGTTCGGGCAGGTGCTGCTTTCTCAACCCTTCTATGATGAGCTAAGCCTGCCTCAGTTCCCTTTCTAGGCAATGGTTAAAGGTACAGGCACTCCGTCCTCCATTCTATATGGTCACCCTGATTGGGGGGAACAGATGCAGGGCAAGCTTCTCGGGGGGAATAGTATCGGGTGCATGTTTCCTTCCTTAAGCATGGGTTCTAGGCAGTGGTGGGCAGATGCCGGTTCGGGCCTACTCGCCTGAACCGGATCTTGCCCCCTGGTGGACGCTGGTGAACCGGTCAGACCCGTGGCTGCCAGAACCGCGGGGACCGGTACGCCAGCAGCCACCATGCGCAGCGCTCCAGCATACTCAGCGCACGTGCGTCCAGCTGGACGCAAGCACGCTGACTCTCCTGAAGCTCGGCTCAGCTTCAGCTTCAGCTCAGCTTCAGGAGAGTCAGTGCGCATGCACCAAGCCTGGCACATGCGCAGTGCAGCAGGGTTGGGGCCCCGCCCCCACCCCAGCCCCACCCCCTAACCCCAGCCCAGCGAACCAGAACTTGGGGCTGGCTGGGCCCACCCCTGGTTGTAGGGCAGATACAGTGTGCAGAAGGGGTGTGGTGGTGCTGCACTGCTGCAGTTCTGGCAAGCTGGGGTAGGGGAGGGCAAGGGGCACTTTCAGTCGGCAGCCCCCACACTGCTCAGTTCCCCCAGCTTGTGCTTCTGGATAGTTTGCTCCGATGCGGCATTGGCATTGCCGCGTGGGTGCTTGTGCACTCATGTGCCATCTCTGCTCCCAAGTGAATGAGTATGAACTCCAGCCAGACTCTCTGCTGCCATTACAGGTCACTGGGATGGTGACCCCGGACGTCCCACACTTGCATCCCATCTCCACATTTGAAATTACCCTTGAAAGGGAGACTGACAGGCTTCTCTGGCTAATTTACTCCTTTCATGAAGGCTCCGGCACAGAAGTCTCAACTGCAGGTTAATTGAGTGGAAAGCGCTTCGCTGGCAGTGCCACTTAAGCCCTCGGAACTGAAGTGCTTGGCGTGCAGAGAGGACGGGCGCGAGAGGGGCTGGAAGAGCCTCGTCTCCTCCAGGGCACTCTTCCCACGGAGCCTCCATTGGGGCTGGTTCTGGTCATGGGTCCGGTAGGCAGGCCAAGATCCGGGGGGGAAGTTGAGCAGAGTCCACACACCTAAGGAAACATGCACTGTTTGGTCAGAGGGCCCAGAACTGAGGCTGTGGGTTCGAAGAGATGGCTGCGGAGAAACAGCTCCTCGTGCACCAAATACCATATATATATCTATAGGACTCGTGCATCAAAATACCATATATACCTCGTACATCAAATCTAATGCATCATTGAATCTAATGCCCTAATGCATCTTCTGCATGAAACTAATACACCTCCTGAACCTAATGCATCTACTCCACTCTGATGCATCACTGAATCTAATGTCCACCCCAATTCTAAAAGGCTGGAGATAAAAAAGTTGACTTCTGACTGTAATGCTCAGCTGCAAAGCAGGTGCAAAGTGTCATTTCACTGCATACCACAATGAGTTATAGGATCATCATGGGATGGCAATGCGGATATGTCTGATTTATGTCTAATCGCAGTACTTTCTCCAATAATGTGTTTATGCTACATTTTTAATTACAACATAGTAAACTGTTAAACTTAATACTTATCATCAAAATACTGTACAGTGGTACCTTGCTTAACAAGCGCCTTGCTTAACAAGCGCCTCACTTAACAAGCATTTCACATAACAAGCAAAAATGTCCAAGAAATCTTGCTTCACATAACAAGTTTCATTTCACTTAACAAGCAAGTGCGCTATAGGCACCCCGCTATGCAGCCCTAACACTCCACATGGAAGCTCTTTAAAAGGGCTGCTGGCCAGCACTGCTGCCCCTAACTGCCCCAAGTGCCCCCACCGACCACCTTGAACCTCCAGCAGCAGCCCAGCTAAGCCTCCCAGGAAAGTGTCTTTGATTGCAGTCCCCCTAACTATGTCTACTCAGATGTAAGCCCCATTGTGTTAAATGGGGTTTACTCCCAGGAAAGTTTCTTTGATTGCAGCCTCTTAACCATGTCTACCCAGAACAGTGGTTCTCAATCTGCCTAACGCCGTGACCCCTTTATAAGCTCCTCATGTTGTGGGGACCCCCAACCATAAAATTATTTTTGTTGCTACTTTATAACTAATTTTGCTACCGTTATGAATCGTAATGTAAATATCCGATATGCAGGGTGTATTTTCATTGTGACAAATGAAATGTGTATTTCATTTGCACACATTGAACACAATGGGATTTATTTCAGAGTAGGCATGCATAGGATTGGGCCCTGAGGCTGTCATTCAGCCCCAGTGCATGTGCAGCTACAGCCGGAGGTCTGGCAAGCCTGACCTGGCCCCCTGCACCAGGGGTCTTTAGGCAACCCCCGGGAAAGCTCTGGGTGACCCCCAAAGGGGTCCCAACCCCCACTCTGAGAATTGCTGACCCAGAAGTAAGCCCCATTGTGTTCAGTGGGGCTTACTCCAAGGAAAGTGTCTTTAGGATTGCAGCCTAAGTAGACTTCAATTCCAGTGTTTTGTCATCATTTTTACATCCAGTTAATATTTTTCTATGAATATTTTGGGGGTTGTGAAACCAATCATCTGAGTTTCCATGATGTCCTATGGAAAAATCTGCTTCACTTAAAGAGCGTTTCACTTAAAGAGCAGGCCTCTGGAACGAATTAAGCTCTTTAGGTGAGGCATGACTGTATTTACTTGAATCCAATGCACCATTAAATCTAATCTGCATGCTGATTTTGGAGACTAAGAGCACAATCCTAACAATGTCTACTCAAACGTAAGCCACATTGTGTTAAATGGGTCTTACTCCCAGGAAAGTGTCTTTAGGATTGCAGTCTAAATTTGTCTGGAAAAGGTGCACATGAAATTCAAGTAAACATGATATTTTTTTACTCAGTGATGAAAGAAATATTGAGATTGAGGGAGCTGGATGAGATGGGTCCTGGGCCCGATCCGGCAGGGCTTGGATTCTGAACTCAGCAGACACAGGGGCAGCAGCGTTATCCTTCTGGCACAGAGCTTGTGGTAGAAACCAAGAACCACTGGGTGTCACTGCTGGAAAATCCAGTTCCAGACCCCATCCTGCCTTGGACTTTGCCTTCACCGTTGCAGCTCCAGGACAAGCTGTGAAGTTCATTGATGACTTAAGAGTAAGGTCTTCACAGAGCAGGGGCTGCAACACTGTGGTCAGGCCCTTGCTTGGCATACAGAAGTGACCAGGAATGCAGGATGAGCCCAGCCGGGGTGGAAGCTTCCTAGGAGGCAAGTGTCCTTCAACTCCATCAAGGGCTCAAAGGATTCCAATAATAATAATAGTTAGTACAAGATTTTTAATTGCCTTGATATGCAGATCAATCAGTTGAAGCCTGTGCTGATTTTTCAATGGGTGGCACTAAAGGACACCCTAATCGGAGGGCATGTTGGTGGTGGGGAGGCCCTCCTGGAAGGACTGGAATAGCATCTCAAGGATGGTCTTTCTGGACATCAGAAAACATGGCAGGCATTCATTGTCAGAGCTCTTCTTCCTGGACCACTAGAAATAAAAGCCAGTGGCGTAGCTAGAGGGGGTTGCGGAGCAATCAGGTGCTGGAGGCTTGGCTCCAAAGGGGTGAGGCTCCCTCCAACACTTGACTCCTCTGTGACCCCTCTAGATATGCCACTGATAAAAGAATGAGCAAATGAGCAGTGCAAGAGAATCATAGAATCCTAGAGTTGGGAGGGACCCAGAAGGTCATCTAGTCCAACCCCCTGCCTGCAGCAGGAATTCCCCCTAGAGCATCCCCGACTGGTGCTCGTCGAGCCTCTGCTTGAAGATGAAGAAGAGGAGAAGAGGGAGAAACACTGGAGAGGATCTCTTTCTACTGACCTCAGAGTGAGATCCTGTGTGGGCAGGACGGCCAGAGCAGAAGGGAAATGCAGGCAGTGATGGAAAAGGACCTGCAAAACATCCAGGCAGCCATACAAGCCAGTGATGATGTTTTCACAGAGTGGATTCAGGTTCTTCTTAATCCCATCCATCAGCCATTGAAAGGAATGACAGCTAAAATGGGGGCCGTGACTGCAGCGGCCAGCAAAGCCTTCCCAACCAGGACTCCTGCTTCGTGCAGAGGGACAAAGGCTGCAGAGACAAGAACTGGAACCGTCTCTAGAAAAACCAAGGATTTGGAGAACGGCCAGAGACGCCATTACCTGAGACTTCAAGGCTTTTGAGGAAAAATGGAAAGGGACAAGCACGGCTCTTTCTCCTCCAGGTGGCTGCGCAGGTTCTGCAAGCAAGAGACAGGCAGCCCCGAGGCTGGGAAGGGCCCACAGCTCCTCATGCGCAGGCTGTCCTTGCTAGATTCTCAGACTCTTGCACCAGGGACTTCAGAGGTCTTGCAAGGAGAACTGATCTCTCAGCATGCCAAAGCGTGGCGGGAGGCAGGCCACTAAGGAGGCCCTGATCCCAACGGAGCTCCTCTTTTGCAAAGAGGTTCTGGCAAGATTTGTTCAAACGAGACGTTCTCAGTACCCGTCAGACACTCGACGGAAAGAGATCTGGGCTCAGATGCTCAGAGTTTAGGAGACTTGCTGATGGGTGGCATCTGAATGTGGTGCTGCATCCGGGTGCAAGTTAAGGGTGCAAACAGGCACCCTTTCTCTGTGGCACAGAACCTGCTTTGCATCTTTAATGGCAAAGTAGAAGTTGACAGAGGTAAAAGTGACACCAACTTGTGAGACACTCGACTGTACTCCATGATTCCTCCTGCAGACATCAAATCCACCTGAGAATCAAACTGTTTCAGTCAACTGGTAAACCAGGGAGCAGACAGCGGAGACTGAGCCTGGTAAGTCTGGCATGATGGGTAATCAAGCAGGGTAGGAAAGACAGGAGTCCTTCATTGAAGATCCAATGGCAGAAGAGTCCACGGAAGCCACAGGGGCCCTTTTATTTGTATGCACTCAGGTGGTGCAAGTGGTTAAGTCACTGTGCCTGTTAACCTGCAGGCCAGGGTTCGAGACCCGGGTCGGCCCCACAAGACAGGGTGAGCTCCTGTCCTTAGCCCAGCTCTGCGACGCAGCTGGATCCAATTGTATTGGCTCTGCCTTTCCATTGGACTAATTCAGTGGTGTGGAGAGGGGGATTTGCTGCTTGGGTAACAGCCTATCCTCCATAACAATCCAACCCAGGCTTTCGTGCTTCGCATGCAGCGTATGCAGCACCGAACACGATACCAGAGACTTCCAAGACTGACGGAGGCCTGCTTTTTTACTCAGACCACAGAGTAGCTGCGGAGCCGGCACAAGACACACTGGCAGTGGAGGCCTAAGCGCAGAACGGCATCTTCAAAAACAAGTCGTAAAATCCGGGAAGAGTCGGAAAAGCTGGAGGTAAGGCACATAAAACACAGGTGGAAGTATTTATAGAACAGGGTTGGGAGGAAGAAACTGGAGTTATTGGAAACTCATAACATACATCAAGCCCTCTGATATGTTCAGGAGAACATTCCGGAGGCAGAAGTGAGAGCTCAGAAAAGAATTGCTGGAAAGCGGCCCCGAAAAGCAAATGGCAATGATGTAAGTTACAAATTAAAGGACATTTTGAGTCAGCTCCATGTTCTTCTGAGAAACTTTCAGCAGGGAATTTCGATCCTTCCTTCCAAGAGGTCGATCCCAAGAGACTCTCCGAACGAGGACTGGAGAGTGGCTGCTTAGAGGGTTTCATCACCGGGGAGAAAAATACAAGGGACACTTTTAAAGAAAACTCCTTAAATGGGTGATACCCACGGGAGGGATGCAATCCCCGGGACTGTCATTAGAATGTCGCCTTTGGGCCATAATGAAGCCTTAGTTAGGCTGCAATCCTAAAGACACTTTCCTGGGAGTAAGACCCATTGAAAATAATGGGGCTTGCTTTTGAGTAGATATGGTTAGGATTGTTAGGTAGTTGTTTGTTTGTTTGTTTATTAGGTTCACACTCTCCTTAAAGGACACCCAAGAGCCCTTGATTATTTTTAATCAAGTCCTGGAAATGGGGTGAATACTGGACGGACAGAAGGCAGCACGAACAGAAGCATGATCAAAGCAGAAGAACACACCACCATTGGCTTGTCTCACAGTGGGTAGACATGGTTAGGAGGCTTCAATCCTAAAAACACTTTCCTGGGAGTAAGCTCCTTTTAACACAATGGGGCTTACTTCTGAGTAGACATGGTTAGGAGGCTGCAGTCAAAGACGCTTTCCTGGGAGGCTTACCTGGGCTGCTGCTGGAGGTTCAAGGTGGCTGGTGGGGGAGATGGGGGTGGCCAAGGTGGGGGTAGTTAGAGGCAGCAGCGCTTGTAAAGAGCCTCCATGCGGAACGTCAGGGCTGCATAGCACTCGTGCTCATAGCGCGCTTGCTTGTTAAGTGAAGCGGAACTTGTTATGTGAAGCAAGATTTCTTGGAAATTTCAACTTGTTATGTGAAACGCTTGTTACGTAAGGCGCTGGTTATGAGAGGTAGCACTGTATTTTTAATCAAGTCCTGGAAATGGGGTTAATGCTGGATGCACAGAACGCAGCATGAACAGTTGTGGTTCTCAAAGCAGAACACACCACCAGAGGTGGGCAGATGCCGGTTCGGGGCTACTCGCCCAAACCGGATCTTCCCCCTCGGTGGATGCTGGCAAACTGGTCAGACCCATGGCTGCAAGAGCCGCAGGGACCGGTTCACTAGCGGCCGCCGCATCTCCTGGGGCTCAGCACCAGGAGGCTTAGTGTGCCTGCATCCAGTTGGACGCACGCACACGCCCCAGGAGACTTAGTGCGCGTGCGTGCAGCTGGACGCATGCACACTGACTCTCCTGAAGCCAAGCTCAGCTTCAGGAGACTCAGCATGCATGTGCGAAGCGTGGCGCATGCGCCAAGCCTGGTGCATGCGCAGTGTGGCGTGGTTAGGGCCCGCCCCTGCCCCACCCCCTGACCCTGGCCCAGCCCCTGAACTTCCGGCGAACCGGATCTTCGGGGAGGCTGGGCCCATCACTGCACACCACCGTTGACTTGTCTCTACCCGGCATTGCATTGCATTGGTCAGGAGGACAAGAAGACCTGCAAGGGGTCGGCAGGGACGAAGGGCTGCCCACAATTGTGGGGCGTGCAGAGCTTTTGCTCCCAGGTCCAGAGAGCAATTTGCCAACAGAGTGCTGAGACTCCAACAGCTTACCCAGCAGCTTCTGGATTTAAGAGTAATTATTCCGCGCTGAAATGTGTGCTGGTTAATAATGCTTTAGGACCAGGCATTTTATTTCCCTTCTTAAGGGCTCAGAAAAGTGTCTTGGCAACCTTGGGGAGGGGGGAGGAGCGGGAACGTATCACTGAATCTCATGCAAATTTATTACAAGAGCATTATATGAAACTTATGTGCAAAGATTAAAGGAGAACCTTGTTTAGAGGTTCACCAGCCAGCTCGGCATCCGTTCAGAACAGCCAAAAGCCCCTTCACTTATTCCTCTTTGCAGCAACATTTGCATTGGATAAACCACGGAAGCAAAACTGAGCCCTTCAGCAGGCTTTGGCTTGATGAGGTGTGTGAGACTCTAGCACAGTGTCAGTTGTGCAGCATGTGCTACCACTATTTTCTAGAAGGCGGAATTCCTTTCCTTACACAGCTTGCACAAGGGGTGCCCCCCTCGTTCCACGTGGTGGCACGAGAGTACTTTCCATGGTGATGCCCCAAAGTGACATCACTAAGCAGGATGTGACGTGGTCAAGCAGGTGGTGGCCAGAAATAAGTTCTTTTCACATAGAAACGCATCAGGGAAAAATCCAGAGAAACTATGGGCAGTTCTTGCTCCGGTGTAACTTACTCTGGATTCCAATATGAATTTCCCATAGGTTTTCACTAAGTGATGCAGTAAAGTCTCTTATGTGCTCCCATAGTTACTTTGGATTTGGGGGTTAGTTGCAAAAGACAGAAGATGTGCAAGCTGTGCACAATCCATGTGCAAAATCCATATCCATTCCCAAATATGGATAAGCCAATACTTATCTTGGATTCCCCAGTGATCACTGAGACCTCCAAGCACTTGGAGTGCTGCTTCTGCTGAGACTCCCCTTCCCAGCCCAGTAGCTGAAGAGTCACCTTGGCAGAAAAGGAGCCACTGAAAGAGTAGCCCATGTGCCAGCACCCCTTGAACTGCCTCACCTGGAGAACTGTGTTCAGTTCTGGGCTCCTCACTTGAAGAAAGATGCAGCCAAACTGGAGCAAGTCCAGAGGAGAGCGACAAGAATGATCAGTGGGGTGGAAGGGAAGCCCTACCAGGAAAGGTTGGGGGAACTTGGGATGTTCAGCCTGGAGAAGAGGAGGCTGAGGGGAGACCTGATTGCCCTCTTCAGATCCCTGAAGGGCTGTCATAGGGAGGAAGGGGCCAATTTGTTCATAGCTGCTTCTGAAAGCAGAACCAGAACCAATGGGGACAAACCGCAAGAGAGGAGATTCCGGCTGGAAATCCGGAAAAAATTCCTGAGGGTGAGGGCGGTTTGGCAGTGGAAGAGATTGCCAAGGGGGGTGGACTCTCCCTCACTGGGGGTCTTCAAGCAGAGGCTCCACCAGCACCTGTTGGGATGCTCTAGAGGGAATTCCTGCTGCAGGCAGGGGTTGGACTAGATGACCTACGAGGTCGCTTCCAACTCTAGGATTCTAGGATTCTATGCCCATCCTTTGCAGCATCCCTTGCCTTTCGTCTCTCCCTCCCAGTTTCAGCAGGGGCTGCGCTGCTGGAAGGGTAGTGCTGGGACAGGGTGACCAGATTATTCCTGAACCCCAGGGCCAAAATTCCTACCTGCTTAAAAAAATTGCCAAAAAGTGTATTTTTTGTTTTTGTTTTTCAGTTTTTTGACAGGGTGACCCTATGACTAGAAAAACCCAGATTTGTCCAGATTTTTAGCCTCCTGTCCGGGTGTCCTACATTTTGGCTTCATTTTGAAACTTCGTGATAGTGCGCAGTACCCCATCATGCCATATGTCGTTGGATTCGTATTGAAGAGCAGAATCCAAGGCAAGAATCAGTTTGGAGATATCTCCTTCCTATCAAAGGTTATGGTCAAAAAACCAAAAAAACAAAACAAAAAAATACTTTTTTGGCAACTTTTTAAAGTGGGTAGGAATTTTGGCTTGGGATTAGGAATTTTAGCCCTGGGGTTCAGGAATTTTGGCCCTGGGGTTCAGGAATAATCCGGTCATCCTGGTTTTTTGACCATAACTTTTGATAGGAAGGAGCTATCTCCAAACTGATTTTTGCATTGAATTCTGCTGTTCAATAGGAATCCAACGACATATGGCATGATGGGGTACTATGCACTATGGAAAAGTTTCAAAATGAAGCCAAAATGTAGGAAACCTGGACAGGAGGCTAAAAATCAGGACAAATCCAGGTTTTTCTGGTCATAGGGTCACCCTGTGCTGGGAAAAGCCCAATTATATCTGGGCCAGATATAGAGTGCCTGGGGGCATATCTGACCTTTCCGTTCACCTCTGGGTGGGCCATGCTAAATCTTCATAAAACAGGGTGGAAAGATTTGGTTCCATGATTTATTTTGTGATATATTCACTCAACATGAAGCAGGTGAAAGAAGAAGCACATCAATAAATGATGGGAAATGTTTGGAAAACATGTGCTGGAAGAGTGAGACATATTATGGGATTGGAACTTTGATGATTTGATCTGCTTTTGAACTCCTGCTTTTGAAGTTCAGCCGGGACAAATGCAAGCTTCTGCACTTGGGCAAAAATAAAGCAGATCCTGGTACAGAAGGGGCAAGACCTGGCCTGGCAGCACAACATGTCAGCAGCATCTCAGATCATAACGGATCGCAAGTCCGCAGGTGATGTGGCTGCAAAGACAGGGTGACCAGACAGAATGGAGGACAGACTGCCCCTACCTGTAAGCATGGTATAAAAAAAGAATTTAGGCAGGTGACAAGGCACACCAGTTGCTCAAATCCCCCAATTTTCCAATTAATTCATGCCAAATCCCAAATTCCCACGACACGCCTGAGCACTAGCCAAACGTGTGCCACGGCACCCTGCTTGCAAATCACTGACCTACTGGCAAGATTGACACGGGGTCCGGTCCTGGGTTTGTGGGGTCTGCAACTCTACCCTTCAGGAAAGAGGCAGGCAAACTGGAGCAGGTTCAGAGGAGGGCGACGAGGATGATGAAAGGGTTGGAGAACAAGCCCTGGCAGGAAAGGCTGGCAAGTTTCACCTGCAGAAGGCAGGCAAGTGACAGCCTTCTTCAAAGACCCAGAAGGGCTGTTGTGGAAGAAGGAATTGTTGTGTTCTAACTGCCTCCGGCTGCAATCCTATGTGATTTACTTCTGAGTAGGCAAGCACAGGACTGGGCTCCGTTGGGTAGAAACTGCAAGTGAGGAGATTCCTGCTGGACCTTCTTGACGGTCGGGGGGCTGAGCAGTGGGACAGATTGGGGAGGGCTGGACGGGCGTCCCTCGCTCAAGATGTCAAGCAGAGTCTTGACAGACGCTGCAGGTGGAGGACTTTTTCCTGCTCCTGGCAGGGGTTGCTCTAAATGACTTTGGAGGACTTTCAAATTCTGCAATTCGGTTATTTTCTTTTAAATGCAGTTTGTACAGCAGCCCAATCTTTGCCATGACTTAGGGCATGTCTGTCCAACACGCGGCCCAGGACGAGGGTGGACGCGGCCCTCCTGCAAAGCTGGCCACCACCATTGGAAAAACCGGCTTTGTGGCAGCAGCCATTTTCAAATTTCATGTGCTTCTCTGCGCACTGCCCTGGGCGGCCACCACAAAGCCGGTCTGGGCTGCCTGGCTCCTACCTACCTGCCTCCTGGCACTCAGAGCGCTTCAGGCCCCTGCATACCCTGCAGCGCTCACCCACCCGCATCCCCCAAAAGCAGCCTCAGCCTCTATCCCAGCTACTGCCTGCTGCCCTTGAAACCTACTCAGAAGTAAGCCCTGTTAAAGTCCATGAGGCTTACTCCCAAGTTGCAGTCTGAGAGCACAAAGATGCATATAGGATGGGCTGTGATCCACTCCAAGCTTAACCTTGAAGATATGCTGCAACCCCAACCATGTCTACTCAGAAGTAAGGCCCATTGTACTCAATGGGTCTTACTCCCAGGAAATTGTGTTCAGGATTGCAGCATATCTCCAAGGTTAAGCTTGCAGAGGATCACAGCCCATCCTATGCATCATGCCTCCTCAGAAGTAAGCCCCACTAAAGTCAATGAGGCTTACTCCCAAGTTGCAATCTGAGAGCCCAGTCCTATGCATGGCTACTCAGCAGAAAACCCCATTATAATTAATGAGACTTGCCCTACAATCCAGAGTAACTATGGGAGCACGTAAGAGACATTATGTGCACCCGTAGTTACGGCGCCACCTATTGAAAACTTATGGGAAATTCATATTGTAATCCTTACACCAGAGCAGGGACTCCCCGTAGTTACTCTGGATTGTGCCCTTACTCCAAGGTTTAGCTTGGAGGGATTGCTGCCCATCCTATGCCAGGGACGTGTCCCAGAAGTAAGCCCCGTTAAAGTCAATGAGACCTACTCCTAGGTTTAAAAATTTTGTCCTACATTTTGTCCTATATTATTTTAAAAAGTTGTTAGTATTTATGTGCGGCCCAAACCAACTCATCTTCTTCCAGTGCGGCCCAGAGAAGCTAAGAGGTTGGAGACCCCTGGCTTGGGGTTTGTGGCTGTTTCCTTTGCGCTTCCTTCATGTCCTTTCCTTATAAGGTTTCAACAAATCTCTTTGATGCATCTTGAAAAATAAAAAACCCCATTTAAATCAAGAGAAACTCCGGCCATCTTTTCTAATGACAAGGAGAGGTTTCGTTTTGCTGATTAACTTCTTGGACTTCCTTCCATTGCTCTAGGAAAAAAAACACCTTGATTGAGGTTTTGATAATAAGCAAGTGCATTTATATTTAATTGATTAATTAATCAGTTAAAAAGAAGGTGATTAATCAATGCAAAGCTCTTTAATCTGCTGGCAGCCTTAATTATTATGAGTATTGTTTCTGTGGCGCTTCTAATTTGCCGAGGGCTGCACAATCTTGATGAGGTTTGCCCTCGCCAGCCCCGCATGGCAAGTCTCCACCATGCCCGTTTTGTTTTCAGAGAGGGCAACCGACGGGGGTGGCACGAGAGGCTGGCCACACAGTCCCAGAGGTGCCCCCGTTGCCCCAGCAAGGCTGGCATTCAACAGGTGGCATCCAGGGAGTCCACCAGAGGCGCATGGCAGCTCGTCCCCGTAACGTATGCGCAGACAGGCCAGGCTGTCAGGGGCTCCTCGCAAGCGAAGGCCCAGCTGTATCTTCTGGAAATCAAAATACTCAGCTTAGCAGAAGGAGCCTGGGGCTTCCTTTTGAGGAAACCAATGGGCAGGAGATGCAGAGCGGACAAAGAAGAACTTCTCCAGCCAGCGTGTAATCCAGTTAGGAAAGGGGTTGTGGCTGGCTGCGGTGATGGCCCCCGGCGAGGGTGGTTTTGAAGAGGGATTAGACACATTCACTGCGGAGAACGCAGGCCTGGCACTGGGTGTGAACCAGACTGGCACTGAAGAACTGCCACCTGCTTCAGAAGTGTGGCACCCCTGAGCAGAGGAGGGGACGGGATTTCAGAGGCGTCTTGGCGGGTGCCACAGTCCCAGGATGATGCACTCAATGGGCATCGCTCTCCATCGCTCCAGGAGGTCCCTTTTGGGGGGTTTTCTGCGTCAGTGCAGCTGTCCAGGGCTGACCCAAATCCAGGGCCAAGTGCTGCCCCTCCTCCCCGGCAAAATGCCAACCTCTGCTTCTCCCACGCCCTGGGCTGGGAAAGGAAGGCAGGGAGGGAGCAAGGAAGACAGGGGAAGGGGGCAGGGAGCACTGATAATATTCCTGCCCTCCCCCAGTCACAGCTCCTCCACACTTCCTCTTCTGTTCCCTTTCCAGATGAGGAGGAGAGGGTGGCAATTGTGTGGACAGAAGCCTTCCCCCCATCAATCTGGCACTTCAGCTGGCCTCATGATGGGCCAGCCCCCCGACAATGAAGATACCTGAGACCCTGTTTTATCTCCCCCCCCCCCACCTGAATCAAGGCTGGTTTCACCTGGAGGCCAAACACTTGGGAAGAGCTTTGAATGCCTCCTGCGGAACTGGGAAGCCACTTCCACCAGTTCTTGGCTACCTGGAGACCCCGCTCGGGAAAATGTGGGAACAGGACCCCAGGACTGTGGCTCAGATCAGGCCCCCTTTCCACGGCCTCTGCGACCACCCGAAGGGAGTGATCTCTGATAGCTTTTCTCCCTTTGATGTGCTTTTCTTACCACCTACATTCCCTGCAGATGTTTCGAGGTAAGAAAGAAATGATCTATTAAGAGAGAGGTATTTGTGCTCAAACAATAATTGCTCCCTTGTTATCTCTATAATTACAGGCTGTCGGCCTCAACCGGGCACGGGGTGGTTTTGTCGGGGGCGTTTGCTCACAGCGTGTCTTGGGCGTGCCGTACGGGGAATTCACGGGGGAGCAGAAGCTATCAGGTGATGAGAATCTCCCCCACGTTGATCAGGAGAGATTGGGGGCTTCACAGGAGTTCCTCCTCCCCAGTACCAGTTAAAAACTATATCCGAGCATGGGGGCGGGGTGTGCATCACATCCGGGGTGCCATAATTGGCACCCCCACAACTGGGTAGGAGAAGAGGAGGGCAATCCAGGTTAAAGTCCCCTCCGTCCCCCACTGGTCTCCACTGTGCTGGAGACCCTCTGCACAAGTGCTAGGCTGGGCTTGGCAGTGGAAAGTCCCTGGCTCAGTGCTAGGCAGGGGAACTGTTTGCCTGTCCCAGCTGGGACACGTCCCTGGCCAGGTCATGACCCTCGGAGCTGGCTAGTGCCCAAAATCCGGGTGATGTCCGGGTGTCCGGCAACCTTTCTCACATGATCCAAAAGTCCATTTGCCACACTACAGCATCACAAATGCAGGAAATCCGGATCCTGTGACCTGAATAAATGATGGAATCAGAAGCATTTCATAGGAGAACTCTGGTGACATTGATGGACGGGAGACCCACCACCGGCCGGGGGAAGCAGCTTCGCCTCTCCACTGCCAGTGGGAATTAATGCACGAGATTTACTGAAGAGGCTGCACTGCGAGGACTGAAGCCGGTTCCTGGAAGGCAGGATGTACGTGCAGGGCATCCTCGTGGCACATCCCTGGCTGCAAAGACCAATCTTTGCCCACAGAGGAGCTTGCAAAGGTAGGGGGTTGGGAGAAGCAAACAACTGGTCCCTGGCATCCGGGGCTGGGCAGGCTAAAGGGGTTGCCAGAGTTCTCTTCCAAATTGGAACTCTGTCCCATTTGCCAGTAGGTGAACACAATCCCCCCCAACTGGGATTGTCCCTGTTTTTCGGGACATATGGCGACCCTATCTCTGAAACCTATAAGCAGTGGAGGGACAACCACCTTCCCCGCAAGCATTTGGCAGCCACATTATCTGATCTTTCTTTTCTGGCTAGCCAGAAAAGGTGTGACCCTATAGGGTGACCCTATAGAATGGAGGACAGGGTGCCTCTCCCTTTAAGCATTGCACAGAAGAGGGAACTGAAGCAGGTGCTGCTCTTTAATCCCTTCCATCCTGAGCTACACTTGCCTCAATTCCCTCTTCTATGCAATGCTTAAAGGGAGAGGCATTCTGTCCTCCATTCTATAGGGTCACCCCGGTGGTGCGGAGCTGGCACCCCCTGAGCTCTGATGTGGGGTGCTTGACCGGTGACTTTGCTCAGCCTCCCCCCCCCCCCTGGCTTTGGGGGTTTCCCCAGACTCTGTGCTCTCAGCTCAGTATCAGGTGCAGCATGTGAGGCTAGTGTGGTGAGGAGTGCGCATCCGCCTCGCCCGCAGATGGAATATTTCTGCTCACCAATGCGCCACAGCACTTCACAGATGAAAATAGGCAAGTGATTGTAACACCTCTATTCCCGTCCTAAGGATCACTCTGCAGCCCCCCCACCCACCCACCCACCCTCCCTCCCTCCGCAGCTCATCTACTCTCCCTGTCATTACTCTGCTTACAGGGACTCCGCCGCTGCCCATCCTGCACCAATTTAAAAGTCAAGAATGTGTTGGATCTTGGTGATAAAAATAGAAGGAAAAACCAGAATCCTCTTCCCTCCAATAGGTTCTCAGCTGTGCAAAATATACCAGGGAGGGAACCCTTTCAAGACCATCACCGGCTCTGTCCTTGAGCTGGGGGGCTTGATGTTGGGCAAGGTCCTTTGGCATCAGAAGAGTCTAGGAGTGTGGCACAAGGTGCCAGTCTCTGCATAGAGCAAAGTCCAAAAGAGGCCTTCGTGGAATCCCGACACCTGGAGCATATTCCCCCGACAAGTGGGAATCCCGACACCCGGAGGAATCCCGACACCCGAGCATATTCCCCCCAACAAGTGCTGGAATCACAGCTTCTGACCCCGAGCGCTTGGCTCCCCTCCACCTCTCCATGTGGCCGTGTGGTGCGGACTCATCAATCACGCCAGGGACTTTCTTCCTGGTGCAGTCGGTGTGCTGGGCATGTAAGTCCATTAATCATTGGGAGTGGAGATGCCAGTCCTCGACGAACAGGAAGCTCGGAGTCACTGGGCGATGATGGGGGCTCTTTGCAGGGGAGAGGTGGAGAACCATGGAGGCTGTTGCTCATGCACCTGAGGAGAAGCAAGGGGGGAGCGAAGTAAGGCTGATGAGGAAGAAGAGGCATTGGTTATGATATGGACTCATCCTGAGACCAGGAAAGGGGTCTGCAGGGTTCTCTGCTAGGCCTGGAGAATTCTTATACCGGATCTGCAGGATCAGTGGTATAACTAGATGGGGGGTGGAGGAGTCAAGTGTGCTCCCCACACCTGGAATGGCTCCGAAGGGGTGAGGCTCCCTCCCAGACTTGACTCCTCCACCCCCCCAGCTATGCCACTGTGCATAACCCCTATGTTCTCCCTATGTGCCCCCTTTTTTTCTGAAAATACCTTTTTCTGGGAACCCCATCAGGAGAGAACGGCTGCCTTCATGAGCAGTCTGTAGCCTTCCTGCTTCTCCCTTCTAGGCCGGGGGGGATACTTTCCCTTCTCCTTTTTGACATCTCTTTCAATATTCTCAGCCTCTGCACACAAATTCACCCCTTAATCCTCCTTCTTTCCCAGGCTAAACATACCGAATCCTTTCAGCTCTTGCCCTCTTATAATTTGTCTTCCAGGCACTTTTTGCAACTTTATAGCTCTCCACTGAATCCTCACTGGCTTCTCGGCGTCCTCCGTATGTTTGGCCTCCCTCTTGACAGTCCTCGGAGGCTGAGCCTCTTGTATTGGCTTTGGCCATAGTCTGGTCTTGACCTGCCAGGCATCACTGGTGCTGGGAAGTGCCATCAAAGTGCCGTCAGAGAGAGTCAAGGGTTGGCTGTGACATGGATCAGGACCTCTGTGACATCTTCTGCTGAAGAATCAATCCAGCTGGCTGGCCCCACACATCCATGCTGGTCCTTATCCCAAGCCTGGTCCCAGTCCAGTATTGTCCACGTAATGGCAAGAGGTCTCCCGCTAAGCCTCCACCCCCCCCCACAGCTATGCCCCCCACAGCTATGCCACGATCCTCCCTAGAACTGTTCTCAGGTTCTCCTTGGCTGGCTGTGATTCCTGACACCAAACACAGCCCTGCATGTCAGCCCCATTTTAAACCTCTCCTCCTGTGGATCCTCAACATGCATGAAGCACTTGGCATTCGTCTCAGGACAACTGGGAACCTCCACGATCAGCTGTGGATCCGGCGTGGTGGTGTAGCTAGAGGGGGCAAAGCAGTCAGTCTGGGAGGGAGCCTCCCCTCTTCAGAGCCCTTCCGTATGCTCAGTTTTGCTCTCCCCTGACTGGAACGGCTCCGAAGGGGTGAGGCTCCCTCCCAGACTGACTACTCCACCCCCTCTAGCTATGCCACTGATCCAGCGTTCTGCTAAGAACATCACACGAGGCTGAAGTCCAGCACTTCATGTCCCTATAGTGGTCCACCAGATACCTCCAGGTAGCCCACAACTGGAGCTTATTGACTAATAGCACAATCCTAAGCAGGTCAACTCAAAAGTAAGCCCCATTTGGTTCAGTGGGTCTTACTCCCAGGAAAGTGTCCTTAGGATTGCAGCCTAAGGAAGGCCTCCATTCAAAGGAAGTCTGTCTCTGTATAGCAGGTGCTGGAGAGCAACAAGAAGATCTGCAGAACCTCTCTATAGGCATCCTGAGGGGGCCTGGACAGCTGTGAGGGGACCAGAGTGCTGGACTCAGTGAACCATTGACTGGCCAAATCCAAAAGAGCTGGAAGACACTTTCTTCCATGCTCAGAGACACTTTCTTCAAAGCATGTGCCATGGGGGGGGGGGGGGACAACACTCTGACTCAAAGGGACCCAGGGTTGTGTTCTGTGTTTGAACAAGGCAGGCCAAACCAGCCGGGAACTGGTTTGATCATCACGACAAATGAATCCAGACTGGCTCAGATTGTCGGGGATCCTGTCCTTGGGATTTTCATGGAGGCACCTGACCCCTGCACCACCTCCTTCTCCACCTACTCCTCTTCCGCTCAATGCCTCTGCTTTCCTTCAAGGCCGACGTTCTGCTGGGCTGAGCATCAGAATCCACAGCTGGGTTCTCTTGGTCTCCTTGTTGTCAATACCAACCAAAGTAGGTCACGGAGGGAAGAAGTGGCAGAGCCGATTCCGTCAGCCCCAATCCCCGGCCGGCGCTGCGGAGGCCAAGGGCAGTTTCAAGGAGGCACCAAATCAGCCACACTCAGTTTCTGTCCCGGGTGGAAGCAGGTGGGTGCCGCTCTCTCCCTCTGGCCAAATCCAATGTCTGTCTCCACAATAAGCCATCTGCCGCTCCGGTCATTGTAAAGAACAGGCCAAGACAGCTCAGGGTGACCCTATATAGACCCCAAAATGTAGGACACCCAAAAATGGAGGACATGACAAAATAAAAGCTAATATAAATTGCTCTCGTGTACTAAATTTAAACTCTGTGGGTGCAATCCGAAGAAGTTGAGACCAGCCTAGCTCACATGGCATATCTTCCCATGCTTGTGCACTGGCCTAACCTCTCCAAAAGTGGGGCAGGCAGGAGTGCCTTATGGCACTTTTGCAACACCCCCAGGTCAGCACAGGACTTACGCCGGGGTTCATGCCAGCCTAACTGGAGGGAAGGCTTGCAGGCAAAAGACTTATTATTTAATTTTAAACAATTACATATAATATCTTAATTACAGGAAGGCTCCGTGCTGCTGGCTTGCAGGGAAAAGGAGGACAAAGGAGATTGTTTTCAGGACACGTGCTAAAAAAGAGGACGTGGCCTGGAAAAATTGACTTCTGCATCCGGTATTTTGAGGTTGTCCATATCTATATGTCTGGGAGGGGGTCTTGGGGAGTGCTGGGGTGTGGGGGGGACACCCAGACATGGGGTAGATGGCCAGTATTTGACTCCCTGGAGTCAATGGGCTCTGAGGATCATGCGTCCACAGGGGCTGCCCCAGAGTGCAGGCCAGGAGCATGTCCAAGCTGAGCCTTGTTTGCACCCCACGCCTGCAGGGGCTTTCCAGAGCTCCATGCGGCTATTTCCCAGCCATCCCTCGAGGCACTGCTGGGAACTGAGCCTGTTGGGCTCAACCACAAAACAAGTCCATGCAAACCCTGTTCCCAGCCACAAGCATGGGGGTAAGGAGTTGGGAGCTTGGGAGGGTGAGTGAGAGGGAGAGGTGCCGGCTTGGGGAGGCTGCCATAGGCTCTGGCTGGGCCCATCATGTGTCAACATGCCTGGAAGCAGGTCTAGGACACTTGGCTGTGAGTCATGCGGACTCCTACGCTGCCAAGTCAGCGAAGGTTTCTCTTCTTTATTTTGTGTGGGCTTCTTTCTTTGAGAGACCCTGACCCAGAAAATCCACATTGTGAATCCATAGTGTGAATGCAGCCCTTGCTCTCCTCCTCGCTGGGAAACACAAGTACCGCCGAGAGGGGATGGGGACAGTGGCAGAATCCTCATTTCCAGGAGCAGAGTGCATCTGAGCAGGTACAGAGTGTACCTGAATATTTCTGAACAGCACCTGATGGTGAACCTGTGATCTTTGCCTCTCCCGGAGCCAACTTGACACAGACCGAAGGTTGCCATAATTCTCTTCCACAAAACTGGGTCAGGACCCTTTGTCACACTTGCTAGTATGTGAAGACAATCCCCCCCCCAATTGGGATTGTCCCTCGTTTTGGAGACGTACACAGACCCCCTACTCAGACTTCCTCCCCGGCTATTCGGGCTGAATGAAGACAACACTGGTTTCTCACCTTCCAAGCCAGAACTGACGGGGCCGCCAATTCAAGATCAAGGGTGACGCTTGCCATGCGCTGCCTCCTTCCTGACTTTGAGATCCAACAGGCGCACTGCCTGGAAGGAGACGGTTTCACTTCTCCAGCCAAGACCTGTGTGTGGCTGAGCCCGGGTGATCCTCGGAGCCTCCCCAGCCCTGAGCTCCACCGGGCAGGAGCCGGAGCCGTTCCTCAGATCAGCTCTTCTTGCTGTTTGCTTGAACTGAGGTTTTTTCTGCCTCGGGCTTTGCCAGTGAATTGTGAGCAATAAATAGAGCATTATTAGACTAACCTTCCAATCCAGAGTAACTACGGGAGCACGTAAGAGACATTATGTGTACCCGTTGTTACTGCACCCCCTAGTGAAAACCTATAGGAAATTCATATTGCAAGCCAAAGCAAATTGTTCTTACACTGGAGCAAGGACTCCCTGTAGTTACTCTGGATTGTGCCCTTCCAATTGGCAAAGTCGGCGTTCTCCAAAAAGGACCAGTATGATAGAGGGGAACATGAGTGCGACAGCCATGTCTTCCTCCAAAGGTTACCAAACAGAGGGAGGCTGTGTGTATTTGAGTGTATTGAGTGTATAGATGGATATTCAGAGAGACATAAGGCCACCAGGAGGAATTATCCACCCCCCCCCTTTTCCCTGGCATGCTCCTCTCTCCCCCCAAGACACAAACTTGGCCACTCGTGAATGGCTCCGGAGGGGTGAGGGTGCAGCCTAGTAGTGAAAGCAACTGCTCCGTGCTCACAATCCTTGCATCCAGCACATGGCATTGACTGGGGTCCCCTACCCCATGGAGAAACCTTGGGGGACCAGAGCAACAAGCAGGAGAACTGGACGGACGGACGGATGGATGCAGCAATTTTTAAGTAGGCTGGACTGTCAGCCAGTTGGACAGGATGGCATTGTTCTGTTTAGAGGGGAGACAAATGGGAGTTTTGGGGAGGGGGTCCAAGGGGGGGCTGAGAGGCCTCTACTTCCACCACCAGTTTAGCTGCAGAAATCTAGCCGCTTAGGCTGATGCCAGCCCACCCGAGGGCTGAGGCCGGCCCAAGGACGACCTGGCAGTCATGCCAGTTTCATCGACCCAGACTTTCACGGCCCAATTTTGAGGATGTCATGCCAAGCGGCAAACATGCCTGGAGAAGTCCTGATCAGGTGTCCTCAAACATGTGCAGAGTCCTCCTCCCTGAACATGAAGTCACTGCAGGCATCATTTAAAAAAAGTGCTCCAACACAGTGGCATAGCTAGAGGGGGTGCAGCAGTCAGTCTTGGAGGGAGCCTCACCCCTTTGGAGCCATTCCAGGCGGGGGGAGCAAAACGGAGCCGTATGGATCCAAGACTGACTGCTGCGCCCCCCTCTAGCTACGCCACTGCTCCAACCGTCCCTGTGTTCCAGGGTCCACCATCATGTCCTGTCCTCTGTCTGTTGCAAATCCCAGGGGGAGATGATATGTGTTGACGGCCGTGCACATGACTGTACATGCGCACCGAGGCCGCCTGTACCACTTTCCACAATGCAGCTGCCAGGGTATATTTTGAA
Organism: Cryptoblepharus egeriae; assembly: GCA_030015325.1. Taxonomy (NCBI): domain Eukaryota; kingdom Metazoa; phylum Chordata; class Lepidosauria; order Squamata; family Scincidae; genus Cryptoblepharus; species Cryptoblepharus egeriae. The sequence goes on from JAREYC010000021.1 coordinate 2,182,483, forward strand.
ACGTTGACAACGCATTTGTAGGGCAATTATGCTTTTCAAACATATCTTTGAAGAAAAGAACAATCCCCCTCTTGCCTTTCCCGTCAATGGAGGGGAGAGCGGCGTGGAGGAGAAGAACAAGAGGCAGGCCTCAGCCTCTGGCAATGGGGTGATAATGTGGGTCGGGATGTGGGGCAGTGGGCTTTGGGGTGCCAGTGACCTTGTCGCCATGAAAATGCTGGGGGAGTCCAGTCCAGGGAAGAATGATCCAAAAGGCAGGAAAGGAAATTGGGGGGGCATCTCTGGAAGCAACTGGGGGGTGGATCTCACTGGGGGGGTGTGGATTTCACACAAGCCCTACAATCCAGAGTAACTATGGGAGCACGTAGGAGACATTAGTGACCTAGTGAAAACCTATGGGAAATTCATATTGCAATCCAGACTAAATTGTTCTTACACCGGAGCAAGGACTCCCTGTAGTTACTCTGGATTGTACCCATGGTCTACCTGCTGCAGTGTGCCCTTGGCTTGGCACACGTAGGGACATTTCTTTAATTACGGCTGCAGTGATTTCAGGGAGGAGGACTCTGCACATGTTCAAGGGCACGATGAGGAATAAACGGGGAAGGAGGACCGGAAAGCACAGGGTTGGGGTCAGTAAGGTGGGGGAGGGAAGAAATGTATGGGACAAGGCAAAGTAAAGGGGATGAGAAGGGCAGAACGTGTTGCCCGGTGCAGAAGAACCAGCCCCATCTCTGGCCGCGGGGACAGGTGGTCAGAGAACGGTGCCAAAGCTCCTTGAAATAGCCAGCCAGATCTTGGGCACTGGGAAGGAAGTGCTGCCCCTTCTCCTTTCCCGGCCTCTCCCCATCACCATCTGCAGCAGATGGGCAGGGACGAAGGTGTAGAGGGAGGCGGAGGGGATGGCTATGGGGGGGGGGGGGCAGGAGGCATTAATATGGTTTGAACCACCATCGCGAGCGAACCTGTTTCCATGGAGATGCGCCATCCATAGCCATTGTGTGTGTGTCTTTGAAAGTGGTGGTGGGGGGAGGAAGAGGAGGAAAGAGACACATGTAGGTGCTAAAGACAGGGAGCCAGACAGAGATCCGAGCAGGGAGGGGATTCCCAGGCAGGGATGGACTGCAAGTGCAAGGAGGAGCGCAAAGGACTTCTCGTGCGGGGGGATCTTCATCCGCCAGGCCTCCTCCCCTTCGACATCCAGAGGATTGCACATGGCGGGAGGAAATGGCATGCTGTACAACGGGGGGCAGAGATGTCTCACTGAGGACGGCACAGAAGATCAGCATGGCTGGGCGCGTCTTCTGTGCTGCTTCTCCCTGCAGTAGGTCTGGCCATGCCCGGGGTGGCACTCAAAATGCCCTCGCCCACCCACTGGCACACCAGCTGCCTTCACAAACTTCCCCCATTAAAAAACGACAGCATCGGGAAAGGAGGTCTGGACAAGAGCCTCTTCTCCTTTCTTCTCCACTTGAGCCTCACCCCCTTGCTTTGCAACTGACGGGCACTGGTGTCCCCCTCAGCCGCTCACAGCATCAACAGGTTGGAGGCTCTTGCTGCCAAAAATGCAGCACCCTAGCAAGAGTGGGGCATGCATGTGACCCCCTCGGAAAACCTGCCCCTGGCCTGGGACATGGGGGTGAGTATCGGGAAGGAGGTGGTGCGCTCAGGAGAGAGGCCAACCCACGGTAATTATGAGTTTGTGGCTTGGCCAAGGTCAAAGCTGGGGCCACATGTGGTCTTGCCATGATGACTGAAGTCATCAGAGGCTTTCCTTCTGTGAAGATGAAGCTGGCTTTCTGCACATGGGCAGTGGTGCTCTTGTTACCAGATAGCCAAGCTGTTCCTTTTCTGGGCTGGCACTGCCAAGTGGAACTTCCTTTCCCTTTGATTCTCCTGACTGCCAAGGGAATGGTCTGTGTCCCTCCCTTGGCCACCTTCATCCCTGGCAACCAAGCACCGCCAAGAACGAGCCGGTAGCGCCCTCTTCTGGCTCAGCATGGCAGAGGCTCAGGCCTTCCTGGTACACATCAGATGCTCCGCCAGAAGCAAAACTCAGGTTCCTACAACTTAAACTTGGGAGATGGAGAAGGACAAGGGCTGGAGAGGGGCCAACACAGTTCCACGGGTGCTGACCCCCATGCTGAGAGGGTACCCCTCAGTGTCCCACTCCTGGCCATGGGGGGTGCCCACCTCTGGGCTCTCTTTGTTCCTCCTTTCGCTACTTCTCAGTGCCCAGTCATGGGTGCTTATTTCTGCCTTCCCAGGATTTTAGATGGGGAGACCTGCCTTTGCCAGTGAGATGCTCTGCATCCCTTCCGGGGCCTCGTTTTGCGGCACCCACTGAATTGTTCTGATTTGTGCTGAGGGGAGTTTTGTGTGCAATGATGACAGTCTTTTTATGTTTTATTGTATGACTGATTGTTGGCTCCTCCGAGATCTGCACAGATGGAAAGACGTAAAACTATCTCCAACACAACACCTGTGATTAGGCCCCTTTTGGAGACAGAGAGATGGAAAGAGAGGGGCTGTGTGGGTCAAGCCTACTCTTTGGCAGGAGAGGTGGCTTGGGAATGCCAGTATGTCTCGGGGCTCATCCAGAACATTTCCAGCCCGCTCTCGCCTCTCCGTGTCCCTGTGTAACGTGTACAGTTGTGTGTGCATTTCTGTGGGCACGCCTGCTTTTCCAGGCTCTTCACAATCCCATGTGAATGACCGTGCAGAGCATGTCACGGCTGGCCAGCATGCGCTACGCACATCTCTGTGTGCTGAATCTCAGTGCTGAGGCTGCACTCCCCAGAGCACTCCCTTGGTTCCCATCCCGCTGCTGCACCAGGCGACCTTCACCAGCCCCTCCCTCGCAGCCCCCAATCTGTCAGGGAAGGATAAGAACAGCCATCCTAATGCCACATCCTCTGAGGAGGCCTAAGCCGTGGCTGATTTCTTTTCAGCAATGAACGGCTGCCACGGCTCTGTGCGTTGGCTGCTGCTCCTTGCAAATAAGCGTGTCCTTAATTCCTTGCCTTTCCCTCCACGTTGGGAAAAAACCCATAATCATCAGCCACCCCAGGAAATTGGAGAGTGGCCGCATCCCGCCCCCTGCTGCCCACAGCCTGGCACCGCAAGTCCCTGCTCCCGCTGCAGAGAGAGGCCGCTTGGCTTTCCCGCAGGCTCCGACAGACAGAGAGACCCAGACCAGGCTGGACTCCGGGGGTCAGTTCAGTTCTCTGGAGCAGATCTCCAGCTCTCTTCCGTCAGCCTGAACACCATCCGTCGTGTGCCAAGCAGACAACTCCGTCTCCCTCGGCGGGTGCAGCCCTTCCGTCGCACCACCCAAATACCCAGCCAAAAACACTCCTTGCTTTTTCACAGTTTCATTTAAAACTGGGCTCGGTTGTGGGATGTGGGAGCAAAAACTGGCAGCCTGAGCTGGAAGAGCCCAAACTGGAGACTAATTTCCACCCACGCCAGAGCTGGTGGGCCTGGAGTTGCAGGTTGCAGGAGAGCTCTAGAGCTAGGAAGGAGGTCGGCAGCCCAGCCAAAGCCCGGGACACAGGGGAGCAGGACTGGAGCCCACAAGAGAAGGGGCTGGCCAGGCTAGGCATGAGCTGGCCAGCCACTAACAGTTCCAAGAGCTGGCTCTGCAACCCCAACCTTTCCTGGTACATCTGCAGAGGCCCTGATCCAGTTGCGTTTCTACCAGCTTCAACTGGGGAAACAGAGTCTTGTGCTGTATTTACTGCTGGGTTCTTTTCACATTCATCAGGGCTTTAGATTTTGGAGTTCATCCAGGAATCATGGATGGTCCTGGGATGTAGGGGGAATCACAGACACATAGCAAGAACATGAGATCCCCAGCTGGATCAGGTCAAAGGCCCACCTAATTCCAGCTTCCTGTATCTCCCAGTGGCTCAGCAGATGCACACAAGACACCTGCATCCTGCTGCACCTGGACTTCAGAGAGGCCACTGCTGGAACCCATGAGTTGCACATGACCATTTCGGTTTCCAGAAATTTGTTCAGTTCCCTTTAGAGGCACCCAGGCAGGTGCTGTCACCACATCCTGTGGTGCCTGATCTCAGCAGAGTTGAGTTTGTCACCCCCTTCCCTACCGGTGCTCCTCTTTCCAAGTGCCAGTCTCTCCAAATAAGCATTTTCCAGTCTTAAGCAGCCTGCTTAATCACACTCCAGATTACTCTGGTGGATGGATGGAGAGGAGCCCACTCCGTCTAGAGAAGAGGAGCGATAATTAGCCCCGTTCTCTAGAGGACACAAATCCCTCTGGGTGCCATTGCTCTCCCTCCGCGAGGGCTCCCTGGGATGATAGATCTCCAAAGGACAGCATTTCCTTGCCGGGGACAATCCGTCTCTTGTCCTTCTGGACACTAATAGCACCCGGGTGGTTTAATCAGTTTCCCCAGACTAATATTTCTCTTTAGAATCTTCCTCCTTAAAACCCATTGCTCTTTCTGCCTCCACGTTCCTGTCTTCTGTCCCTGTTCAATTAAGAACTAGCTTGATCCAAAGCCACATGGGTGGTGCCAGAGTTTGGCCAGACTGGCTGTTGGTCCCAGCTCATTGTGAAGGCAGACTGACCCACAGAGGCCTGTGTGCCAAGGAGCAAGAGAGGTGCCCCAGGACGGAGCCAAAGCAGGGCTTTGCTCAGGATCCACCACCTCCCATCATGGTCAATGAGGAGCCATAGGAAGCCCATCAGTAAGGCGTGGTGGAGATAGACCTTCCTTGATAGCCGTCCAACTGACAGATGAAGGCTGATGGACAAACCTTCCCAGTTCAGAGGCCTTCAACACACTGAGTGGCAGCAATCGAAACAGGTGGCAAGGAGGCCCCAAAGAAGCCACAGGAAATCCACCTGGGATGGCCCACAGCCAGGGGTTAAGTTTTTGGGCACTGCAGGAAATGGTACAGGAGGGATGGAGGGATGGAGGGCAGTGGTGGGCACCAGCAGGTTCACACCTACTCTATAGAACCGGTTCTTAACAAGAGATAGGACATATAAAGTTTAAAAATAGCCATTTAAAAGTGGCTGCCAGATGGACAGAGAACCGGTTCTTAATTTCTCTGAAGCCCATCACTGATGGAGGGCAAAGGGACTGAGGGCAAAGCCAGCACACGAGGAGGGCAGGCAGGCAAGGAGGGACACAGGTAAGCCCCAGAACGGGAGCTGTTTCAGAACACCTCGTTCCTTGGGAATCCCTCCTCTGAACACACCTTGCCAAGTGGGTCTTTTGGGAAGGGGCTTCTAGAGGGCACCCTCTTCTCAGGGCGTTCTCAGGCCATTGCGGAAGAGCAACACGCAACAAGAAAGGCTCCCATCCTGCAGCTGTTTTGCAGCCACCTGTTGAGAAGGTCCCAGTGGATGCCCCTTTTGTGCCACTGTTTGAAATGCGTGAAGAATGGCACATGCCTCACTCCTTTGTCTACCCAGCAATCCAGGACATCAAAGTCCTCTCCTGTTGGGCATCCCTGGAAGCCACAGAACCTGGCAGGGAGTGCATGGCCATCCTCCCTCTCCATTGCCAACACCCAGTCAATGGGCAGGGGGCGCCACCAGCTGGCGACGGAGGGATGTGCTGGGAAATGTGGGATGCCAGAATTGCCTTTCTGGACCAGACTCCCCATCTGGGCTGTTGACTTCCAGCACCGGCCCTTTTCTCATCCATTTGCTGCTTCTCACAGGAACCCCAGGCAGTGCCCTGGTCAACGCACCACATTGGTGTTTCCTGTGTTCCCCACCGTGAAACACCACAGCAGCCCCCGACTCTCCAGGGTCACCCCACAAAGCCCCTTTGTCATTTTCCACAGCTCTGGTGGAAGTCTTGATTAAGGACTTTCCCCCTTGTGGGTTGTGTGTGGATTGAGATCGGGAGGGAAGGAGGGGGGACTCAGGCTGAACTGCCCCTTATTAGACCTCTTCTGTTCTCGCATTATGAGTGCTTTAATAACTGGATACCAGGCATTTTTTTAAATGTCATAGCTATACAGAACAATGTGGTTGTACAGAAAATACTGCAAGGAAACGAACCCACAGAGAGCTGCACTTGTGGGAACAAAAGTTAACTAACAAGGGCAAATCCTCACGAACCCCCTGCTGGGCAGAATAAGAAGCAGTAAAAGACCCTCTAAGTAGGCAATGTTTAATTAATACTAGAAAGAAGCAGCCCCTCTCCTGACACCCCTACAGCTCAGAGGCAAGGCAGAGTGCATGCAAACTCCAGGCAACGCTGCTACTCCTGCCAGAAGGAAATAAACCTCCATCCTATTTCTTTATCTTTATTTGGGGGTCTTTCTACAGCCCACTCAGCACCCTCACAGTGTGGCGGGGAGACGGGACTGCAGGACTTGCTATGTCAGGAGAGCTCTTCGTTGAAGACTCAGCCCTCCAGCGCTCCCCCCTCGCTTATTAACGGAAGAAGGCCAAGCGCTCTCTCAGCCACTGCTCCGTCAGATCCTCTGTGGACCGGATCTCAAAGACCTGGGGAAGAGAAGGCAGGAGTCAGGAAGAGGAGGAGGAAGACTGGCAGGATGGAAGGGGGAGTAGAAGTACATAGGAACGTAAAAAGGGACTCCTTTGCTGAATCAGGCCAGAAGCCCATCTAGACCAGCCTTCTGGATCTCACAGCGGCCCACCAGATGCCTCGGAGAGCACAAGACACCCTCCCTTGCATCTGGCATTTGCCCACATCTACACCTATCTATGCACATGCATGCACACACAAACACATATGTTTGGTCAAAACACGGACTGTGCTCAGATCAGCGGTCGTACTTCTCTCCTGTCCCCGCCACCAGCCTTTCATCCAGGATGGTGGCATCAGCACCAGTATTTTATCACATCCCTGTCACTACCCGCTCCCCGTCCCCCATTATTCTGTCTGCATTATGCAAAACAGAAGCTTCAGCCAGGCTTCACCTGTCTCAGGGCTACAGATCACGTCTAGCTAACAGCTCAGATAGGGTCAGATGATGCTGCATGGCTCACTCAGTAAGCAACAGGGTAAGGTGACCCTTGGATCTTGAAGAGAAAAGCAGGTATGCATAAGTACATACGTACATACATACGTACATATATACATACATAATGCTGCAAGGAGAAAGCTTACGCTGACCACTCCAAACAACAAAGAGTTTTTGGCCAAACTTCAAGACTAGCAGATGTTTGACCACAACCCCTTCTGTGAAGTCCTGCAGCACCTGCCAAAGTAGGTGCTGACCCACAACAACTTCATATAGATTTTGCAGCCTCACAAGATATTTTTGTGGCAACGGCCTACCCTCTTTGCCCAACCCCGGAGGAAGATCTTATTGTGGACCACCAGAGTCTGCTCCCTGATACTCGATGCTCTGGAATGGCTCAATAATATCTATTGTGCTCTGAAATACAGGATGTGCTCATGAAATGAAATGAGAAACATCTGCCAGTCCTGAAAAACAAGAAGGAAAGGGCTCAGCGGGACTGAGGGGGCTGCCAATAAACTGTGACTGTGAAGAGGCTGACAGTGAGGGGCAAGAGGGAGCAGACGTGAGGCTGAGTTGGGGGCTGCGGCTGGGAAGCAGTCGCAAGGGTTTTGTTGGGATATTCCCATATTGATACTCCACCTGCTCACTACAGTTCTTGCCATTTCCAGGTTGTAGCCAGCAAGGGTGCAGTGCCATGCCCCTGGCCGGGTTGGCATGTTCCCCCCATGGGCAGTGTATCTGTCTGCCCTCTGCCTCTACTCGTGCTACAAGTGGGACCCTTGTGGTTTTTCTTCCAAAGGCAGGGGAGGAGGGCAGGTGGATGGAGAAGGGCATGGAGGGGAAAGGCACATGGAAGGGGAAGCCACAGGCACTTCTCATTCCACGGCCCAGTCTAAAAGATGCACGTATTCTTTGGGTTGCAGTCTGGCCACCTAGCCCAAGGCAGGAGAGGGATTTCAGCAGGCGGGGAGGGTGGGGAGAGCAACATCATCCGAAAGGGCACAGGTGCCAGCGTGGGACTGGAGTACCTTGGTGAGCTCAGCTGCCTGCACCAGCCTGTTCTTGCTCCCGGCATACATCATCTGCTGCTCCGGCTTGCATCCTGGGAAGGCAGAGCAGAGTTGCTTTTCTTGTGGACAACCAGCATTCTTCCTTACCCAAAGCAGAGAAATCTGAGCAAATTACTCAGAGGAGTTCTAGGCCATTAACCAATCCATTATGTCTGAATGTGAGTAAACCTTTCTGTGCAAGTCACAGCAGGCACCCTTGAGACTCTGGAGGCCGAGTCCCATGTTGAAGGTGGGAAGCTGGGAGGGAGTGATGGTGGCTTCCCAAGGGCCACCTAACAAAGCTGCCTGACTCCATCAGAGGATCGATCCTAGCCCTGCCTGCTGTGTCCAAAGGCACAGCTCCAAATGCCACCTAAGGGCTGGGGGTGATGCAAGTGGTTAAGACACTGTGCCTGTTAACTAGAAGGCCAGGGTTCGAGAACCGGGTCTCCATAAGACAGGCTGAGCTCCTGTCTTTAGCCCAGCTCTGCGACGTCAGCTGGATCTGATCATATCGGCTCTGCTGTTCCACTGGACTATTACAGTGGTGTGGAGAGGGGGGATTTGCTGCTTGTTATTTGATGCCCATCCTCCATATCAATCTACCCAGGCCTTCGTGCTCTGGAGAAGACACTCCAGAGACCAGAGTATGATACCATAGTCTTCCAAGACTGATGGATGCCAAGTGAAATGCCACCTGAAGGCATTTGGAACCAAACCTCTGATTCTTCATCCGCTCACATTGGGTTCGGGACAGAGGCCAGATCTGAAGAAAGGACTTCCCACCCCACATCAGAAGAAGGATTTTCAGCGGAAAGCCCTGCAGTGTCAAAACTCCCCAGAGCAAAATCAGAAACCAGTGCTTCAGGCTCCCGACCACCTCCCTCAAAGCTCCCCCTTTATTCTCCCCACACACCACGCCAGGTGGCCTCATATGGTGATGGGCAAAGGAACCAGGAGTCCAACTCCTGATCACAGTCAGTGTAAGGAAATAGCAGCTTCTCACCAACTGGGCTGGAGAAGATGAAGCAGAGCGGGTACGAAATCCGGCCATCATCATGGACGTATTTATAGCTGTAGACCACAAATGTAATTCTCTGGTTAAGGAAGCCACAGGAGTGGAAAGCGGAGCCCAGTGAACGTGGCTGCAGGTGACAACAAAACTCCGTCTTGAAATCTCTGCTCAGCTGCAAGAGAAAATCTCTTCCTCGGGCCAGTTTTTTAACTCCGGATGTACGTGAAAATATATGCACGGAGCTTACATGTGGGGTGTTTAAAAATCAACAAGGAAGGATATCGAGGTTGGCGTTCCGGGAGCTCGCTTCGGAGCTCATTTGGAGAAATGTCCTGTCGGAGATGACCACGAAAAGATGCTTCATTTACAAAAGGCCAAGAAGAGCAACAAAGAAGAAATACAATATCCACCAGCAACACTATCACACCCAGGGCTGAGTTGCGGCCCCCACCCGGCCCAGATCCTCACCAACCATTGGTGGTGCAGCTACGGGGGGATCATTGCAGGAGCCAGGACTCAGCACCTCCCTCCTCCATCACACCTAGGGCTGAGTCGTGCACTCTTTTCTACATTGTGTGTGTGTGTGTGTGTGTGTGGCAGTGTCATTTTTTTGAGTCTATTTGGGCTCTTTTAATCCCCAAATCAATTATTTTTTTCAAGATTGTGCACATTTTGGGAACAGGACAACTAATCTGCAGACAAAAAAACCTGCTGTCAGTCGCTCTGAGCTCTGGGGACCGAGCGGGACAGAAATAGAAAAACCCCGTAAAAGAGTCACACTCGCAAACAACGCAGCAACTTGGTGGAAACTAAACTGAGGTTGGCAAAGAGAAGGAGAACAACTGCCATTTGCTTGATTTTAAAAAGAAGGGAATGTGAGCAGCAGAAATAGAAAAGTATTTTCAACAGTGAAATGCATGCGAAACACTCTTATTTGGGATCTTCTGGCAGCCTGCAAGAGCCGGGCTTCCTACGCAAGGAAGAATTAGCTGGAGTTGAGGATTCTGGTGCTAAACCCAGATGTGTTTTTTAAAATGCGTAATCAGTGCTGGGCGGCAGGAAGCTGCTTGAAGCTCCGACGTGTGGCGGTGATGTGGCGGATCAGAGCATGTCCCACTGCCACAGCTTGCTTCTTTCTTTTGTTTCTGTCTTTCAAATAAAAACCAAAGCGTTGAACAAGCCCCTGGTTTTCTGCACAGAAGATTGTGGCCCAAACTAGAAGACAGACCCCCAAATCCAGAGTAACGATGGGAGCACGTAAGAGACTTTACATGCACCCATCGTTACTGCACCACCTAGCGGAAACCTATGGGAAATTCATATTGGAATCCAGAGTAAGATGTTCTTACACCGGAGCAAGGATTCCCTGTAGTTACTCTGGATTTTGCCCAGAGATTGGAAACAGCACTTGCAAGGTGTAGGCAGAGATACCGTGTGCCCCATTATTGGCCCGGTTCTGGTTTTGCTTCCAGCAGACCGTCCCATAGCTCCCAGATGTGGCTGTCCTCTAAACATGGTGCCCATCTTTCCTCCACTGGGCTCAGGGATGCACATGCAGAGTTGTCTCCCGTTATTCTTGCTACAGCTCAAGATCCCAGCCTGGCACTTGATCCTCTGCCTAAACCAGCTGCCTTCTGCCATCGCAGTGGTGGGGCTCAGATGTGGTGACTGCGCACAGCTTGCAAGGTGGATGCCACTGACAGGTGTCACTTCAGTGCTTCACCTCAGATGCCAGAACTGCTTAAGGCTGCTCGGCTGAATGTGAGGCAGCGATCACCAGACTATCTCCCGAATGCCTGCTGCAATGGCTGCGCTTCTTCCCTGCGCAGGCTGAGATACCCTGAAGGTGTCTTCAGGAGGGACGGCATCCAGAGAAGTCCTGCTCTCTCCCACCTGCCTCCTCTACCTCCTCCAAGGCTGTGTTGTCAAAGGAGGAGCTTTCCTCTGACTTAGGCCATTCTCTCATTCTCTTTGATGCAGCCGCATCAACACCAGACGCTGTGTAATGAACTGGCAAATGCCCAGAATTAAGCCGCACTTGCAAGCGCTTAAGATCAAACAAGATGGCTGGAAGGGATCAACAGCATCCCCGGTCAAGGCGGCAGTGTGCGCGCCGTCTTTGATGTCGCTGAGTCATCACGGACACTGCACATCATGTAATGAACCCTGAAGCAAAGGGGCTATTGGAAAAAATTCACTCTACTCAAGGCTGGGAAGATGGTTCTCTGTTTTGCCTGCTGGTCACCTGAGGCTGAAGCGTCCCAGTCGGCAGTCTGAGTCCCACAAATCAGGGCTTCGGCTTCAATCCTAACTCCCAGTTAGGCTGGTCTAAGCCCCAACACAAATCCCATGCTGACCTGGGAGTGTCACCAAAGTGCCGTAAGACACCACTTCTTTGGGGAGGGTTAGACCAGTACACAGACATGCGCTTGCCTCCCTACATCACCAAGGAGTTGAGCCGGACTAGGTTAGGATTGCATCCTTAGAAAATGGGTAGGAGCGAGGAATGGAATATGGGGGCATCAGCTGCCCTGCAGGGCGTGATGCTCCTTTGCCTCCCTGGTGGGCAAAGGTGTGAACTAAACAACTGGCAACTACTGGCAGCCAGACTATGCTGAAGAATTGGCAGTTGGCGACAGTTGGCAGCCAGACATCAGTGAGGGATTCCCGGCTCTCAAAATACATGGCGAAGGCACACTGACATCTGATTTCCCATAAGTCCATCTGATTTCCCATAAATCCAATGATTTACCGTTGACCATGATTTACACGCCATGCCATACACTAAATAAATAAATAGCTGGGCTGCAAGTGCAAGAAAAAACCAGTGGAAACTCAGTGGACAACAATGAGGTGACAGGCTTCACCTGCTGAATTCCCTCTTCTACATACAATGGTTAAAGGTCCATAAACCCTAAAATTTAAAGGGTGGCCACCCTGTTCTTTAATGACCTAACCAGAGACTCTGTTTAGAAGTTTAAGGCTACAATCCTGAGTAACTACAGGACCTTTTAGAATCATAGAGTTGGTCATCTAGTCCAACCCCCTGCCTGCAGCAGGAAATCCTCCTAGAATTTTACACCGACGTAGTTATGGTGCCACTTATGGGAAACCTATGGGAAAAGCATAGAGCAATCCAGAGTACATGTCTCTTATGTCTTCCCATTGTTACTCTGGATTATAGGGTCTATGCCATGTCCCAGCCCAGATTTGCCAAAAATACATTGCTAAGTACTCCTTCCTTTAGGGAGTTTCCACCCCCCCCCCCCCAAATTAGTAAGATCTGTTGCTGAGGCCCTGATCCTGATGAGCCAAACATGCAAGGAACTCATGTGCTATTTTCAGGAAAGGGTGGTCCTCGGCTGGGGCTCCTATCCACCATGGTTCCTGCTACACTAAGGGTGCAATCCTAAGCATGTCTACTCAGAAGTAAGTCCCATTCTATTCTATGGGACATAGGGCAAAATCCAGAGTAACTATGGGGAGTCCTTGCTCCGGAGCAAGAAGAACTTACTCTGGATTGCAATATGAATTTCCCATAGGTTTTCACTAGGTGGTGCAGTAACTACGGGTGCACGTAAAGTCTCTTATGTGCTCCCGTAGTTACTCTGGATTTGGGGGTTACTCTCAGGAAAGTGTGTTTAGGATTGCAGCCCAAGACAGAGCGGACAGGAGATTCCACACGACCATTTGATTAGCATTTTACAAACATGCGCAAGGATTGTGTAACATATTGAATTAAATATGAAAGCAAATGACGCCATCAGCACATCGCTCCCCCGAGATATTAAATTTGATCTGAAATTCAATTTGCTTTTAGGCCGGCCTCATAATTTCCAGCGTTACCAGCAACATTTATGTCAGGAATGCAGGAATGTGGAATGGAGGAGTTGATACCGTCTCTCTGGGGAGAAGGTGATGTCGCTGTTTATGTCAGATGCAGCAGTTGCTCAAAGAGCTGGGAATTCAGTTCAAGGCATGTGAGCAGCAAAGAAGTGAAGGGGAGAGAGGTGGAAAGGATAAGTAGAGGAGAGAGAGACTCAGGAATGAAGCAAAAGGCTGGCTGCAGCTCCCTCGCCCTCCTCGACAGAAGGTACCCTGCAGTGGGTTGTGGCTGGGTTCCGATGCACCCTAAGCAGTCCTATCCATGCATCCCCATTGCAAGCAGAAGTAAGGAGTCTGCCTACCTGGAATTCTTCCTCCAGGACCACCAGTTGCCTGTCCTTGTCAATTTTCACTAAGGATTAAAGAGACAGTGAATGAGGACATTAGCAATTTTTCACCCCTAGAAGCATCTTGAAGTCCCAATGAACCAAAGATGTCCTTCATCCAGCCGGGAAACTGAGATGGCTGCACCCCCAGCTAGTGGGATAGCAGGGTTGCCTGCCTCTGCCCACCATCCAGCTCCCTCACCTCCCAAGCGAAAGCATGGAGGGCTATTGTGTCAGTGTCCAGAGCAGTGATTTTCAACCAGTGTGTTGTGGCACACTGGTGTGCCATGGAGAGTCCTCAGGTGTGCCACAGTTATTTGGGGATTGATAGTGGTTAATAGGAAAACTGGGGGATTTGAACAGCCTGGTGTGCCGTGTCAACGGTAAAGACAACTGATGGTGTGTCTTGACCATTTCTGTGCCTTGTCAGTGTGCCGCAGGGCCAAAAAGGTTGCAAATCACTGGTCTAGAGCAGGGGTCAGGGAACATTTTTACCTTTTACTCCAAAATATACGTAGATACGCCAATGTTACCCCCTTGATTTGAAAGGAAGGAAATCATATATTATTAGAGTGCACTGCATCAGGTCCTTGTACACGACAGTACTGTAACACACACAGCCAGGCATGCATATAGAATCTATATACAGATTCTATATACAGTGAAATGAAATTCCTGGGGGTGTTGGATAGATGCGCTGCCAATATAGATTCATATGCAGGCCTGGCTGTGTCTCGGCAGTGCGAGTGTCCATCACCCCCAGGAATTTCATTTTTACCCCATTTTTACCCCATTCCCTGACCACTGGTCCAGAGCCTGAGACACAGAAGGAGGGTGTCACACCACCAGGTGAGGGGAGGTCTGACACACAAGCTGAGGCTCCAGGAGGCCCCCATGCTCCAGTGTGGAACCGACAAGGGCTGCAATCCTGACTCCATCAGCCTACAAGCAGAATCCTAGAGAACTGCAACCAACAGCTCTCTTCACATCTTCAGCACATTTATCAAAGCGGAGACAGGTTAACATGCATTAACATTTGCCTGTACAGGTGTCAGCAGAAGTTCAATAGGTATCAAAGCTGGTTTAATACCAGGTTCTGGAATCCCTGTGCAGTTCAAGCTGGTACGCCTCAGGCTTTTCAGGCTGGAAAACACAAACACTGCTCTGCCAAAAGAATGAAGCGTGGAGCCCCCCCTTCACTGGCATCCTTCAGCCTCGAAAGACTATGGTATGAGCCCCCCCGTGCCCCACCCCTTGTTGGAAATACTTCAGGACCTCAAATTAAAATACCTTTAATGAGCACATCCATGCACTAGATGTGGGATACATGAGTTTAATTACAGGCACCCCCCCATTTTCTGACGGTTCTTTTTCTAACAGTTCCGCTCTTTCAATGCCTTCTGATTATACCCAGTACTCATTCATTCAACGCATGCTTCACTCTTTCAACCTCTCTGCTAGTCCAGAGGCTAAAATTGTCTTCCCTGTTGTCTGTTTGTTTATTTATATCCTGCCGTTCTTCCCAGGAAAGAAACCCAACGTATTTTGCAAGTGACGTGGTGATCAAATTGTTTGTGGCATTTCCTTATGACTTTCTTCAGTAAATGTATGATTTAGGTTTTTGCAAGAAACATTTAAGTCTATTTTGTTTTGCATTTGTAAGCTGAAAAAAAATGGGTTCCACTTTTCAACGGTTTTCACTTTTGGACGTTGCTCCGGTATCTAACCCGTCCATGAAGTGGGGGGCGCCTGTGTTTGCTTGACCTGCTCAGCCAATGCTCTTGTAGTTCATCTCAAAAGAAAATAAATGGGTGGGGATGGGTGGAAGGGGCCTGCAGACTAAGGGCAAAATCCAGAGTAACTACGGGGAGTCCTTGCTCCGGTGTAAGAACAACTTCCTCTGGATTCCAATAGGAATTTCCCATAGGTTTTCACTAGGTGGTGCAGTAACTACTGGTGCATGTAAAGTCTCTTACGTGCTTCCATAGTTACTCTGGATTTGGCTGTAAGGCACCCCGGTGGCAGAGGTAGTGTGCGTGTACCGCACCCCTTGCAAAGTGGTGCACCAAAAACACTGCCGGGATTGCTCATTCCTTCACCTCCTGAATTAAAAAAGGAACCACAAGAAAGTGGAGGAGAGTAGTGGAGATATACTGCAGCCCACACCCCTTCTTTAGGCATTCACTTCCACTTCGTCCCCCTAACCTGTTGAGAATCCAGGGAATGGGAGAGGGAGGAATTGCAGGGAAAGTAGGAGAGGAGGGAAGTGAGTCATCCTTGACCCCCACCTTCAGTTTACTGAACCACTGCAGTTGACCTCATGAGGACCCAGCCTGGGAAATGGGGCCGGGACCTGCCCATTGGGAACTCACTCATGATAGCTGCATTGTTGGTTTCTTTCCGGAACCGGAATTTCTTCAGCTTCTCCTTCAGCTCTGGGTCCACGTCACACACCACCAGCGAATCTGACTGCAAAGGGAAGAACAAGCTGAGTTTTCTTACTTGCCAGAGGGTGTTGCGCCCTCCGTGACTGTGTGGTCTTTAAGGCCATCTCCTCCAGATGGTCTTGGATTTGCATGGCGATGCCCAAATCCAGCTTTGGGACTCCACTGTTTCCAAAAGATCTGCTCTCTATGTAAGGTTACCAGACACAAAGTGGAACAGAGTGCCTGGACCTTGAACCAATGTGTGGAAGAGGGGATTTGGCTCTCCTGATTCACCCCTTGCCTCAAGATAGGCTGACCTGCAAGAAAGGGGATTCCAGTTGGATATCAGGAAGAAATTCCTGACGGTGAGGGGGGTTCGGCAGTGGAAGAGATGCCAAGGGAGGTGGTGGACTCTCCCTCACTGAGGGTCTTCAAGCAAAGGCTCCACCAGCACCTGTCGGGGATGCTCTAAGGAGGATTTCCTGCTGCAGGGAGGGGGTTGGACTAGATGACCTACTGAGTGGGTCCCTTACAACTCTAGGATTCTATGACTTTTCCCCAAATCCTACCCCAGACAGAAACCTGCCCCATCTCCTCTGACACCTTTGCTGCAGAGATTCTGAGTTCTCCTCCAGGCATTTCTTAGACAGCCTTTTTCCTCCTGCGGCCCAAGTCAGCCTCCTTTCCTGTCCATTTCCACCTGTGACTCCTCTGTTTCCAACACTGCATGACTCCAAAGTCTTGCATCACTGTGACATGTGGGTCTGGCCGGGCTGCTTGCGCGGCACCACACAGGAAGTTCGTCTTGGCCAACCGTTGACATGCGGCTGCCAACCCGGGCCAGGCCACAACGGGCTCTCTCTGTGGGCTCCAAGAGGGAGCCTGCAACTTGGAGCAAAGATGAGGTATCAGGAGGATATCCCATAATTGCAATGATTAATAGGCATAGGAACAAGTCTGATTTGAGGAAGGAAGCTTGGAAAGGATGGAGCTGAAGGTGCCACTCCACGTTCACTCCATTCCCAGCCCTGGGTATTTAACCTCACCATTCTGTTGCCGTCTCTCTGGTCTGACGCCCTCCTCAGCTGACACTCAGTTATTCCGGGTTCAAGTGCTTGTCTTTCCAACGGGGCCGCAGAGCTCAGCGCCTTCGCCGAAGACAGCCGCAAAGGAAAGACAGTTGGAGAGGAAGTCAGCATTGTCAGTGGGGCGGGGAAGAGGGGGGGCTGCTGAAGGTTCACATTCTGGGTTACAAAAGCAGAAGCTCAGGCAGGAAAAGACAGAGCCGGTGTCCATCCTGCTGAAGTCACACACACAAGCCGTACCAGCAGCAGGACAGACAAGCAGAACGCTGGAGCAAACACTTCAAGGCCGTTTCCCACCTAGAAATAATACAGCTGTCAGGCTCAAGTCAGTAAGTCAAGGCAGATGCTGAGAACAAGAGAATCCAAGAATTGGAGGCACCCAGAAGGTCATCTAGTCCACCCCCCTTCCTGTAGCAGGAAATCCTCCTGGAGCATCTCCGACAGGTGCTCGTCAAGCTTAGTAGAAGGAAAACCTCAGCTTTGGGGGCCTTTTCTGTGTAAAAACATATTGCTGTTCCCATCTGAAAGCCTTAAAGGTGACGCCAGTCTGGTCTAGCCCTGCATTTTCTTTCCAAAATGTCTCCAAGAAACTCCAAGGTGGGGCCTTGTCCATCTGCAGTATCCTTTAAAAATAATTGTAGTAATAATACTAGTAGTAGTAGTAGTAGTAGTAGTAGTAGTAGTAGTAGTGGTAGTGGTTGTAGTAATAATAATAATAATAATAATAATAATAATAATAATAATAATAATAATAATAATAATAATAATAATGGATGACTTGGACAGGAACACAAGGAAATTAATGACCATTCACTGTGCTTTACATCCAGGTAGTGATGTTGACAGGCTGTACCTGCCTAGAAGATCCGGGCAGAGGACTTTTGCAAGTGAAGCAGTCGGTGGAAGAAGAAAGACATGCCCTGCAGATGATGTGTGGGAGAGCCAGGATTCTGCTCTGACTGAAGCCAGCAAGAGAAAGTTGCTGAGAGTGCAGCAGACCAACTATGAATACCGCAAAAGTGCAATTCAGGCTCGGACTGCCAGTTGGCAGAACCAAGGATTGCATGGCCAATTCCTTGCCAAGATCGAAGGAAAAGTGGATCAGGATCAGACCTGGTTGTGGCTCAAGAGTGGAACGTGAAGAAGGAGACGGAAGGCCTGAGACTGGCTGCCCAAGAACAGGCA
The DNA here is from genome assembly GCA_030015325.1 of Cryptoblepharus egeriae. Lineage (NCBI taxonomy): Eukaryota > Metazoa > Chordata > Lepidosauria > Squamata > Scincidae > Cryptoblepharus > Cryptoblepharus egeriae. The sequence continues at coordinate 2,200,435 of JAREYC010000021.1, forward strand.
AGCAGGACAAATGCCATCAAGGTCAGGATTGAAAAATCAGCCCATGACCCCAAATGTGGCATTTCTGCTGGAGGGAGTCAAGGTGGCTTACAAAACATCCATAAAAACAGTAACAATAAAATCCAGTACATTAAAATGCAATACGTTGAAACACTTAAGACAGATGTAATAAAAAATATAAAACATCTATGTTAAAACACTGATTAAAACCATAATAAAAGAGTTGTGCAGTAGAAGAGGCCAAGTGCTCTCAAGGCAAACCGCTTCTGGACATGGAGGTCTGTCAGATGGACATAACTCACCAGCAGACACACACGCTAACACACACACACACGCACACACACGCCTCAGGACAGATAGGAAGAGAAATGAGCCAGGGTTGTGAGGAAGTGGAAATGCAAGAGGAATGGCTGGTTAAATTCTGCAGAAGACCCTTGTTTTCTGACCCACAACAACAATAATTCCGCTTATTTTCCTTTCCCATTTTCTGGATGAGGCCCAGAGATGACTCTGGGGACACTTTCCCCTCTCCCAGGTGCAGAGAGGCTGCCAGGCCACGTGCCCGTCAAGAGGGCATCAGAATTCCTGGCAGCCACAGGGCTTTCTCTGCAAGACCTTCTCTGAGAATAGCCTTGGACTGGATGGCTTCTCTGGAAGAGCAGGTCTACTCAGAAGGAAGCCCACTCTCTTCAAAGGCTCTTACTCCCAGGAAAGCGTCTTCAGGACTGAAGCGTGTGTGTGTGTGTGTTGGATGTCCTACAAGCTGCCCCAAAGATGCCTCTTTGCTTCCTCCCTCCCCACAACCCAAGATTCTGCAGACCTAGAGGACTGCAAGGGGTCGGGAAGGCCTTCTCTTTCCCAGGACCACAAACTCTGAGTTCTCGATACTCCCAGTTTACTCTGAGGTGTTAACTTTCCCACAGGAAAAACCTTGAACAAATTCCGTAATCCTCAATAGTCTCCGTCTTACAAACACGGTATGCCTTCCTCTCACATCCTCCACCAGGGTCAGAACCCCAAAGGGGTCCTCGATTCTCAAGGGAGACGCACCCAGTATCCCCACTTCAGGGACCAGTCCTACTGGGATTCTTGTGCTCCGACAGCTCTGGCCAGTGCCAGGCGTCGGAGGATTTCTCTCTACGCTCCCTAATAAGAATATTCTGATGGTGAATAATTCCTGGAGGGTGTAAAGGGGCAGGAAAAGGGGGGAGATGGGGGGTCAGGAGTGGGTGGAGAGGAACAGGATGAGTCCCCAGTCCTCTGTTTAATGGATGAAACACCACTGATTTCGTCCAAGCCTCTGCTTATGGTTGGCAACTATGAGGCCCCTGGAAGGTGGCTGGTCCCAGGGTGGCTGGGGTGGCTGGTCTCCTTCCATAGGGTCACCCAGGCAGCCAGTAACATTCTGAAGCTGAAGATCTGTAGGACCAGCCAGAGCTTCTCTCGGTGGCTCCACAGACTAGGAAAGGGCACATCAGCCACCGAGACAGGAGCAGACCGAGCGCAGGAGGGCAGGAGCAGGAGGGCAGGAGCCCAGGAGCAGGAGGGCAGGAGCAGGAGGGCAGGAGCAGGAGCCCAGCACTCCGGCACGGAGAGCAGCCGCGACCGAGCAGAAGCAAGGAAGGGCCGGTTTCCGGGAGAGGAACGCTCAGTGGGGGTGCGGCAGAACCAGCACCTGACTCTCCCTCGCCCACAGGAAGACCCCGGGGGAGAAGCCCAGAAGCCCCTTTGGTCAGACTGGGGGCCAGGGAGAGTCCCTTCCCACGGCCTCCGCCCAGGGTGCAGGCAGACGACACAACCCTGCCAGTCGGCACGTGCGCACTCTGTCTCCTCCAGCTGCAGATGCACTGCGCGTGTGCCGGGGGTTGGCGCATGCGCAGTGCGTCAGGGTGGGGTCCTCCCCTGGCCCCGCCCCTAACCCCAGCCCTGACCCCGCCTCCACACCCCCCAACTTCCAGCAAACCAGATCTAGGGGGGGCTCGGCCCACCACTGAATATATCATATATTAAACCACATTACATACATATGTTACACGTTACATGACATATGTAATGACACATTACAATCATATGTTACATGTGTGTGCATTTATACATGTAGGTACACGCATGTACCATGCTGTGTGAAAAATGTAAATGTAAAATGTTGTTATATATAACATATGCCAGTAACCTGTGTTGTTATAAGTTACGTGTAACATGCAGTAGCTAGACATACATGTAACATGTGTGTAACATAACGTGTTACATGTTATGTTGTTATATGTAACGTGTCTGTAACATGTTTCGGGTTAATGTTAAATGCTGGAACTGACATGCGTGTAACATGTGTGTAAAGCATTTTACTTTGAAACAAATGTGTGCTGTTATTTGTTGCATGTATGTTACATGTTACACGTATGACAGTTCTAGCATTTAACATTAATACACACGTTACAGACCCGTTATATATAACAACCTAACATGTAACACGTACGTTACACACGTGTTACATGTATGTCTAGATGTAGCATGTTATATGTATTATGAGGCATGTTCAGTGTGTGACTTGCATGTTACTTGGATACAGGCATGTAGCGTGTGGTGTGTGGAGTGTTGTACATGCTACACGTATGTCGCTGTACATGTATGGCGTGTGAGGCGAGGTCACGTGCCCTCCTGAGGCGACTGAGGGACTTGAGGCGACACCATTTGGGCGGGAAGGGCTGCAGGGGGCGTGGCCTGCCTGCGGGGCGTGGCCGTGCCTGTGAGGGTGGCCACGCCCCTCTCCTCTCCGCGGCGGCCCCTCCCCCACCGGGGCGGGACTAAAGGGCGCGGCTCTCCTCGGGGGCTTCTGATTGGACGGCGCGGCTGAGCCCCTCGCGCTCCCCCTCCGGGAGGGCGGGGCTGGGAAAACAAAACAAACCTCTGATTGGCTGCCTGCGCCGTCAGTCTGTCTCTGGCGTCCAATGGGAGTCGTGAAAGCGGATGACGTCAGAGGGGCGGGGACGCGTGCGTGGCTGAGGTGCGCGCCGACGTCGGCGTGCGTTGTGACGTCTCCGCGCGCCGCCTTCTGGAGATTGTTCGTGTGTGTGTGTGTGAGTGAGTGTGTGTGGGGTGGCCGGAGCCGTATGTGTGAGCCTCGCCCGCCCGCCGGTGACTGTCCCGCGAGGGGGCCTCAGAGGGCCGCGGCCACGGTGAGTGGGGCGCCCCGAGCGCCAGGCCTGAGGCGGGACCGAACCCCCGCCCCTCCCCCACCCATGCCCCTCAGGGAGGGAGGCCACGCCCCTCGGGGGCCACGCCCCTCGGCTGCACAGGCCACGCCCCCACGGAAGACACGCGTCTCTGGCCTGTTCACACGTTACTCCCTCGGGGGAGGGGCTCGGACCCCCTTCCCCGCCCCTCCTTCCTTAAGTCTTCCCAAGGGGCAGGGCCTGGGGCACCTTTTCGGGGGGGGGGTGGCTGAAGAGGTGATAATAGCCACGATAATAGCCCCCCCATGATGGGGGACTCCCATAACACCCCCCATGAAAATAGCCCCCCATTGATGGTGGACCCCCATAACAGTGGACACCCCCATGGTAATAGGCCCCCTTATGATGGTGGACACCTTCCATGATAATATGCCCACCCAATGATGGTGGACCCCCATAACACTGGACACCCCCCCTGATAATAGGCCCCCTTATGATGGTGGACACCTTCCATGATAATATGCCCACCCAATGATGGTGGACCCCCATAACACTGGACACCCCCCCATGATAATAGGCCCCCTTATGATGGTGGACACCTTCCATGATAATATGCCCACCCAATGATGGTGGACCCCCATAACACTGGACACCCCCCCATGATAATAGGCCCCCTTATGATGGTGGACACCTTCCATGATAATATGCCCACCCAATGATGGTGGACCCCCATAACACTGGACACCCCCCCTGATAATAGGCCCCCTTATGATGGTGGACACCTTCCATGATAATATGCCCACCCAATGATGGTGGACCCCCATAACACTGGACACCCCCCCTGATAATAGGCCCCCTTATGATGGTGGACACCTTCCATGATAATATGCCCACCCAATGATGGTGGACCCCCATAACACTGGACACCCCCCCATGATAATAGGCCCCCTTATGATGGTGGACACCTTCCATGATAATATGCCCACCCAATGATGGTGGACCCCCATAACACTGGACACCCCCCCTGATAATAGGCCCCCTTATGATGGTGGACACCTTCCATGATAATATGCCCACCCAATGATGGTGGACCCCCATAACACTGGACACCCCCCCTGATAATAGGCCCCCTTATGATGGTGGACACCTTCCATGATAATATGCCCACCCAATGATGGTGGACCCCCATAACACTGGACACCCCCCCATGATAATAGGCCCCCTTATGATGGTGGACACCTTCCATGATAATATGCCCACCCAATGATGGTGGACCCCCATAACACTGGACACCCCCCCATGATAATAGGCCCCCTTATGATGGTGGACACCTTCCATGATAATATGCCCACCCAATGATGGTGGACCCCCATAACACTGGACACCCCCCCTGATAATAGGCCCCCTTATGATGGTGGACACCTTCCATGATAATATGCCCACCCAATGATGGTGGACCCCCATAACACTGGACACCCCCCCTGATAATAGGCCCCCTTATGATGGTGGACACCTTCCATGATAATATGCCCACCCAATGATGGTGGACCCCCATAACACTGGACACCCCCCCATGATAATAGGCCCCCTTATGATGGTGGACACCTTCCATGATAATATGCCCACCCAATGATAATATGCCCACCCATGCAAGTGGACACCCCCATGAAAATTGGCCCCCCAATGATGGTGATCCCTTCATGACAGTGGACGTCCCCCAAGATAATAGCCCCTCCCGATTATGGTGGACCCCCATAACAGAGGATGGTGGACTCCCATGATTAGCCTCCCCGATGATGGTGGACCCCCATGACAGTGGACACCCCCCCCCGTTGATGGACCCCCCCCATGATAGTAGGCAAACCCCCCGATAGTAGAGCCTCCAGGCTCAGGAGCAGTCTTTCCCAGCAGGCTGGGTGCAGGAAGATCAACAGTGGGGTGCCTTGGAGGGAGTCTCACCCCTTCCGATCTCCAAAACAGACTGCACCACCCCCTCCAGCTACACCACTTTCATGCTGTTAATGGGATAACTGGAGTGTCACGATCCAGATTCTCCCTTTTAAACTTCACGGGAATGGGTTGGGTGGACCGTCTTGCAACACTGTCTGTTTCAGTAGTTTTCAAAGTGGAGGTCGGGGGAGCAGCTCGTGTCATCATCTTGGAATCTGGGACTGGGTACCACCATCTTTGAACAGGGTGCTCAGGCTGCTTTCTCAGGAGTAATCTCATCCAAAACACTTACACTTGAATGAGTGTAAGTCATAAACAACACACTTACTTACTCCCAGGAAAACAGTCTCATTCAACACAATGGGACTTGTTGCATTCCTGGGAGTAACCCTACAATCCAGAGTAACTGCTGGAAGACGTAAGAGGCACTTACTCTTTAATTGCTCTATGCATTTCCCATAGGTTTCCCATAGGTGGCATCATAACTACGTCAGTGTAAAAGGTCCCATTGATACTCTGGATTGTAGCCTAAGTCTCATTCAACACAATAGGACTGACTTACTCCCAGGAAAGCAGTCTCATTCAACACATGGGACTTTAACTGGGAGTAAAACTCATTCAGCACAATGGGACTTGTTGCATTCCTGGGAATAAGTCATATTCAACACAGTGGGACTTATTTCTGAGTAGACGTGGTTCTGGCAACAGCAAGGAAGGGCTCCTCTCTTTAGGGACTTCTAAGGGGTTGGGCTCTGGAGGAAGAGGATGGAGTACTCAAGGGGCCTGTGGTCTGATCCTGCAGCTTGGCTTCTCTGCTGTTCCCTTATCTCTTGGATTCCTTTGCTTGGCTGTTCTTTTTATGGTGTCTGAAAATAAAACAAGGCAATAGGTCACTGATGGTGAACCTTTTTGCCACTGAGTGCTGACCAACAGCACCAGCGCCCAGCACACATGCCTGGAACTCCAAACATGCGCAGTGGGCCAGCAGCGGCCTCAGCCCATTGTGCATGCCCAGAATTCTGGGCATGTCCATTGGGCTCAGTGCTCCTGAGCTTAGAGCGCTCCCACACTGAATGCAATGGCCATGTGCCAATAGTGTCCACTGCTGCACGCGTGCCATAGGATCGCCTCCACTGCTATAGGTTTTTTATCTTCGTCTAGGCCAGTGATTTTCATATGTGCCATTTTTTCCGTCTGATGGTGCACTGACAAGGCACTAAAATTATCGAGGAACACTATCAGTTTTTTTTTACCGTTGACCATGTTGATAGGGGCTCAAATCCCCCAATAGCCTACTAAAAAGTCCCATCCCCCAAATCCCACAATACACCTGAGGACCATCCATGGCACACCAGTGTGCCATGGCACAGTGGTTGAAAATAACTGGTTCAGGCTTTTCTTGTCACCACTAAGTGATGTTTGTGTTACTTTTTAGCCAAAACTGAATTCCTTTTTCCTCAAACTATGTGCTTTTTCCTCCATCAGTGATGCCCTTTGGGTCTCTCACCCATCGTCTAGACTGGGGCACCAGACCCCAGCCCTGGGGTTAAATGTGTCCCTCAGCAAGCCACATGGCCCTTGGCTAGACCCCTGCAGTGGGCCAACTTGGAATGTCTCTTAATACAATCTTATGCAACTTAAATGGCACATCACATAACAAGCGCCTCATGTAAAGTATGTTCCACATAACAAACAAAAATTTCTCTAGGATTCTGCTTCACATAACAAACTGTGCTTCAGTAACAAACAAACTTGTTGGACGTTGGGGCAGATGCGTTGGCCAGCAGCCCTTTTAAAAAGCATCAGGCTGCCTAGTGCGCCTGCCCAATGCGAAAGCAACACCTCTGCGCTGTTCCTCCTGTGGCTGGGCGTCCGCTGGGCAGAGGGAGAGAAGAGCAATGGAGAAGAGGGAAGCAGCTCAGGGCTAGCCAGAAGGGAGCAGGGGGGAGAGAGGCTCAGGATGAAGAGGAAGAGAAAGTGGGGAGACACTTTGTGCCCAGAATTGCAGCCTCCTAACCGTGTCTACCCAGAAGTAAGCCCCATTGTGTTAAATGGGTCCTGCTCCAAGGAAAGTGTCTTAGATTGAAGCCTAAGTAGACTTCATAGGATCCTGCACATTGAATGCATGTTTTGAGTTCAATTCCAGTGTTCTGTCATCATTTTTACATCCAGTTAATATTTTTATATGAGTATTTTTGGGTTATGGAACCAATCATCTGAGTTTCCATTATTTCCTATGGGAAAATCTGCTTCACGTAAAGAATGTTTCACGTAACAAACATGCTTCTGGAACGAATTAAATTTGTTAGGTGAGGCACCACTGTAATACTGCTGTTAGCTAGCTGTTGCTGTCCCCTAGCATCCTTATTTCTTGTCAAATACTTACTAGTACTTCCTTTGTTAGCATCCTGAGTTTCCCCATCAGATAGATGTTCAGAAAGTCCTTGTACTCTCTTCAAATTCTGTTTCTTAACCAGACCCCCTTCTTCATATATAAGGTTTTTCCTGCTCTCCTGTATTACTCAGAGACCCCTTGTCTTTGCCAGTATTCATTAAATCCTGCTCTTTCCCTCCCTAGACTCTGGACACTCTTGTGTATCTCTGGGGACTCATTCCTGGATGTGGAGCAGCACTGGGGTTTCTGTCATTTTGGTGGGATGAGCTTGCCAGGCACTGCTTCAGATTGGATCCTGCCTTGGTAAAGCACTGAGCTGCCACCTCTTCTGAGTTCTGCTTCTGCTTGGTCAAGGTAACAAGCAGGTGAAAAGCAAGACCGAGGCTTATTTCAGACTGAACCTGCTTCTGACCACCCCGCATGTGGATTCTCCTGCCTTCTGTTTTGGAAATTTACTGTTAGCTCAGTTGCTCAGGCAGTGACACCCTTACCTAATTCCCTTACCTTGTTTTACTCTAGGAACTTTCCATCTTCGGTAAGCCTGCCCACTCAACACTTGTCTTCTCCAGCATGGGGTGTGACTTAACGATCTTAAGCCTCCTTTTGGTGCCTCTCTACGTACTCTCTTAATACGTGAGCGTTATTGTGATGACCCTGCATCCCTCTTTTTCTGAAGGTCCTGTTGGGAAGCTTAGTTCCTCCAAGCTGTTGGAGCTATTCTGACAAACTGTTTGTTTAGATTATTTCATGGTGAGTTCAACTTTCCTCTTTCTCAGATACAGAAATACTCCTTCATGGCTCTTGTAGCACTTGCGGTAGAGAAATTCCAAGTGTGTATCCAATTAGGATTTTTAGAACCATCCCTGCACCTGTGTCTTGTGTTTGCACACATTGCTGGCTCTTTAAACTTTTATTTTGGCCCTTAATGATGAAAAGAAAATCTGTATGTGACGCTGCCTGTGTAACTTCTTTGGGTACCAGAATGGAGCACACATTTGTCTGTCCAGAGTGGGCATTATTCCTTTCCTTAGAGCTGCTCAAGAGGAAGGGAGGGAGGCAGCTACCTTGAGCAGAATTCTGACCAAATACTCAGCATGGACTCTTTGCAGTGCTAGAGTTACTTCCAGTTTTCAGGACATTTCTTTGTTTGTGATCCAAAGTTGTGTCCCTGTGTCGCAATAGTTGCATGAGTCTCTCTTGCGCGTCTTGCTGGGAATCCCATCTTCTTCACTTCTCTTGTTGCAGCTTCTGCTATGAATCCACTCCAGGTTCTGTTCTTCTTCTCGTTGTTGTTCTTGTTATTGGAATGTACCAGTAATTCATTCTGTACAGATGTTACTATCAATTTGCTTCTCAGTTTCACAGCAGGCTGAAATGCATTGTGTCTCCCCATCTGTCTATAGGTTCTCCAGGGTTTTCCATTGCAATCTATGCAAACTTTCAGGAGGGTTCCCACTGAAGTTCTGTTTCCCTACATGCTTGCTCTTTCGCTGCCAGTGCTCCTTCTGGCCTGGAGGAGCAATCAGGCCTGAAGCTGCTATGGCACTACTGCAGGAAAAGCCACATACATGAACAAGATTGAGGGAGAGGAACCAAGCATGTGTATTTGGCATGTTTAGTGCAGCTCGGTTGTGCTTTGTGGTGATTGCAAGGAATTCTGCATCTTATCAAACAGGCTCAGATCTTGTTTGTTGCAGAGAAAAACATTGCATTGTTGCATTGTTTATAGTTGCACTGAGCGAGATTCACATTATAAAACTGCATACACTGAGCCCCAGTTTCTGTACAGCAACTTCTTCTGAATATTAAATCTGTCCCCTCCATGTCTATTCTCTCTCTCTCTCTCTCTCTCTCTCTCTCTCTCTCTCTCTCTGTGTGTGTGTGTGTGTGTGTGTATCCAAATCTTCTTGTGTACTTAAGTGGTTGTTCTAGATTTGGAAATGTCTCTGCTCTCGTTTGTTTCTCCCAAAGAAAAGAGTGGTATAGATTGTCAGCTGTGTCACAGGAGGGTTCCTACCTACTCTAAGATCAAATCTTGGGGTTTTCTTTTGAGATTTTGGCTGACCCTGATACAGTGGTACCTCGCTTAACAAGTGATCCACATAGCAAGCAAAAATTTCTCTAGGATTCTGCCTCACATAATAAGTGTTGCTTCACTTAACAAGCACACTTGTTGGCAGTTGGGGCAGACATGCTGGCAGGCAGCCCTTTTATAAAGTGTCGGGGCTGCCTAGCCGCCTTCCCATAGCAAAAACAACACTTCCACGCTGTTCTTCCTGTGGCCGGAGGGAGAGAAGAGCAGTGGAGAAGAGGGAAGCAGCTAAGAGCTTGCCAGAAGGGAGCAGGGAAGAGCGAGGCTCAGGATGAAGAGAAGGAGAAAGTGGGGAGCTTTGAAAGCGTCTTTGATTACAGAAGAAAATGTCTTTGATTGCAGCCTCCTAGACATGTCTACCCAGAAGTAAGCCCCATGGGCTTACTCCCAGGAAAGTGTCTTTAGGATTGCAGCCTAAGTAGACTTCATAGGATCCTTCACATTGAATGCATGTTTTGAATTCAATTCCAGTGTTTCGTCATCATTTTTACATCCAGTTAGTATTTTTCTATGAATATTTTTGGGGTTCTGGAACCAATTGTCTGAGTTTCCATTGTTTCCTATGGGAGAATCTGCTTCACATAAAGAGCATTTCACGTAACAAGCACGAATTAAACTTGTTATGTGAGGCACCGCTGTAATGAGTTTGGTCTTAGTTACACCTCTCTCTTTTGTCCCTGGTCTGCACTGGGCGCTGGAGAGAATGGCAGGAATCGTCCCTGTATTTGAGCTGTGGAGAAAGAGCCTTCCTTGTCTCCAGGCTGTGGGTGGGAAGGTTGGACTTCTGACCATGTTGGGGGGACTGTGGGATTCTCTCCGTCCTGAGCGGATAAGAGAACTGGGTGACTCTGTTACATTTCTACCTTCCTTGAAGAATGAGAAAAATTAGGAATTAGAAAACCAGTGCTTTGAATCTCAGTCTAACCCAAACGAAAAATCATGTACAGTGGCGCCTTCACATAACAGACGCCTCACGTAAAGTATGTTCCACGTAACAAAGAAAAATTTCTCTAGGATTCTGCTTCATGTAACAAACTGTGCTTCACATAACAAACCTGTTGGCAGTTGGGGCAGACGCGCTAGCCGGTGCGTTCAAAAGTGTCAGGGCTGCCTAGCACACCTGCCCACAGCAAAAGAAACACTTGCGCGCTGTTCCTCCTGTGGCCGGGCGTCCGCTGGGCAGAGGGAGAGAAGAGCAGTGGAGAAGAGGGAAGCAGCTCAGGGCTAGCCAGAAGGGAGCAGGGGGGAGAGAGGCTCAGGATGAAGAGGAAGAGAAAGTGGGGAGACACTTTGTGTCCAGAATTGCAGCCTCCTAACCGTGTCTACCCAGAAGTAAGCCCCATTGTGTTAAATGGGTCCTACTCCCAGGAAAGTGTCTTGGATTGAAGCCTAAGTAGACTCCATAGGATCATGCACATTGAATGCATGTTCTGAATTCAATTCCAGTGTTTTGTCATCATTTTTACATACAGTTAATATTTTTTTATGAATATTCTTTGGGTTGTGGAACCAAACGTCTGAATTTCCATCATTTCCTATGGGAAAATCCGCTTCACATAAAGAACGTTTCATGTGACAAACATGCCTTTGGAACAAATTAAATTTGTTAGGTGAGGCACCATTGTATTTAAAATTAATTTTATGTATTTCAGTCACCCTGAATTGGCTGAAACATAAGAAGAGTCAACAGATTTCTGTGGCACCCCTCTTGATCTCATTCCAGGCTCTCTGTGGAAACCTGCTTGTGCCCAGAGGATGTTCTGATTGCTAAGACAAGCATCTCTTGACCACCAGTAGGACCGAGCTGGTCCAAAGGAGCAAACTGGGCACATCACCATCAACTGTGTTTTTTAATTCACAACACTTTGGCGGTGGTGGTGAGGAGAGGAGTGAGTGTGTCAGTTTTGACTACCCCTTGCAATAAAATTTGCACTAGTGGTGGCAAGTAGAATATCCCTGCTTGTTTTATTTAGAAGGTTTATAGATGCTGTGCCTGTTAACCAGCAGGCCAGGGTTCGAGTCCCTGGTCGGCCCCACAAGACAGGATGAGCTCCTGTCCTTAGCCGAGCTCTGCGACGCAGCTGGATCCACTCGTATTGGCTCTGCCTTTCCATTGGACTAATTCAGTGGCATGGAGAGGGGGATCTGCTACTTGGGGAACAGCCTCTCCCCCATAACAATCCAACCCAGGCTTTCGTGCTTTGCAAGCAGTGTATGCAGCGCCGAGCACAATACCATAGTCTTCCAAGACTGACGGAGGCCTGCTTTTTTATATATTTACCTCTCTTTCTATGCTGCCTCAGATGCCTGATCACAATATTGTAAAATGCAAAATATGAAAAACTCAGTAAGAAATAGGACTTGATTGGTAGTTAAGTTAGCCTTCTGATTACCATTTGTTCGCTTCCGCTATATCAGGCGTGGAGCTGTTTGCTTCCCAGCGCTGCCATAGAGAGAAATTGGCTGGTGTGTATTCGGACAGGCTCGTACAAAGAATCTCTGATAGCAGGCAGGCCAGTCACTTGCTTTAGCTGCGGTTCAGATTCCCCAAGTAACTTGGGCAAAAGGAGCACCACACGGTAGGACAGGATTTCCTGGCCTTGCAAGTCACTTGTGTTCACAAACATACAGTGCTTCTGCAGAGCACATCCAGGTGAGCGCACCAGATTTCTTTATCATCCACTTACTACTTACCTGTTGCTGACTCTGCACTGGGAACTTGTGGATATTTCAGGACTTTGGAAGCAATCATAACCAACTTTCCTGCAGTGGCATAGCTGTACTAGTGGGGTATGTGCTGCATCTTAAAGTTGGGGGATCACTCACGGAGGCCTCCTCAAGGTAAGGCAGCGTACATTCCCTTACCCTGGAGCTGGAAAATTGGGTAGGATTGTGCCCTTAGCTTGGTTTCCATGGAACAAGTAGACATACCTGATACCTGAGGAGGAGTTGAACCCAGCAGCCCAGGGACGCAGTTGTTCCTCCTCTCTAAAGAGTGCTCTTGTTTCTTGTCACACTGGTTCCTTTTTTACACACAGCATAGTCGTCAGGTGTGTGTGTGAGATCTGGGAATCTGCTTTCAGAAACAGCTCGGTTTCTTCTGAATGAATTGTGTTTTCACTCCAGAGCCCTCCTTGCTTTGTTTAGCAGGAGACACTGTATTAGTAGACTTTTTTCCTTGAGTTCTTTGACCTGCTGTTTCGGACCCCCAGTGCTGATGATGGAAAACCTGGCTGCATCCCAGGAAAATGAATGCTCTTGCCTTCTGCTTTGTGGGCCCATTTGAGACCCTCAGCAGACTGTGTTCTTCAGACTTTGATTCTTCTCTGTATAAACCAGAAACTAGTTGTTCTTTCAAAAGACTGGCATGTCAGAGGATTGCAAGGGGGGGGCAAGTAGCCATACACTGCTGGCTTTGCAGCCTTCACTCCCGCCAAATGTGTTGCTGATTTGCTGGAGCAGGTGCAAGTTAACCAGACCCACTGGATGGAATGCTTTATATACAGTGGCGCCTCACATAAAGAGCTTAATTTGTTCCGGAGGCCTGCTCTTTAAGTGAAACGCTCTTTAAGTGAAGCAGATTTTCCCATAGGAAATAATGGAAACTCAGACAATTGGTTCCACAACCCCCAAAATATTCATATAAAAATATTAACTGGATGTAAACATGATGACAAAACATTGGAATTGAATTCAAAACATGCATTCAATGTACATGATCCTATGAAGTCTACTTAGGCTGCAATCCTAAAGACACTTTCCTGGGAGTGAGCCCCATTGAACACATTGGGGCTTCCTTCTGGGTAGACATGGTTAGGAGGCTGCAATCAGACACTTTCCTGGGAGTAAGCGCCATTCAACACAGTGGGGCTTACTTCTGGGTAGACATGGTTAGGAGGCTGCAATCCAAGACACTTTCCTGGGAGGCTTTCCTGGGAGGCTTACCTGCTGCTGGAGGTTCAAGGTGGCCAGTAGGAGAAGTTAGGGGCAGCTGCCTCCGGCACCTCCAGGCAACTGTCCCCAAGTTGGGGGCAGTCAGAGGCAGCAGTGCTGGCTGGCAGCCTTTTTAAAGAGCCTTTAAATTTATATTTGTTATGTGAATGCTTGTTATGTGAGGCGCTTGTTGTGAGAGGTACACTGTTTGTTTTAGCCCTGGTTTAGCTAGGAGTGGATTTAGATGGTTCTATAGTGTTTGGGGCTCTTCAGTTTAGATTAGAAAGAGGGTTCCTTAGTGGGATATGACTGAGACACAAATTACGCATGGAATTTATAGAAAGACCTTTTCCACTTCCATACAGCACCTGAGATGCTTTCGTATCCACTGAGATGTTGTGAGCAAAGGAAATAATTCTTTCCCCAGCAGTCATTAATCTTTAGAACTCTTTGCCGCAGAAGGTGGTGATGGTAGCTGGCCTGGGTGCCTTGAGAAGGTGTGTGCTCCGACTGAGGAAGGAAAAGTTCATCCCAGGCTCCCTCAAACCAGGAGATTGCCTGAGCTCATCCCAGCTTGTAGTGCCAGAGAGATGCAGTGCAGCAGCAACAGGAGGAGGTGCTCCCTGAGGCACCTGGAGGCTGGTGTGAGATTCAGGAAGCTGCACTAGATGGGTCTTTGGCCTGATCCAGCAGGGCTTTTCTTCTGGTTTGGGAATTTTCCAGCACTGTCTGGCTTGCCCTCTCTAAGACCTGTTTAAACAGGGATATTGTTTGTTATGGGGGAGCTTTGCATGGATGGAGTGACCAGTCTCCACTTTCTTTCTCCAGGCCAGTGGCCTTGTCCTCCTGCAGCCCTAACTCCCCCCACCCTCCTCCACACACAGTTTCATTTGGCCTTTGGTGTTTCTTCCCCTTTCTAAGGTATAATTAGGACCTCCTGCTGCTGCTTCTCCTGGCTCTTTTCCTTGGGGAATGTGCTTGCTTTGGTTGACTCTAATTATAGTTTCCAGAGAATAGAGGGACCCAGACAGTCGCTTCCTCGAACTTGTTGTTGTGGTGTTTTTTGTTTGTTTTTGTATTTGAGACAGATGCTCCCTCTTTATGTCAGGATTTAATAACAACATGATTTTCAGCGCTGTTTCTTTTCCCTCTCTGTTGAAAGAGTCAGTGGTCTTAACTGGCGACTGGGGAGCGCGTCGTTCTCTCAACCAATGTGCTGCTGTAGGTGCCACTGGTTTCCTATGTCATTCACAATACGCTTGTGGCAACAGGTGGCAACGTTTCTAGCCTCATCGGTGGTCAGTTGCTGGTTCCTTAGGCCTTTCTCAGTAGGTGTGAGCCACATCTTAATCATTGGACCTTCCCGCGGACAGGTTGCTCTTGCCAGAGGAGCGTATGTGGCAGCTGATTGGTGTTCATTTTACAGATGTGGCCAAACCATCTCAGTCTGCATTTTTGACTTTGAATCAATGGAAGGTTGATGGTCGCACCTTTTCCATATTTTTTTTGTTACGGAAAGAGTTGGTATCTCATTCCAGTGTTGGATCCATTGTAGCTGAGCTACGCACATGAATAGGGTATTTCCCATAGTTGATCCTTTGTGTCGAGACTGGACAAAGGAGTGCAGCGGGACATAACACTCTCTTATAACCTCCTGGTTGTTCAGTCATATTGTGATTGTCAAGAGAGCTGAGGAAGAGGGAAACTTGTTTGCAAGATAGTTTGTTGTAAGGCTAAACTACTGAGCTTGCTTCAGGCACCCTTCATGGTCTCGGTCGAGTCACTTGAGAAGTTCTCCAGAAGTTTATGGGTGAGTCTAGGAAGCTGCCATATACTGAGGCAGACCATTGGTCTCTCCAAATTGGCATCATCTCTGAAGGACAGTGGATCTCCAGAGTTTTTCCAGCTACCTGGCTAGCTGGAGGTGATAGTTCTTGAACCCAGAACCTTCTCCAGGCACTCTGCCTTTCCATTTTGATTCATGCCTTAACAGAATTGAATGTGTCTGGTTTGTTCATTTAGCAGCAGAGTGTGCATGACATCTTTCAGAACGACATAAAGATGTGTCTCTGTCCTGAGCAACTTGCGCTGCACTTGTCCACCATGCAGGGGAAACAAACAACAGTAACAAGATATGAAAATGCAGGTCCTCCTGTGCTTAGCTGGGAGTGTGGACTGTTTGTGTGAGGGGATTTTCTCTGTGTTGACTTTAAGTAAAAGGATATTGACTGGGCAAATATTAATAATAGGCTGCGGACTTGGCTAGTATCATTCATAGGTGCCAGCTTTGAATTCTTGTGAGTTGGTGTCCAGCGAAGGTACTGGTTTAGCTCAAAGCTTTCTGAAAGCACTTGTTAAATTAGAGACAGTGGTTTAAACCTAACCCCGGTTGAAAAGTGGGTTTAAAGAGGATATGGATGTTGGAGACCCTAGGCTAGCACTTAGGTTATCTGCTAGAAAGATCATTCTGTTTCTGGACATGGCCTATTCCTTCTCACTGTATTGTACAACTTCGGAAGCAACAAATTTGTAGGTTACACTTAGATTTGTGGTGCGGCATCTTGTGTACGCTAACAGGACCTAATTATACCTTGTTAAGTAAAGAAGACTTTGGGGTGGTGATAGATGCAGTGGGATTTTGAAATCTTCATCTTGGCTTTTTTTCTCTCCTACAGAAGTATCTGAGGCTGCTTGCTAAGGAGGAACAACCTCAAGGGACCCACGGAGAGAGCCAGATCTTTGCAGCTACAGAGCTTCCCTTTCCATGCCATCCTGTTTCCTTGCTAACGTGAAGATCGACGTCTTCATTTGTGCCTTTGTACTGAACCCCCAGACTTGAAATTGAAACCATGTGAGGGGTGTTTCCCCCCTGCTGTGCTTCCCTTGATCTCCCATTGTGGGCAAGTTGCTGCTGTGCCCGAGGTGCCAGTCACCATGATGTTCCGGGACCAGGTGGGCATCCTCGCTGGCTGGTTCAAAGGCTGGAATGAATGTGAGCAGACGGTGGCTCTGTTGTCCCTCCTGAAGCGCATCTCTCGCACCCAAGCCCGCTTTCTGCAGCTGTGCCTGGAGCACTCGCTGGCAGACTGCACTGAGATCCATGTTCTGGAGTCTGAGGCCAATAGTGCAGGTGAGTCTGCTGTTTTGGGACTCTGATGAAGCCTTGCCTCCTAGTAGCATCAGAGTAGATTAAGATGCTTTGTTTACATGATGATTATTGCATGTTGCGTTCCTCCCTGTGTTGACTAGAGTCTCTTGCACTTATGGATGGATGGTGTTGATCCATCTGGAAAAGTTCTGTGTCAAGAGGTGGTGATTGATGGTTCATCTGGAGCAAGTGATTAAGACACTGTGCCTGTGAACCAGAAGCCCAGGCTTCGAGACCCGGGTCAGTCCCCACAAGACAGGGTGAGCTCCTGTCCTTAGCCCAGCTCTGCGATGCCAGCTGGATCCAATCGTATCTGCTCTGCCGTTCCATTGGACTATTTCAGTGGCATGGAGAGGGGGGATTTGCTGCTTGGGTAACAGCCTCTCCTCCATATCTATCTATCTACAGTATTTATATACTGCTTTTCAACTAAGAAGTTCACAAAGCGGTTTACAAAGAAAATGGAAAAATAATAATAGCTAATTAAAAGCTAATGGTTCCCTGTCCCAAAAGGGCTCACAATCTGAAATGCAAAAAACAACACCAGCAGAAGCCACTTGAACAGGCATTGCTGGGGTGTGTAGGGCCAGTTACTCTCCCCCTGCTAAATAAAAGAGGAACACCCACTTGAAAGAGTGCCTCTTGCTCAGTCAGTCATATCAACCATATCAATCTACCCAGGCCTTCATGCTTCGCATGCAGTGTCGAGCACAGTGTCGAGCACAGTACCATAGTCTTTCAAGACTGATGGATGCCAAGATAAAGCAGTTTTGTGTTTTTGGTGATGAGATGGTGGTAGTCTGCCGTCTCCACCCTGCAGTTTTCTAGATCAATTCCTTTCCATTAGTGGCACTCGAGTTCCACTACTATGGTGACTTCCCAACACTACCGGAGGTGGAGATGGCTAGGAAGTTGGCAACCCAGTGCCTGTGCACTGCTGGACCTTTCTGAAGGGGCACAGAGAGGCAGAATTAAATTCTAATTGCGGGACAGGCCACCCACTCCTATGCACAACTTTCAGCAGAAAGTGACATTTTTAAAAGAATAAGAAGTCCTTCCCGAGAGTTCATTTCCTTCTTTTCATAAGAACCTTATGTTTTTATAAGAACCTCAGCGCCCTGCCGGACTGGGCCAAAGAAGTGGCCACTCCACTATTCTCTTTGTAATAAGGCCAATTTCGTGCCTTCCAAAAGCCCACAAGCTGTCCCTGTTGCCACTGGTGTGACCATCCCCCACCACAGGTATTTTGCCAGAGAAAACCTGCCTCTTAGCCACCTTGGCTAATGACCAATGATGGATCTTGATTCTTTTTTAAAAGCCTTCTAAGCTAGTAAATGTGTTAGTTAAACCTATAAATAAATCATGCCTTGTGCAATGGGCGCTCTCTCCCACCCCATAGCTGCTGCCCAACAGTTTTACTGGGTGATCCCAAGTCATACAGTAGTAAAGGAAGAAGGAATTTTTCCTTCTTTCCCTTAATAAAGTTCATAAGCATCTTTGCTTGCACTCCCTCCCAACACACAGTTTCATCTGTTCACATGACAAATAATGGATTTTGCCATCATAAGTAGACTTGGCATAACTAGGCCAGGCTCCTGGGCACCTTGTATGGTGTCTGTGTTTGCAGATTCATCCAGACTGTAGAGCATGGGTTCTCAAATTCCAGCCCGTGGGCTGGATCCAGCCCGCCAGGGTCCTCAATCCGGCCCACCAGCACTGGTGGGTGTTTTGGGGGAACTGGGGGGGGGCACTTTAAGGCTTCTGTGTAGGAATGCTTAGGATGGGTCTCTGAGGCTGCAATCCTGCCACATTTTCCTGGGAGTAACAATCATGGGATTATCAGGTAAGAACACCCCGTGAAACTCCTGTGATATGTTGAAGTAACGTGTTGCTGCAAATTGCTTTGAGGGCGTCTTGCATATCTGGGTGAGAATCAGGCATGTTAAAAGGTTTTCAATTTTAAGTGTTGAAATTAAGTACAGGAAAGCAAAACAAGTATTTTTGCTTCATTTTAACATGTCCTACATTTTGTCCTACATTTTTGGGGTGTCCTACAATTTTTTTAGTCCGCCCCTGACAGTGTCTGAGGGACAGTGAACCGGCCCCCTGTTTAAAAGGACCCCAAAGAGCTTTGCATTTTTAGGAATTTCTGTATCTAAGCATGGTCTGTGAAGCGTCCTTTGTTTGACTTCACCTCGAGGGAGAAGATCTACTCTAACAACCCATTTTGTCCAGATTACTGGCAACTATGTGTAAAAGCACCCACTTTGGGGTGGTGACCCTGTGGCATCTGCCTCCTCTCAGTGAGCAGTTAAGACATGTTGAGTGTCCTCACAAGTCCAACTGGATTTGGCTAATCTGTACCAAATCTTTACTTCTTGGTTAACGTCCGTTCCCCAAGCAGACCTTCTCTCCAGCCACCCCCTTCTGGAGCTCACAGTTTCCAGTCTGTTGCTCTGTTTGTAGGAAAGGGAACTTCTGCAGCCTCCTTGGCATTCAGGCAGCCAACAGTTGGGGCCGTGAAGGGCTATGCGTTTCTTCAGGCTTCTGTTTTGCTCATTGGGGGATGCTGTGGTGATGCTTTGGACAGTTCAGTTCAGGCCTCAGGTTTGATGCTGAGCACTGCCTGTTCTTGTCCACCATGTGAAACGTGATGCCCAGGCAGATCCTGGATAGTTGACCTTGTCTGCATTTCACAGCCTAGTCCAGCGGGTTTTGAGAATGTGAGGAATGAGCTTCCCCCAGTCCTGGTGTCCCTGTGTGTGTTTTGTGGCTGCTACTGCTTCTTTCTGAAATAATGCATGTTGTAATAGCTTAGAATGGTATTTGTGTCATGCTAAGCTGTTAATAATGTCTTGACCTGGAGGATTCTACCTCAACACAGGGGGGCTTACGCTGGAGGACCGGAATTGAATCTTGGTCGTCCAGCGATGTGAGGTGTGGATCTGACTCCTCTCTGCCTCCACTCTTCATCCTCCTGTTTTCTTCCCCCAACAGCCATCGTCAGTCAGTGGCACCAAGAGCCAAAAGACAAAGTGGTCTCTCTGCTCCTTTCCCACCTGCCCCTTCTCCAGCCTGGCAATGCGGATGCCAAGGCTGAGTACATGAAGCTGCTGCAGAAGGTGCTGGCATACTCCATCGAGAGCAACCTCTTCATCGAGGAGAGCAGGCAACTCCTCTCCTACGCCCTCATCCACCCTGCCACCACGCTGGATGACCGCAACTCTCTGGCCCTCTGGCTCAACCACCTGGAGGAGCGCCTCTCCAGTGGCTACTCCAGCCAGAGCAGAGGCCGCCCTGACACGGCCTACCACTCGCGCCAAGGGTCAGATGAGTGGCAGGCTCCTGTAGATGCAAGCCTTGGGGACCTGGGACACAGCTGGCAGGAGAAGCCGCCTCGGGAAAATGGCCACCTTTCCTTCCATTCCTCGGGCTCAGTGCCGTCGGCCATCAACAGTATTGGGAGCAATGCAGGCACAGGTGTGGAAGGCACAGGGGGGAAAAGGTCTGCAGAATGGGCTACATTAGATAGGAGTTGCAGGAACCTATGGCCATAGGAAAGGATAACTTTTTGGTAGATTGGACCCCAGAATTATATGCTGTGAACTCTCAGTTTAACAAACTAATGGGGGAGGATGCTTGTCAATGCTTTCATTAAATTTGCACATGCATATGTGCACCCCAGTGAGTCAGTCTATCAAGTGTCCTTCGGTGCTGCTCCTCTACTTCTCTCCCTCCATTAATCCCTTTGTTCCTAGGGAAGAATGGAGCAGCTTTGCCAAGTGAGTTCTCTAAGGTTGGAGAGTGTTGAGGGGATTTAAGGATGTCTACACTTCCTAGGCACTCGTACTTCTGTTCTCTGCCATCAACCAGGGCACTCCAAGCGTGGAGATGTCCCTTTACCTCCTCAGGAAATGGAGGAGCATCTCTTCCTAGAATGTCCTGGTTGAAGATGGAGAGGAGATCGCTGGACACATACCCAAAAGTGGGTGGTGAACATGACTTTGGATGTTTTATTTATGATGTTTTTTGAAGTCCAGTAGCCCAGTGAGTTAAGGTTCTTCCAACTCTGCCTTGAGAGGTTCACAGTATCTTCCGTCTCTAACCTCCAACCAACCAGATTCACTGGATAAACCCAGATACTGGAATGGGCAGCAAGCTTTTTCTCTGTTCCTCTTAAAAGTCTGTTACGCTTATCACAAGAGCTCTTGCTGAAAACCAGAAATCTCCAGTTACTTAAGCCTTCCATCGTCAGAAAGTCATTTCCACCCCAGAGACGATTTCTTGCCATGAATCTCAAACCGTCCTTGACAAGTCCTGATTGCCCCTTTTCTCCCTCTCTTTCTGCAGCTCTCCCCTGCCAAATCCACCCCAGCCCGCTGAAGCGCTCCATGTCTCTCATCCCCACCAGCCAGCAGGTTCCCGGCGAGTGGATGAGCGTTGATGAGATGGGTGCTCGGCAGGCCTTCATTCCAGGTGGAGAGCATGCGCCCCTCTCGCCCCAGAGCAGCGTGGCCTCCTCAGGCAGCGAGCAGACAGAGGAGCAGTCAGGCAGTCGCAACACCTTTCAGGAGGACGGCAGTGGCATGAAAGGTACCACCAGTGTCCAGCAAGGATGGTTGGAAACAGCAGTAGCCATGCAGGGTGGGGTTGGGCAGGACTACTGATTTCCAAGTATCCCACCACAGCCCACTCTTCCTCACTGGTGAATTTCTGATTGTGGGATTGGTAATTTTTGCAGAGGTGGTCAGCAACCTGCTTCTTGGCTGAAATCTGACTTCATGTACTCTAGATTTAAACTGAATATAGGATTGCATTTCTCTACTGCATGAGTAGAAACTGGAAATATTGGGGATTGAACCCACTCAGTGATGCCACTTGTGGCACTAGAGGGCCCAAGAGAGTGGAATGCAGCTGCCTGGCGGCTTTTGGAGGTACAGAAATGTGGTTTGGAGAAGCACATGAGATTCCTTGTTCTAGGAAAGTTCCAGCACGGCCTCTGGTAGCTCTTTGGTGCTTTTGAGCTCTGTCTCTCAGTTTGAGCTTTTACCTCAGGGAGGTAAAATGAATAGCCTGACTGACAATTTAACCCATCTTGTGTGCATATTTGAGTTGCAGTCTTTTGATACTTTGAGACAAGCAAGTTGCTTAACCTCCCCACTCTGGCTTCCCTAAAGGCTTTGACCTAAAATCAAAGCGTCATAGAGTTGGAAGGACCCTGTAGGTCATCTAGTCCAACCCCTGCCTGTAGCAGGAAATCCTCCTAGACCATCCCTGACAGGTTCTGGTGGAGCCTCTGCTTGAAGATCCCCAGTGAGGGAGAGTCCACCACCTCCCTCGGCAATCTCTTCCACTGCTGAACTGCCCTCACCATCAGGAATTTTTGGGGGAATTTTTTCCTCTTTCTCCTCTGTCTGCAGATGTCCCCTCATGGCTGAAGAGCCTTCGTCTCCATAAATATGCAGCCCTCTTCTCCCAAATGACCTATGAAGAGATGATGACCTTAACAGAGCAGCATTTGGAATCACAGGTACAGTTCTGGAAATGGACTCTGTGTAGCAGGGGGCACTCTGCTTTGAAGTGGCTACCATCCTCCTGGAAGAAGTGGGTGGTTGGGAACAGTGAATGTATAGAGGGTAGATGCTGAGTCTTCCACCCATACGTGACACCTTCTGGTTTCTGAGGATTTTGTACCTCTTATCATAACCTTGAAGAATGGAAACTTGTTCCCCAAAAGAAAGCCAAGAGTCTGTATCTTCTGTGCAGCAGCTCAGCCCTTGCTGCATGCGTTACATGAACTCATGCAGAGTCTTCTGTGGTTTTCCTTCACAGAGAGAGGCATCATTGTATACTGTTCATTCTTGGGATGGGTTGAGGTAGGCACAGGGGTGAGCTGAAGCCGGTTCAGGCCGGATTGCCCGAACCGCTTCCTGTTTCTGACCCCCTGCTACCGATCCGGTAGCTGGTGGGCCAGAAAACTGGGCGCACCGGTTCAGCACACCTGGGGAAGCCCTACATTGCGCCTGCGCCAATATTGGCACAGGCGCAGTGTGCCGGGGTTGGGGTCCACCCCTTACCCTGCCCTCCTGCACCCACAGCGCGCTGGGGTGGGTGGTGTGCCCGGCCCCGGCCCTGACTCCGCCCCCATGACCTGGCCTGGCCTGGCCTGCCCACTTCTGGCGAGCCAGTTGTTGGGCCAGGCTGGGCCCACCACTGGGTAGGCAGGAAATATTTGCACATGCAGGCACCACTGCTTTTTGGGAACCGAGGTGCCCCTGGCTCCCTCTTTTATTATTAAAATTTATTTAATTGATTTATACCCCACTTTTCTTCCCAAAGGGAATTCAAGGCTGCCTACAACATTTAAAAATACAGTAAAATACATACAAATTAAAAGCAGATGAAACAAAAATTCATTAAAATATACATAAATGCCTTAAAAACACAGCTGTGGTCAGACCAATTAAAAACAGGAAACAAGATTAAAAACAACCTTTAGATATTAGTTAAAAGCTTTAATAAATAGGAGGCCCCACTGAAAGCGCTGAAGAGAGGGAGCAGTTCTCAACTCTAGGGGGAGGGAATTCCATAAATGGGGAGCAGCCACTGAAAAGGCCCTGCTCCTGAACACCACACTCCTTTGCTTGCTTGGTGGTGGCACAGTCAGCAGCCCCCCCCCCCCACGTCCTTAGGTGATGAGTGTCCTTTTCAGTGTCCTTTCTTTCCTCTCTCTGTATAGAATGTGACCAAAGGAGCGAGGCACAAAATAGCCTTGAGCATCCAGAAGCTGCGGGAAAGGCAGAGTGTCCTGAAGTCTCTGGAGAAGGTAAGGGAGGACACGTTTTGCCATCTAGAGATAGAACTGGTGGCTGTGGACTTCTGCAACAGCTAACCCTGTATGGAATGCCTCAAATTAGTCTTGGGCTGCAAACCTAAAGACACTTTCCTGGATGTAAGACGCATCAAATACAATGAGTAGACATGGTTAGGGTTGTGCTCTTGGTCCTGAGGTTTTCTGCAGCATCCGGGTTCCTAGGAATCATTTGGGATTTTCTCCTTGAAAAACCTAAGTGCTTTGTTTGCCCTCCAGTTAGCCCACTGCACTATCATAAGAGGTTTGGCTTACAGACCGCTTGTGCGCTTTGCCACAGAACGACACGAGCAGGCCTTCCTCCTGGCCTCCTTCAGTTTGAGTGAATACATCTTGTGCTTTATTTATTTGCTCTGGAGTTAGTGTCTCATTTTACTGTCTTGTCGAAGGTGGCAGAGCATTGCTGTTACAGCAAGCATAAGAACTGCGATATCTTGTTGTAATGTTTTATTCATTTAGGGACTATTTCTGCTGCCTTTCTGCCCACTAGCCCAGAAGTATAAAACATGACAGAATACAATGTTGTAAAATTCCAAGCAGTGGGATAAAAGAGTGCCGCCGTGGCCAGGATTAAACACAAAGCGCAGCAGTTTAAAAATTCAGTAGTTCAGCCAGTGGGGTAGCTAATGATCATGTAGCCTGTGCAGAGCTCAGAGTGTTGCCCCAGAAGTGGAGTCATCCCCAGGTATTTTGGGAGGCAGAGATCGAGCTGTGTCTTAACCTGAGAGGCTGCTGAGGTCCTGAGGGCCACTTCCTCTTAAGCTCTGTCTCCCCCTTTCCCTCCAGGACATCCTCGAAGGCGGGAACTTGTGGAATGCTCTCCAGGAACTGCAGCAGATCATCACCACTCCCATCAAAGCCTTCCATGCCCTGCAGGCTGTAGCAGCATCCAAGGAGGGCCAGCCATTGGCAACTGAACAGCGTGTGGCTCCCAAGCTGGCCCTGGACAAAGCCAGCAATGGCGCTGAGGAGAAGGAGCCGACCACTGACAGCTTCCCAGTCCCGACAGGCTCCCCTTGCGATGGGGAGTCGGGGGCAGCACCCATTGCTGAGGGGGACATTGCAGGGCAGTTCACCCGGGTGATGGGCAAAGGTGAGGGCTGTGCCTAGCTGTGGTGTGAATTTTGTGGCTGGGTGACCCTCCCCTCATTCCTCCTTTGATGGTAGCTGAGAGAGAGAGTCATGCAAGCTGGATAAGCTCTGCTTGTTCAGGTTTGTTCCCTGCCTTCCAGCTGAGTGATCCTCCGTGCGTCTCCCACAGACTACAACGATGCAAAAGTCCCATTTGGGATTTCTTTTAAATCAGCAGGAATTTTGAAAAACGGAATTTTTTTCCAAGCTGGAATCTGCTTTCTCTTTGGCCAGCGGAGAAGTCCAGCCTTGTAATTCCTGCAGAAGTTCAGCCCTCACACACTTCTGCTGGTTATTTGTGAACTCTGGAAGGCAACGGGCCGCTCCTGCTTTGCCTTTTGGGTTTGGATGACGGCCTCGGCCACCGTGAGAGTGTGTGAAGGTGGACGAAGGCCTCGGCCACCCTTCATTCAGAGTGTGCAGACCATGACTGCTCACAGCCTGGCTTCTGGATGCGGCTGACTGAGCTGTCCTTGCCCTTGTCTCCCTGCAGTGTGCACACAGCTGCTGGTCTCCCGACCAGATGAAGAGAACATCACCAGTTACCTCCAGCTGATAGAGAAATGCGTAATGCATGAGGTAGGTGTTGGTGCTGGTCTTGCAGGGACGGTTGAGGTTCTGAGGGTGCCAGTGCTGTCCATTCCAGTATGGCTGAGGTCCTCTCCTCTCCCTCCAGGCATTCACAGAGACACAGAAGAAGAGGCTCTTGTCTTGGAAGCAACAGGTGCTGAAGCTTCTCCGAACATTTCCAAGGAAAGCTGTGCTGGACATGCAGGGCTACCGCCCCCAGAAAGGGTAGGTCTGTGAATGCAACAGAGTTGTGGGCAGGGGTCAGCCCAAGTTTGGGAGCCACAGAAGTGCACGACCTGCAGAAATCATGCAAGTCAGAGCCAGGCCCAGCAGCAGCTCTTGTCATCAGGTAAAGGTGGCTTCAGGTTGTCACCCCCTCTCCTTTCCTCCGTTCCCAAGCAGCAGTGAGGGCAAAGAAGTTTTGCAGCCTCTGCCCTTCTTTTCCTTCAGCAGCAGCTCCTTCTGAAAAGGATTAAAGAGTGGATTTTCGCAGCTTGACAAGCCAGGTGGGCAGGTGTAGGGTGCCAGCTGGCTGCTTCTCCCCCCCCCCCTTGCTGCTTGAAGCAGTGTTTCAGTCAGCTTCATGGCTGGCCTACTCTGGATTGCAGATCAGCAGTGAGGTTCCTTGAAGGGAAGACACCTTCAAGCTCTAGCTTGATTGTAGATCACCCGCTTTGTTCCTCAGTTGGTCTCTGTCCTTGAAAGGCTCTTGGGTACCAGTGCCTGGAAAGGCCCCACTATGTTCCCAAGTCTCAAGGGGAGCCGTGCCAGCTGATGCTGCACTAGGTAGATGTCCCAGGAGTTTGACTTGGCACTGGCCTTCTTTGCATATATCCCACATTTGTATAATTGTGTTATGGTTGAACTGTTGCTCTCCCAGAGCCCTTGGGGAGGGGGAAGGATAGAAACTGAGCTGGAGATAGCCTCGGAAGTGTGTGACTTCTTGGGGAGGCCATAGAACCTATGGAGCCAGTCACCCTTACATGCCAAAAAACACCTTTGCTGTTGAGCAGAGAATGTGGAAGCCAAAAGATCTCCGTAAGCTTCGGAGATCCGATGTGTCCACACGATGTGTCCACACTCTGACACGATGTGTCGGAGATCCTTGGTGTCCACACTTAAAAGTTTCAGCTTGTCCTCTGACTACATATACCTGTCTTGTGATAGCATTTCCAGGTTCTTTGTATATAAGGAGCACTGTGACACTGTTAGTTGAGGCCTCTCAGAAGCCACACGTTAAACTGGGATTTCTTGATCCACTTCTCCTTTGTATGAGAATTGGCAGGCATGATTGCCTTCTTAACGAACGTAATGAAAACAACATAAATAGCTTTCCGTTCTCTTAACAATGAATGACAACTTTCTTTTTCCCTTTCTGTTAAATTATTTCATTCTTAAGGGGAGATGCCACTTCAGTCTGTATCCTCATAAAAGCTTCTCCTATTATGGCTCTGCAATATGTAGACTTGAAATGCCTGGCTTTGAAATGATCAGTTGAAACAAAACAAAAGTCGTCATAGATCCGTTGACAAGTCTGCGGAGGCGTTATGTGGGCAGCTTCTGCTTGGCAAGCTGGGCTGTGCTCTTCATTTTGGTTCTCTCTCCCTAAGTTTGCTGTCAGGGAAGGGGGGGATGTGGGGAGAAAAGCCCAGATTCTTAAAATCAAGGATACACATCCCGCAAACCTGCTGCAGAGCACCCATTTCAGAGACCCTTGGCATGCTCTGCCTATCTGCATGCTCTGCATGCTCTTTCACTAAGACAATAGGGCAGCTTCTGTCCCAGGCAACTATCCCAGGCATGGCAGGTGGGGTCTTGCCATGGAGTCAGTCCAGGAGAGCCTTTTGCACCACTTTGAGCACCACAAGTGGAAGCTGCCATGGTGGGTCTCTCTGTACTCCAGGTTGTTCCCCTGCCTGGCAGCCACAGATGTTGCCAGGGACTGAGCCTGGAGCCTGTGCCTGTTGGACAGGTGCTCTGCCACTCAACAGATGCTTTATGCTAGGTGGCAGGGCCCTGGACTATATCTGGACTGGGAGCACGAGGGCCTGTGGAGCTGGCTACCTCCCATCCTTGCCTTTGGCACTTGTTGCTCTTTACCTGCTCTGATGCTTTCAGTCCCCTTCTTGTTTAGTGTGAATTTTTGTCCAAGTTAAACACTATACGAGCTGCTTGATAAGTACGTAGACACTTTGCAAGCAAAAGTTAAAAATCCACTTGGATCTTGGAGCACCAGTTCAAGGTACTGGTCTTGGGACTGGGCTATCTAAGAAACTTCCTACTTCCATATAATCTGGCTTGTTTCCTCAAATCATCAGAGAAGGCCCTCTTATGAGTGCCACCACCTGAGGAGGTGCGTAGGGTGGGCCTTATCAGTAGGGGCACCAACACTGGAACCCCCTCCATCTTGATTTAAAAACTGCTCCCTCTCTAGAAACTGCCAGGCGAGGCCCGAAGTCATACTTATTTAAACATGTGTTCTTAGCTCCTGGCCTCCCACTTGGTTTTTGGTTTTCTACATGCATGTTTTTAAGATGCTACTGCTTTTTGTTGTTTTTATAGTACTGTTATATTTAATTTTATATTTTGTTTTTAATGTTGTAATGCAGTGGTTTTTTAATGTTTTTAATGACAATGTTTTTAACTGACTGAATTTTTCTTTTCTTGTAAGCCGCCATGAGTCTTGTGAAGAAGGCAGGATAAAAATGAAGTTTTAGTTATAATAATAATCTGTGCTCCAGCAAACCTCTCTCTCTCCTGGCTGACTCTCCAGGTTAAAAGAATAGACACAGGAACTACCCCAGAGTATGGGGGGGGGGGGGAGAGAGATCTGCCTGTGCTTCAGCCTTTGACATGTAGCACACTTTGCCAAAACATTGACGCGCCACTGTTCAAGGGGTGGGTGGGATTCCTACAAAATGCTACCAGTTTTGCATAAATGTTAGTTGAATAGACTAACCTCTTCCCCCCTTCAATCTTCTAGATGGGCCTTTGGTTCCAACTCTCTCCCCATAGCTGGATCTGTGGGGATGGGGGTGGCACGCAGAGGACAGCGGCAGTTCCAGATGCCCCCTCGGGCCATCCCTCCCAGCCGCATGGGCATCCTGAGTCCTGCAGGAATTGGTGGAGTCTCCCCTCGACATGCTCTGGCCAGCCCAAACTTGGGGAGTCAAGGACGGCAGGTAAGGCAGAGAAGGGAAATGTTGGGGACAGCCCTCTGCAGCCATGTCTGCCAAAAGTTTTGGGCTCCTCTGCTTTACCTTCTGGTTGTGTCCCCTTGGGAAGCCCCAAAGACTTCAAGGGAGGCTTCTGCTCCTCTGCTGGCTGCCTTTTGAATCTGTTCTTTTTCTTCCTTCCCCCCCATCCCAGAATCTGTGGTTTGCCAACCCTGGGGGCAGCAACAGCATGCCTGGCCAGAGCCGAAGTTCAGTCCAGAGAACCCACTCACTACCCGTCCACACATCCCCTCAAGCCATCCTCATGTTCCCACAGGGTGAGTACACAGGGTGAGGCGCTTTTACTCAGTGGGAGACGTGTCCCATGTGAAGATGTGTACATATGAATATCAACTCTGGGTTGTGTGTGTGCGTTTCCTAGCCTGTGCTGGATGGCAGTGCTGGTCACCAATCTCTTTGAGTTGAAGGGTAGCAAATGCCAGCCTCTTTTACTTAAAATCTGTCTTGAATGCTACTAGCACAAGGCCCAAAACAGTAGTAATAAACAAAATCTCTGGGTGTGTGCAGAGTGCAATTTCTGAATTTTTGACCTGCCAAGCTCACTCTTGGGTTTCTAAGTGTTGGAGAGGAGCAGTTTTTTCCTCCCTGAACTGATGGAAGCAGGTATGAGACAGACAGGACAACAACCACACCAGACTTGCCGTTCAATCTTCTCTCTCTTTCCTCTCTTCCCCCACCCCAGACTGCCAGCTCCCTGGAACAGACCTGGAGATCAACCCCACGCTGGAGTCGCTGTGCCTCAGCATGACAGAACATGCGCTGGGTGGTGAGAAACTTGGCTGACTTTGTGGGGACAGGGGAAGCCCACCCTTCAGAAGCAGGCCTGGTGCAGAGGGAAATTGCCAAGGGCTCCCAATGCTGGCTGTGAGGGAAGCAGCCTGGGTCAGACCGAAGGGCCCCATAGAGCGACTGCAAGAAAGTGTGGTGCAGTTGATCGGAACCGATGACAGTTGAGGTCCCTGACTGGAGACACAGGACTGGAAAAGGCCCTCACGGCAGCCTTGCTGCTTGTCCACTGGGCTTGATGACTGCTGGTATAGCCTGGCCATGATGACCTGATCCTGAAGGTGGTTCTTACCATAGTCCTTCTTAGGCTGCCAGAGATAGATTGTGGGCTGCCAGAGCCATATTCCACTTCGCTGCCCTTGGCTCTGCTGCAGTCCACACTCCTTCTGAAGTCCAGGATGACTTAAAGAATTTACAACCCACTCTTTTTCCTTGGGCTAGCCAAGGCCTCACCTAGAACCCTTGATGTGAGGGAAGGCTTTCTCTCCCCTCACCTCCCCTGAGGTTGTTCTTTTCCCTTCTCTACAGATGGCACCGACAAGACTTCCACCATATGAAAGAAGCTGGATCTGCTGATGTTCCTGAGAAGCTTTAGGGTGGCTGTTTTATTTTTTCCCCTTTTTTGTGTTAACCTTGTTTCCTTGGGGTGTTTTGCTATGGGGGTGGGTGAATCATTCCTCCCCGTTCCCCCCCCCCACTTCCTCTGGCATTCCCCACCAGCCAGAAGGACCAGGGGAGAAAAAGCTGTCACTACAATCTTACCATCTATTGTGTTCTAATATTTTTCTACTTTTTATTATTATTATAACTTCAGCTATTGGTTTAATATTTGATGTACACAACGTGGGAGTTGACAGAGGCTCTTGGAAAGGTTTCCACTTAAAAAGCAGGAGGCAGAGAAGCAGCAGGGGCGCCACACAATTCCTGTTCCCATGTGGTTTCTGCCCGTCCCATTCCCACTTCTCTGTCCCGACTGCTCTCCTTCCCCTTATCCTTTTCTTGAAACTCCTTGAAATGTATATGAAGGAAATGGGGTTTTAGACCAAAAGAGGGAAGGTCACCAGCAGAAGTCCAGACCCTTCCACCTGGGAGTGGGGGTGGGGGCGGAAGCTGCAGGTGAGCACCCCCTCAAAACCAGGACACAGGAGGAAGTGACAGTAACCGGGCGAGCTGGTTCCTTCTGAGCAGCCACAGCTGCTTTCTGTACCTGGCACTGGGGTGGAGGAAGAGGACGCTGCAGGTGACTGACAGCATGTTGCAAAAGTGCCTCTGGAACTTCTTGCTCCCAGAAGTGGATGATGGAGTGGTACCCCTTCTTTTTAAGCCCCTTGTTCTGCCTCTTCAGCAGTAGTAGCTGACAAGTCAAGAGGAGAGATCTCTTGGGGATGCCTGACTGGCCACCCCACCTTGGGGACAAAAATAGTGTGTCCCGAGCTGGGATTTGGAGGTGTTCTTTGCCGCCTCCTCCTCCTCTTTAGGTTTCTGTCTCCTGGAAGTGTGTTGAGGAGAAAATCAGTCCAGTTTGGTTAAAGCAGTTAAAATAGGTTTTGGGGATCAGTCAGTTGGGAGTTCAGGAACAAAGTTCTCTTCTGCTTTAAGCTGGTTTGGATTCCTTGCATTGATGCAAACGTTTCTTTCTCCCAATAGTATCAGGACGTGTGGAGGGTCTGAGCCTGAGCAATGCAAAGGTGGTTCTCAGGTGCTCGGATAAATTAGTTCTCTAGTGGTTTGGGGGTCTGGAGTGGTCTCTCTTCCTTGAGGAGGGGGTGTAGTCACAGGCTGGCCCCAACAACACCCTAATCCTCCCACCCCATTCTATCGGAGTTTCTGTTGCTTGCCAGTGGCCACCTTGGAGGCAGATGTCTCTGCTGGGGCAGGGCTCATGCTGATGAATTTTCATGGGCAGGCAACTATGCCAAGGAAAGGGAAGCAAGTGGGAGCATGCTGAGCAGCCCCCAAACCCCAGGCTAGAGGCAACATCCCCCACAGTGAGGAAGGCTCTGAAGGCACAAATCCAGATGGGGTGGGAGGGGTAGGAAGTGCTGCACTTCTTTTGGTTGCTTCCATTGACACAAAACACTACAGGCGAGAGGAGGGGGACCTCCTGGATATTTGTTCTTCTCTTGGTCTCCTCCTCCCTGAGCCACTCCCGGAGCTGCTGTTTGGGTTCACTTTCCATGTCTCCCTGAGTTAGGTGTAGCTTTCTGGTGGAGGCAGGAAGATGAAATTGCCCCCCTTTCCTTCCACTTAGGAGACTATGGTGGCCCCAGGAAGTGCACAGCGCTGGGTGGAGGCACTTGCTGTGTGTGTCTGAGTGAGGTTGAGCATCATCTCCTATGGCATGCAGGGAGCAGGTACAAGTGTCGGTGCCTGGGGTGTCCCACAGCGGGTGCAAGCGTTTCACTGGCCTAGACTCTGGTGGGAGGAGAGGGACCACACAGGGGTCTTGCCTCCAGAGCATGTGTGTGAATGCTCTTCTCCCTGGCCTGCTGCGTGAGAAGCTGCTGTCACCCACTCGCCCCCTCCCCACAGGCTGACCTCGGCAGGCTCTTAGGTACAGAGAAACTCTCTCTTTCTTCCCCACCCCGATTCTCCCACGCTTGAGAACTGTTTTAAAATATAAAGGCCTTTTTTCTCCAAAGTATATATCGAACAGTAGCTTACAAAAAAGAAGCAAAAAGCAAATCTGAGAGAACTATTTCTAAAAGTAGAGAGAGACAAGGTTCCTGTTTCAGATAGAAATGTTATTTTAGATACATTTTATTATGAATAACTTTTGTTATGACTATGGCTGGTAACCATGAATACGTTATTTAAAAAAAACACACAAAACGTTTTACAAAAAAATCCAAATTCTGACTTTAGTTTGCTTTGTTGGACTCTCCTTCGCTGCTCTTTCCCTTCCAGTTTTGCTTTGTAAAAGGCATCCAGAATTTAAGTATTAGCCCTTTTTTATTAACCTCTATGATAAAGCTGTGCTTATTTTGTATTAATTTCTTTTTAAGTGCTTGGTTTATTACTATTTTTTGTTTGGGCTGTTGGCATCTCTATGAAGATCTGCACCCCTCTCAGCATTGGGGAGGGGGCTGTACCCCCCTCCAGTCATGAAGGGTCTGCATTCTGTGATGAACGGCCTGCTGGACTAACCCGACTGCAAATGCGTCAGGTGGAGAGCAGCACATCAACCAGGCAGCCTCTGATAAAGCTGCCTTTGAGAACTGCAGGCTGATTTATATGGTGGAGTGTACTTGACTGGCTGGGCTCAATTATGGCTAGACTAACACTTGGTCTATTCAGGGAAGACCCTGTCTGTCTGAGACCCTTGGTGAGCCCCCAAAGGTGGTAGACACTGCTGGGATGTCCCAGGGGTCTGTGTAGCAGACAGCTTCCTGCATGCCTGACTTTTATGGACTGGAGCAGAAGAGCCCACTGGGGTGAGGTGCCTTGCGATTGAGGAATGGTGGGTACACCAGGTGATTAGCCACTGTGGGCCAGGCAGACATCTATGTGGCCAGAAAAACCATGAACAAGCCTCTGTGTCACGCTGTCTGGTCTCAGTAAGATTTCTCTATTTTGGACTGCAGAGGGCGCTGGAATGTCCCTCCTCCTCTCCTGCCCCACCCCACTGATCTCAGCCCACAGGTGGAGGGGAGTGAGGGGCAGCAGACTGCAGTGCTGCAATCCTCTGCTGTGCTGTGGTGCTCCTGTTGGTCCTGGTAGGGCCTCTCCTGATTCACACTTGGCCAGTGGCCCCTCTGCTGCCCTCCACGGGCCTTGGAGGAAGTGGACATCCACTCATGGGCTCCTGACTCACACCTTGGGAAAGGCTGTTGTAGGGACAAAGTATTTGGGAGTGGTTTGCCACTTGTGTGCAGGCTGTTTTTCTTGGAAGCTCCTCTGGAGTTCTGGGAGGAGATCTGCAGTGGCGGATCCATACCATAGGATGAGCTCATACCATAGGATGAGCTTCCTTCAGGGACTGGTGAGGCTAAGGCAGGTCAGGCCATGGGCTCTCCTTTTGCATGACAATGAATGTCCATGGTGTGTGTGCCACATGCACACTCAAGGAGAGGCTCAGAGTGAGGTCATGTAGTTCCCTTTAGAGGATCTAGTGCCCAACCAGTCCAGACTTCCTTGCACATAGCTCTGGGGCTCCTACTTCCTCAGTGCTGCCTGTCGGCAAGAAGTGTCACAGAAAAGGCTCCTGTGATGAACGGCCTGTTCATCCAGTCAGGCTCTGAAGTCAACATCCCCTGCAAGGCTTTTCTAGCCAGGCTCCTTTTCCTACCCCTTTTCTTGGGGGTGTGCCCCAGGCCTGTTGTTAGTAGTGGGCTGGAACCCCTTCCAAGGGGAGGGGAAAAGGACTAGTAGCCTGTCGCACTTGCAAGCAGTGAAGAAGGTGGTTGTCCAGCTGGTGGAATTGGGGGGCCGTCATATAAATGGGTCTTGCCTAGTGATGTTCAGAGTTGGGTTAGGACCCCCTTCAGTCTGCAACCTCGAGTCAGGGGCATCACGAGAGAGTGGGAGGCAACGCTTTCAAATCTGGCACTGGGCGTTCCTGGGAGTATGTCTCATTTAACAGAATGGGACTTACTTCCAAGTAGACATGGAGGAGCACCCTGGTAAGTTTGACAGGGGTTCCCAGATTGATTTTTAAGTTTGAAAAAGGGTCCTGGCTGAAATGCCTGAATACTGCTGGGGAAGCCCTCCCACCAGTAAGATATGTTTGCTCGTGCTCACTGCATGGGCGCTTCCAGTCTTGAAGACAGTTAAGCTGCCAAGTGGCCCAGCCCAGCCTGTGTGACCAGTGACCACCTCCGAGTTGCAGCAGTTGGAGCCAAAGCTCAAGCAGGTCCCCATTTTCTCTTTCCTGGAGCCTCCCAAAGACCATTAAGGGTCAGAGTCAACAGCTACTACCTCCCCTCCCAGCTTAATGGTAGTGTGTGGTCCTCCCACCTTCCAGCCTCCTCCAGAAAGCCTGGGCCAGGAAGGCCAGCAAATAGACACCAGCGAAGGCTCTGGGTCTCAAGCTGGTTGCTCACCCAGCCTGCAGAGGTTTGTGGCCAGGGGCTGCTGAGCCCAGCAGATTCCCCTGTGGTGCCCGTGTGAGGAAGAAGTCCACAACCACAGGCCTTTAGGCACACACCAAAAGAAGGGTCTCCTTTAATGACACAGAACAGCAACAAGTAACAGACTCCTGGCAGCCGGATATGGTGGGGAGAATCCCTGGAGCCCCCTTGTTCTGCCGACAGATTGGCCTTTGCTCTGAGCCCTGCTGCATCCCCTGCCGCAGCCGGGACGGGGGATCAAGCAGCCCTCAAGTCCCCTTTGAATGTCGTAGTGTCTCACGAGAGTGAATTAGTTCAGAGTGTAGCAAAGGCAACGAGTGTGCATCCTCTGCTGACTGTACCGAAGTTGGCTGTACCTCTGGCTGGCTAAGGGAGGGCAGGACCCATCCGCTTACTCCTGCGAGTAGAGGTTTGGGGCAGTGGAAGAGGCACAGAGAGCAGGGTCCGGCCACAGCATGTTGAGAAGCCCCCTCCCTGTTTTGTGTTTGTTCAGAAGCCAGACCTGAAAGGAAATTCTAAACCCTTGTGCTTTTTTTGGTCCTGCCACCCATGGGGGGGTCACCTGGTAAATCCTCCCCAGCAGCCATGCAGGGATGCATGGGCGCTGAAGTGCATGCAGCAAAGGAATAGGGGCTGCCAACGGAGGAAGGAGGTCTGCATAAGGCTTCACAGGCCCTGCAAGAGAAATCGGAGGCTGCTTCCTTGTGACACGTGCACTTCTTCTGTGACTTGGGAGCCACAGTCGACCACTGGGCTCCATCACAATGGTGCAGGTGAGACTGGGGCCCTGGCCTTCCCCATCCACTGGCTGAAGGCCAGCTTTTCTGCTCTGGGGATGCAGGCAGCCAGTGGGCCCAGTAGGCTCACAGATCTCACCCCCACCTCACGAGAGATGGAATTCTGCAACCGGGGCCCAAAATGCCGGGAATACC
The DNA here is from genome assembly GCA_030015325.1 of Cryptoblepharus egeriae. Classification (NCBI taxonomy): domain Eukaryota; kingdom Metazoa; phylum Chordata; class Lepidosauria; order Squamata; family Scincidae; genus Cryptoblepharus; species Cryptoblepharus egeriae. The sequence goes on from JAREYC010000021.1 coordinate 2,235,721, forward strand.
CCCAAGAAACCCTTGGTGTTGCCAGGAGGGCACAAAATCCAACTTGAGAGATAGAGGGGGCAGCTGACCAGCACAAGATGGGCAGAAGGGTTCTGGTCAGGTCCACCAGTCCAGGCGCCGGACCCGGACCCGCTGCTTATAGTGGTACTCCTTCAGATACTCCTTCAGGGCACTGGGGATAGGCAGGTGCCCGATCCCATCGTAGGTGGTGCAGCAGGTCACCACAGCCCGGCAGAGGTGTTGCAGCCCAAAGGGGAAGGTGCGGTTGACAGGGATGGAGAGCAGTGGCTCAAAAAACATGCAGACACTTGGGTCCTTGTAGTGCTCCAGTAGGCCTGTCACAGTTGGGGCATGAAAGACACTGGGGTCGTGCACGTCAAAGCTGAAGTTGTGGTTCCACTGCTCGATGCGGGCATGTAGCGAGCGCCCGTAGCGCCGGAAGCTCACTGAGAAGAGGTAGTCCTCCTGAGCAGAGTCCCGCAGCAGGAAGGTGCCCTCTGGCTTGCCCTCCAGCAGGGCCTCAGCCTCGTAGCGGTCCATTACACCCCAGTAGCAGGGGAGTTGCGTCAGCTGCAGGAGATCAGGCACAAGGCAGTGGATGTAGTCTATCTGAGTGTGGACACGGAAACCGTCCCGGAGGTCCGGCAGCACCACCGTGACCTCCTCATCCTCTTCCTCACCCTCATCTGCAGCTGCTAACATGGCCCGGCCATCTCCGGCCAGCTCATTCATCCCATGGGCCAGCTTGGGCCCTAGTTTGTAGAGGGGGTTGATCTGAGCGGTGACCTCAAATGTGTGGATCAAGGCATTGGGGGGCGGCTCCACTCCTTGCTCAATGCTGATCCGGCGGCACTCCCGCAGGCGGTCATCCTCATCTTCGGTAGAGGGTGGCGCCAGGGCCTCATGCTCAGAGACAGGGGCGGTGTGCTGCTTGATGAGGGTCCAGGTCCGGGCTAGCTCGGAGCCCGCTGGGAAGGGGCAGGTGTCCAGCATCAGTTCCCGCAGGTGGATCTTGCGCTGGGAGGAGAGGTCCGGTGAGCGGGGAGTACTCTTTATGGGGAAGCACTGGCCTACCGCTGCCTGCAGCTTCTGCCGCAAGGACCGGCCCGTCCCCCTGCTGGGCTCTGCAGCCGCTTGGCCTGCACTTGCCGCACCCAGCTCTGCCTCCAGCGACGACTGGCTGTGCCTCTCCAAAGACTGGCTGACTCTGGCCTTCCAGCGGCAGCTGTGGCGCCCACCAGCCCCAGCCTCCGGCTTCACTTTGGGACGGGCTCCACCGTCCTGCGACATCCTTCCTTTGCGGGAGGTGGAACTACAGGGTCAGAGCACTGTGTGGATGCAGAGAGAAACTGTTGGGGCTTCTCTGGGGGAAGAACATGACGGATCAGGCCTGAGAAAGAGACAGAATGCAGGACAGGCCATTAGCCACCCTCCTTGCACCTTGGTGCTTTTCCTGACTGCCAGCAGCACTGCGAGCCTGTTTTCTCCAGACACAGGAGGTAAGGGGGCAACCTCTTAGACCAGAGACTTGTGGGCCAAATGTGGAGCTTGGAAAAGGCCTTTCCCCCCATGAGCAGCACTGGCCATTTTGCTCTGTCGCCACTTTCCTTGCAGTCCAATCTGTGCACAAGGAGACACTTCTGCCGGGATCTCCTGCTGGGATGTCCAGAGCATCCCTGTGCCCAAACTGGCTTGCAAGGAAAGCCGAAATGGGTGGAAGAGTCAGTGGTGCTTGGGATGGGGAGGACTGCTGCTGCTGTGAGACGTGCAGGCCCATCACTTCCACGCCCCACACCTGGTGAGCACCCCGCCTCTGGTAGATTTGGGGCCAGATTTCCTGAGCCCCCCTCCAGCTGATTCCATCCTAGACCTTGCCCTCCCCTCCTGAAAGTGGAGGCTGCTTGGGGCATGGGATGTGGCCCTTCCGAAGGGGAGCAGTTTGGAGAAGCCCCAACCGGGGAGGCACTTTGCTAACGGCCAAGTGGGACCAGCCTCACATTCCCCAGCTGGTCTGCCCTCTTGTCTCTGCCAACCCCTGCCTGCCCCCCAAGGTCCCCAAATGTCCTTCAGCTCTTCAGATCCACACTCTAGCCAGCCCAGGATGTGAGGGCTGCAAAGGGATTGGGACCCTTCCCTGCACCTTGAGGCCCCTCAGTTGAGGAAGGAAGAGGAGTAGGAGTGGTTTCCATGCTGAGGACCAGCCTTCCTCCAAAGGATGATGGAATATACCATATTTACTCAAATCTAATGCACCATCAAATCTAATGCGCACCTTGATTTTGGAGACTGGATTCAGCTGAAAAGGTGAGCATTAGACTGAAGTCAATACAGTGGAGTATGTTGCTTTCATGTGGTTAATTCAAACACTGCATTACTTACTTGTAATAATATTTGTTACAATTCTCTATTTGTTAATAAATTCTCTATGTAACTTTTAATATTTAAAAGTTTAAAATATTTAAATATTTTAAAATTTTAATATTTAAAAGTTACATAGACAATTTATTAATGACAAGAAGGCTCCCTGTTTCCTGCTTACAAGGAAAAGGAGGACAATGAAGATTTTTTTTTCCAGGACACAAGGTTGAAAAAAGATGGTGTGTCCTGGAAAAAGTGGACTTATGGCTACTCTGACCTGACAACCCCCCTGTGAGGCTGGAGCTTCACTGGAGCTGCCCAGGGAGTTGCGGGGTGGCTGGAAGGGGGGCTTGGAAGCCGGGCTTGGAAGCCAGGTAGCCCCAAGTCTGGCCATTGAAAACCGCAGCTTTGAACAGAATCAGGGCCGGGAATGGGAAGGCAAACCACGTCCGGCTCCATCTCTTACCTGCAGGGAAGGCCGTCAGTCTCTAATTAGGGCCTCCTTTAATTGTATTTTGTGTCACGTGGAGTCATCTGTTTCTAGTGCCAGGAAGAGACAATGTAACCCTTTAAGGAAAAAAAGGAATCCTTACTTTTGGTCCAGGGGAGCAGAGGACCTCTGGGCATGGGCAGAGTGCCCTCATTAGTATCTCCCACTGGGGCTTGCCAGCCAGGCCATTCTCAGAACTGGCAGTTCTTCTCATGGAGGGTGCACCACAGGGGGGAGCAGCCAGCCTTGGAGGGGCCCATGTCCTACAGAGCCACTGGGAAGGGGTCTTCATACACTCCCTCCAAGACTGACTCCTCCACCTCCCCGGCTAGCTATGCCACTGCCACAGGCACACCCTGAAACCCAGTTCCTCCCACACCCCACATTCCTTTGGGGTTTCTCACAGGGCTGCAACCATCAGCAGTGGCAGGGAGTTGGGCAGGCATCCCCTCCCCTCTGTTCCATCCTGGTGCACAGAAGCACTCTGCACATGCTCAAGGGTTGAAGAAATGGGATGGGAGAGGGGATGAGGCTCCAGTGACCCCCCCCCCGCCCAAGAGAGCCCCCTTGCTGTTGGCGTAGCTGGAGGGGGGCTGAGCAGTCAATCCTGGAGAGAGTCTCAACCCTTTGGAGCCATGGGGGGGGGGGGGAGAAGCTGTAAGGATCGAACGTTGGGGAGCTGAAGGTTCTATGGATAGAACGTTCGTGGCTGAAGGTTCTAAGGATGGAACGTTGGGGGTCTGAACGTTCTGATGGGGACTGGAGGCTGTAGTGGCGTAGCTAAGGGGGGGGTCGCAGCAGTCTGTCTTGGATCCTGGAAGGGCTCCGAAGGGGTGAGACTCCCTCCAAGACACTGCTGCGACCCCCCCCCCCCCGCTACACCACCGGTCCTTCCACTGCCCCAGACCCCCAACCGCGCCCTATAGATGCTCCTCGTCCCCCTTGCCGGACCCTCCCCTGTTCCCCCCCCCCCCAGCACTACGAACCCCCCTCCCACCCTACTCACCGTCGCTGGGGGCAGCGATGCCCGGAGAGGAGGATGTCCTGCCTGGCCTGGGGGGCCAGCAGGAGGGAGGGAAGGAGAGGCGGAGGGCAGCCTCTTCCTGGGTGGTGGCTGGACCGACGCCGAGCAGAGGAAGCCGGGAGGAGGAGGAGGAGGACGCCTGGCCAGCCTACCCAGCGCAGCGCCGCCAGTGGAGGCAGCCGGAGTGGATGGGAAGTCCCAGTCTGGAGACCCCCCAGATCCCTTACAGGGGCTCCCCAAGATCCCCCTGCCCTGGTCCAGCCACCTCTGGAATGCTCCTCCAAGACCCACTGTGCGCCCCCTCTAGCTACGCCCCCACCCTCTTGCCAGGCTGGTGACCATCTGTCCTCTTTCCAGGACACGTCCTCTTTTTTAAGTCTTGTGTCCTGGGAGGAAAATCTTCAGTGTCCTCCTTTGGTTTGTGAGCAGCAACAGGGAGCCTCCTTGGAACTGATACAATTAAATGTACATTTCAGGAAAAAGTTACATAGTGTTTAATGAGCCACAGGAAGGAAACAGATCTGAGTGTTCTCAGCTTTTCCTGGAGTGTCCTCTTGAGTCCATGGCTTCTGCACCCTGTCTTAGGTCGGATCCAGACCCACAGAGCCAGCTGGGGAAAGGGGTAGTCTTCCAGGCGGGTCCATAATACACTCTGAATTCACTCACATCTGAAATGTAAATAAATTTCCTGCAGCCCCCCCGCCCCCCCCCCAGAGATGATGCGGCCCTCTTGCCAAAGGGTGAGGACGCCCCTGCTCAAAAGGGTGGGGAGGGACCCTCTGCTCTCCAGCCCTAAGCCCTGCCTCAAGAACCCCCAGACTGTTTTTCAAGGTAAACATAATTTCGATGACCTTCTAAAAATAGCCTAATTATAGGCTGCATAAATTATCATTGCCGGTTAATGGATCTGGTTGGTCATCCAAGGGTTACAACAAAAAATATATATTCAGTAAAACCTTGGATTGTTTTGCAAGACAAGCAAACAAGAATACAAATAAATGGCAAATTCTAGGCCTCTAACTTGGGCCACACTTGCTCTTAATAACTTAAACATATTATAACTTTATAACTTTAATAATATTATAACTTAATGCAGGCCTCCGTCAGTCTTGGAAGACTCTGGTATCGTGCTCGGTGCTGCATACGCTGCATGTGAAGCACGAAGGCCTGGGTAGATTAATATGGAGACTAGGCTGTTCCCCAAGCAGCAAATCCCCCTCTCCAGGCCACTGAATTAGTCCAATGGAAAGGCAGAGCCAATACGATTGGATCCAGCTGGCGTCGCAGAGCTGGGCTAAGGACAGGAGCTCACCCTGTCTTGTGGGGCCGACCCGGGCCTCGAACCCTGGCCTGCTGGTTAACAGACACAGCGTCCTAACCGCTTGCACCACCCACAGCGCAATTATTATAACTTAATAACTTAAAATATATTATACCTGTTCTGGAATCAGGATAGAAAAGCTGCCCTTCATCTGCTGCTTCAACATCCAGCATTGGAATTTGCAATATGCAGAGTTTATTCCAGAGACCATGTATTGGTCCCTCCGCAGGAGCTGGCTCAAAGGTCTGCATGGCGTGTGGCTTTTAAGCTGGTCTCTAATACATTTTGGCTTGATATACAAGCGATGTCTTGATAAACAAGCAGAAAAAAGTCCTGGCCAGGATACAGTCAGTTTGGGCACTCCTCCAGCACCTGAGAGTCCAGCCTGTGCATATCTATTCAGAAGTAAGCCTGTTACTGTCGAAGGGCAGACCACCTCAAAGTGCCAGAGGCAGGGAGGGGGCACCAGATGCAGGTGTCTTGGGTGCTCCCTGAGGAGCTGTTGGGCTGTTGTGGGATACGGAAAGCTGGGCTGGAGGGTCTTTGGCCTGATCCAGCAGATCTTATGTTCTTAGTGGGGCTCACTCCTATGTAAGGGGGCAATGGAAAGGAGCCCAAGACCTAGCCTTGCATGTCGACTCTAAAGTCAGCCATAAATCACTCCTGCCTAGCCTCTTTCCATCAGCTAAAGCCTGGACTCTGGAGGGCTTCTCAGTGAGGCTTGAGCTAGACCAGGGATCTCCAAACCCCAGCCCAGGGGCCAGATGTGGCCCCTGGCAAGACCCCTCTAGCTGGCCCTCGGGCGAGCTTTGTAATCAACTTCACTATATCCTTACATGTAAATTGATTCATATTTGAAGTGTGTCCTGCCAAGAACTCTGGAGGCCCCTTTGCTGACTGGTGCAGTCTCTGCCAAGAACCTCTGCAGTGTTTGGGAAATGAAAAGGGAAGGCTGGGAGGAGGGGCTCAGCCAAGAAACCACAGATTCAAGGGGGAAAAACCAAAAGCCTTTATTTCAGGGAAGCTGCAAAATAGCTAATTATTCTGTACAGCAAGAAACAGAAAACCCGGCAGGGAAAGGAACAGAAGAATCGTCCACACTCCCTTACATGAATATGCGTCTCTGTGCACAAGGCGATGGGCAGCAGTTCAGCCCCCAAGTCAGAGGGCAGCACACGGGTAAGGGGGCTTCCAGCTGCCTTCAAGTGCTACCGTGACCCTAACTAGACCGGAGGCGGTAGTGGCACCACCAGCTCTGAGACACAGCAGTGTGTCATCATCCACCACCACCACCACCCAGTGGAGGGGTGCAGCCCTGCTCCCAGATGGAGCCTGGTGCACCACATCTCAATCACTCTCACTGGCCTCTTCGCTGGACTCGGAGGCCGCCTCGCTTGCACTGGCCTCCCCTTCTTCCTCCTCCTCATGGTTGGAGCGGTCGCTGCCACTGAGGAAGGGGCTCCGGCTGCCCCGGCGCTGTTGGTGCCGGCCCCCAGTCCCCTCTTCCTCCTCGCTGCCACTCTCTTCCTCCTCACCATCCAGCCGGCCTCCCTCTTGCTCAGAGTCCTCCTCCTCATCGTCGTCACTCCCAAAGATCTCCTCCTTGTCCCGAGCCGCCCTTTCGTCCTCCTCGCTTTCCTCGCCAGCAGCAGCCTCGGCCTCGCTGGCCTCCCGTTCGCTCTCGCTGGCCGAGCGGCCTTCCTCATCCTCTTCTGCTTCGCTGGCCTCCTTCTCGCTCTCGCTGGCTTTTTCCTGCTCCTCGTCTAGGGATGGGCATGGATACAAAGAGAGATGGCAGAAGAGGCCAGGTCAAGAGGGGGGAAGACGACAGACCCACCCTCTGCAACAGCAGCCAAGCCACAGTATGTGGGCCCCCAACTATCACAGACTTTGCTCCTGTCATCAGTCTTCCTCCTGTCCACACCCCAAAGGAAGCCCCTCAGGGCAGGTACCCCTTCTCTCATAAGTGCCTAGAGGAAGGGAATGAGGGTGGAGCAGGTCTAGAGAAATGAAGCCTGCAATTGTTTCAGAAGGCCTAACCGTGAAGAGAAAGGGAGAAGGGGCACCAGAATCCAAAGAAAGACTCCCCACCCCGCATGATACCTGAGCCTTGGACATCCTTGCCCAAGTCCATTTCTTCTTCCTCTTCCTCCTCTGGCTCGTGGTTCTCCAGCTGCGCTTTTCGAGCTTCCTGTAAAAAGGGGGGATAGAGACACAGGGTCAATACACCAGCTCAAGTACGGGCGGACACATCCCCAGCTGAGTGCTGCACTCAGCTGCCCCACAGGCAGATCCTGTGTGCTATGCTGGCACCAAGAGGCCTTTCACTGCCTAGCCAGGCACCTTCCTGCCCAACCCACACCCCAGAGCAGTCAGCCAGGAGCCCTGAGGTACACATGTGCAGAGAATTAGGGCACCACTCAAGAGACCCAAGGCAAGGGGGAGCAGCCCTCCCAGGTCCTCCCTGCAAGGACAAGGTGCCTCCTGGCCACACACTGCCACCCTCGGGGATCCCGAGCCAGCCCTACCTGTGCCTCCAGTTCCTTTTCATTCATATCTCTGTGTTTCACCACCAGCACAGCATTGGTGCCTGACTGCACACCAGCCTTGGCCCGCCGTTTGCTCAGACGTACCCTGCAGGGCAGGGGAAAGCAACACAGTGAGGGGGGAGGAGGAGGAACCTGGCCCCTCCTAGCAAGGGCAGAACTTCTTAGTGAGGAAATCTGTGAGACCCACCACTGTGCCCAGAGAGTAAAGGCAGCAACACTCTGGCTGGAGCACTGGCTGAATCTCACAGAAAGATTCCCAGCACCCAGATGAGGCCACCCACAGCACAACAGGGACAGCAGCACAGCCTTGCATGCAGCCAGGTATCCAAGCCCAGAGAGCCGCTATGGCAGGCTTGGCCAGGCTCCCTCTGGCGCACAGTTGCTCCTCAAACCCTGAAGTCGGTACTAGTCCGCATGGCCAGAAGGCAATCAAGACAGACACTGCTCCCCTCCGTGCCAACCTGGTCTCCAGTTCATTGTAATAGACACCATCACCCTCCCGGAAGATGAAGAAGTAGTTCTCCTCGTAGCCCTTGCTGGCCTTGTTCTTCACGTTCCAGTTGTACTCTCGGGCAATCTTATATTCATACCTGGGGGGGGGGGGAGACAGCAGGATCAGTGCTCACCACCCTGGTAGGGGACCACCCTGGAGTGACTCTGGAATGCTTATCCATTTAACTTTGACAGGAGTCACCAAAGGGGTGCTGCTGAGCATTGCTGAAATGCCTTCACATGAGCACTGAGTTGAGGGGGGGTCTCTTTCTTCCACTTTCCCAATCAGAACATACACGTCCTCAGGGGCATAATCCATCTCTTCCTCTTGGTCCCGTTTCCTCTTCCGCATTGTGTCATCCACAGGAAGGAAGTAGGCCACAAACTGGTTCCCTTCCTCATCCATCATGCCCCTGGAGTGCAGAGAGGGGAAGAGAAATGTCAGCCATTTAAAAATAATAACAACCCTTTTTATTACCTACATAAGTATACAATGGAATTTGAACACACCAGCTGAGGGCATGCGTGGCAAGCATGGGATGCCCACCAGGCATGACCTTCCAATGACAAGAAGAGCTTAGGAAGATCTCCAGAGACCTGGGCAAGTTGGAGCTCTAGCCTCGCTCTATGGGGGGTACAGTGCTAAGGATTATTGTCCAGGTTTTACAAATGAAGCTGGCTTGATTTTTTGAGGGGGGTTGTCCCCCCAAAAGCTCTTTGATTATGGGTCTGTATTTAAATCTGTCTACACTGCCCTCTCCCCCCACAGCAGTTGACCACTCAAGACAAAAAAGACACTACACCTGATCATGGCCTGGGACATCATGTCAAGGGCGGCCGAACCACTGGTGTCCTTCGGTGCAGGATCAGAGTCAAAGATGACTTGAGCGCAGGGGTTGATCCACATCTGGACAACGGGGGGGGGGGGAAGGAACAACAATTGAGAGGGGAGCAGCTGCAAAGGGGTCCCACCTTGCCGGGCATAATCCTCCCCTCTCTCCCCTCATGCTTCATCTTCAGCAGGCCTTAATATGACAGTTGAGGGTGGAGAAGCACAACTCCTTGAAGCTGGTGTGGATCCCAGCAATCCAACTGGAAGTCACTGCTGGCCTCAGGCTCCTGCTTCCCTCCTTGGGTATTCTGACAGCCCCTGCCCACCTCTCCGCCCACATCATTTGCAACCCACTCCCTTCCCAAACCGCAGGGAAGAAAACCCATTACTGAGAGAGGGAAACCATATATTGGCTGCGATAGTCAGACTGAGAAAAGAAGGAAGGAAAGTGTGTTCAGGTTTCACGTGTTAGGAATTAGTCACTTGTGTTTCATAGAGCGGTCCAAGTTAAACGCAAGTACAGTTGTGGGGGGGGGTGAGAGGGTAAATTCTGGTGTCTTAGTTGGGGGGTGCCAGGGTAAACACCGCCAGATGCCAGGGAGTGGCAGCAAGATGCCTGTTGTCTTGTGTGCTACCTGGGGCATCTGATGGTGCTGTTGACTAGATGGGTCATGGGCCTGATCCAGCATGACTGAAGCAGCAAATGGCAAGGAACAGGGAGACCTTACTACAGCCAGTGTGATGAGAGCATGTGTTGGGATGGAGAGGTTGGGTTCAGTCTGCACTAAAGCGCCAGTGCAGAACAACATCCATGTTGCGCACTCAGGAAGCAGGAGACTTTCTAGGAAAGGAGAACTTTGTGGGGCTGAAAGTTGGAATGTGAGGAAAGAGCCGTTAAAAGAGGCAGTTGTTAAAGGGGGAGGCAGGAGCGCTGAGGAAAAGCAGGCGCAGGAGGGGCCGAGAAGCATGCAAAGCGTTCTCCGAAGAGCAAACCTACAGAATATACACCTCTCTTCTGCAAAGCTTATAGTTGTTACCATAGGGTTTCTTCCTATATTTCAGAAGAAGAAACCCTACAGTGTCCATGTAGTTTGATGAGGACACCTGACAAGTCTAGTTGCTAAAGAGTAATGTTTCCAAGCCAGAAAAGGGGCTGAACTCCAGGGGCAAGACCCTGAATCCAGCGCATCTGATGGCAGCAGATTCAAGATGATCCGGAAAGGAGGACCCCCAGGCGGCACTTAGATTTACTCCTGGAAATGCCAGCCACTGAACCCTGCACTGGCCACTAAGGCAGGGGGTTCAAGGAGGGGCTCAGACAAATCCAGGAAGACTAGAACTGTCAAAACCTATTTGTTTCTGTGGCTTTAAAACCTATTTTACTCTATGGCTATGAGCACAATCCTTACTGTGTCTACTCAAAAGTAAGCCCCATTGTGTTCAGTGAGTCTTACTCCCAGGGAAGGGTCTTTAGGATTGCAGCCTTTGTTCCGAAACAGGTGCAGGGAGCACTCTGAATGCCAGAGATAAACATGGACATTTATCCATGTCAGCTTGCAGGCTTTCCAGGATGGCCCACTGAGCCCCCACTGAGCCCCCTGGGACTTCACGCCTGGACTCTTTAGCTGGCCAGCCCAACCCCACCATTTCTGGTCAGGGCACCCTGGGAAGTCCTACTGCTGTCACTTCAAATGCCTTCTCCCACCCATCAACCTGGGAACCCCAAGGCCGTCCAACCTCAAGCCTTGTGTCTGTTCTCCTCGGTTGCGTCTTACCTTGAAGTCGGGGAACACAGGCATGACCTCCACTGGCGTCACCCGGGGCTTGCTGTAATGCTGCGCAATCTGGAGACGACACACACAATCGTGAACGGGGCCTGTGCCCCTCCCCCAACAGGCCTTACTTTGATTCAACCCTTTGGCACATTTGCACAAGAGTGAAGAAATAAACACTAAAGCACACGCTAAAGGAATAAACACGCTTCCTTCATGTTTCTGCAACACGCGTGTTTCTGCAGGGATTGTGATCGAAGGGGAGGGGAAGGGTGCTGCTCTTGGATGTTCTCATCTTTAGCACAAGGAATCAACTGGACTGTTTAACTGGAAGCAATCAGTTACATGTTTGGTTTCTTAAGAGTAGCCCATCCAAGGTCGTAGCCCTGTTTATGAGACACTGATCCACACACGTGCAGGCAGACTCCCCAAGAAACTATGGGGTTCTGTCCTCCCACAAGGACCTTTCGCCCATGCTTTAAATCAGCATGAAATTAATCTGTGGAACTCCTTGCCACAGGTTATGGTGGTGGCATCTAGCCTCGATGTCTTTAAGAAGGGATTGGACAAACAGAGCAAGGATCTCCAGACTCCGACCCTCGGCAAGCCTCAATGTGTCCCCTGGCCAGACCCCTCTATCTGGCCCTTGGGCAAGCCTTGCAATCCACTCTAATATATTTATATGTAAATTTATGTAAATGTGTCAAATTTTAAATGTCAGTTAGTTTTCCAGCCCCTGACACCGTGTCAGAGATAATGTGGCCAAAAACTTTGGAGGCTCCTGCCCTAGAGGAGAGGAACCACCACAGATTACAAGTCATGGTGGGGTGTACGTATCTGTGTATGTGTACCTAGATAGACGCAGGCAACCTCAAAATGCCAGATGAAGGGGGCACCTGGACGCAGGTGTCATACGTGCTCCCCAGTCATCTGGTGGGCCGCTGTGAGATGCAGGACGCTGGAGTAGGTGGACCTTTGGCCTGATCCAACGGATATGTTTTTAAACATATCAGACCCCTGCTTTTCCTGCTCTGCAACCTGCCTTGAAGTTCCTTCTTGAGCCTTTACAACACCGACACAAGCCCACCCCCCACGCACCGATTTCTGAGCATCCTCAAAGGTCTTCTCAATAGCCGCAATCTGGCTGTCCCGGTCCTTGTAGATTTCCTCCTCTGTGAACTGCTGCTTGACAGACACACCGATCCTGGTGGAAACAGAAAACGTCCGTCAGACGGGACCCCCATTTCTCCACTGGGATGCTGCCACCCCTCCAAGAGAGACCCCAGGAAGCTCCTTCAACAGGACCCCAACGGCAGCCACACCGTCCAAAGAGTTGCCCCCTCTCAGGCTTATCGCTTGGTTTATCAACACACGCAAGAGGGTTGGACTTTACTACTCACTTAACCTCCGGCTTCTCATTGGAGACCCCGTAGCGGTTGAACTCGGTGGAGATGTACTCGGTCTTTCTCATCCACGGCACCACCTTGGCATGCTGCTGCGATCTGGACGGGGAAGGAAGACGGGAAAGAGTCAAGGTCTGTGTAGTTCTGTTCCCTTCTGGAGGAGATTACGCTTTGGGGACTTTCTAGCTGAAAACTGCTATATGAATACTGGAGAGAGAGAGAGAGAGAGAGAGAGAGAGAGAGAGAGAGCACTGCGAGCTTCAATGTCCTCGGCCAGGATTTCATGTTTCTCAGCCTTGTAAACAGATGGAAGTGCATGGGGGGGGGGGGTGATGCGCATGGGGGATGTTGCACATGGTGGGTTGATGAGCATGGGGGTTGTTGCGCTGTGGGAGAATGATGCGCATGGGGTTGAAGTCACACGAGGACATGAGAGGGCAGAGGGGGGAGAGTCTCCTTGATAGCAAAAGGAGAACTATACCGAGTGCCCCTTTCGTAAAGGGTGCAGTCCCAACCGAGGCCAGCACAACTGGGTGGTCTTCCTGTTCCAGTGTGATGTAGGGAGGGAGACATGTGTCTGTGCAGCGGCCAACCCTCCCCCATGAGCGATACTGAAAAGTCGGAGATGCTCTAGGAAGATTTCTGGCTACAGAAGGGGGTTGAACCAGATGACCTCCTAGGTCCCTTCCAACTCTATGATTCTAGTTTAGTGACCCCGCGCAGGGGAACAGAGGACTTGGGTTGGGACTGCAGCCGGGAGCACCTCCTGCGACCAGAGATGGGTGTTCCGGCACAGGCTGGGGGAGTTTACCTCTTGGAGCTGGTGGGTGCCTGGATCTCCTCCTCCAGCAACTTTTCATCTGCTGGGTCGAGAAGAACTACCAGAAGCAAGAGAGGACATCAGTTCTCCAGGTGGCACAACGTCCTGCTGCTTCTCTGCCCTCGCTCCGTTTGCTCCCCACCTGGGAAGGCTCCAAAGGGGTGAGGCTTCCCCAAAGACTTGACTGCTCCCCCTCCAGCTACGCCACTGCCAGGGGCTCTGGACGGAACCCTGTACAACCGGGAACCCCCCGCCTTCTCTCACCGTTGGGGTCGATGCGGTAGGTGTCGGGGTTGATGAGGTCGATGGTGACCCCCAAGTCAGGCTCTGTGAGCAGGTCGTGCTTGTGCTGCTTCTCCAGGGAGGTGGCCTTGTACTGGACGAACCTGGAAGGGCAGAGGCGTCACCAGGCCTGGCCCCCCAGAGCCCCGGCCGGGCCACTCCCGCAACGGCCTCCCCAGAGGACTCACCTGTTCTGGTCAAAGGGGTAGGTGATGAACTTGGGGTCGAAGGGGATGTCGGGGAGGCTGTTGCAGTACTTCACGCGGCAGACCACGCCAGACCTGCAAAGGGGTCAGTCTTTGTTGCTGGGGAGCCCCTCGGCCGGGGGGGGACGGGAAGGGGGAGAGGGAGGGGAGAGGAGGCTGTGGGGGGAGGGGGAGGAGGGGGCCCCTGGGTCGTGGGGGGAGGGGAAGGGGGAGAGGGAGAGGAGGCCGTGGGGGGAGGGGAAGGGGGAGAGGGAGGGGAGAGGAGGCTGTGGGGGGAGGGGGAGGAGGGAGCCCCTGGGCCGTGGGGGGAGGGGAAGGGGAAGAGGAGGCCGTGGGTGAGGGGGAGGCCCCTGGGCCGTGGGGGAGGGGAGGGGGCCCTGGGGTCACTGACCTTTCCGGGAGCGTCCTGTGAGAGTTGGGCCTGCGGGAGAGAGAGCTGTGAGTCCCTGCGGGGGCCCTCCGGAGAGCGGCCCCAGCGGCCCCTGCGCCCCCCGCGTCCCGAGACCCACCTGTGCCCGGGCTCCTCCCTGGGCGCCTGCGTCTGTATGGTGGGCGCCATGGCGATGGCCGAGAGCACTTCCGCTCCGGCCGCGGAGCCCCCTGGGAGACGCAGTGCGGCACTTCCGGTGTCCGGGGCGGGGCTTCCGGCCGCGAGTGGGCGGGGCCGTGTCGGGGCGCGAGGAGGGCGGTGCAGGGCCGGCGATGGCGGCGCCCGCGCAGCCCCCGCAGGCCTCTCAGCACCAGGCGCCCCCCGCCGTGGGTAGCTCTCCCTCGGCCCCCGCAGGGGCCCCCGGAGGGCAGCAGCAGCAGCAGCAGGCGGGGCAGGCGGGGGGGCCCTCGCTGCAGGTGGCTGCGGGGGCGGCGGGGCTGCAGGGGGCGGCGCAGCAGGACTTCGACCCCGTGCAGCGCTTCCGCCTCCTCCTCCCGCAGCTCAAGGAGAGCCTGCAGGTGGGCGGGGCCTGGAGAGGCGCCATGGCTAGTGGGAGGGGCTTATTTGGGGTGGGAGGAGCCTAGTGGGGGCCATAGTGGGGGTGGGAGGGGCCTAGTGGGGGCCATAGTGGGGGTGGGAGGGGCCTAGTGGGGGCCATAGTGGGGGTGGGAGGGGCTTGGTGGGGGCCATAGTGGGGGTGGGAGGGGCTTGGTGGGGGCCATAGTGGGGGTGGGAGGGGCCTGGTGGGGGCCATAGTGGGGGTGGGAGGGGCTTGGTGGGGCAATAGTGGGGGTGGGAGGGGCATAGTGGGGGCCATAGTGGGGGTGGGAGGGGCTTGGTGGGGCCATAGTGGGGGTGGGAGGGGCCTAGTGGGGGTGGGAGGGGCTTGGTGGGGGCCATAGTGGGGGGTGGGAGGGGCTTATTTGGGGTGGGAGGGGCCATAGTGGGGGTGGGAGGGGCTTGGTGGGGGCCATAGTGGGGTGGGAGGGGCTTGGTGTGTCAGGAGGAGCCCCTCCTTGAGCTGAGTGGGGTTGCTCCCGGGTGCACTGGCTGTTTCTGAGTAGTTTTGGGGGAGGGTCTGGCGACCCTCCATCTTTGGGGTCCTGTTGTGTCAGTGCAGAGTCCTTGGTGCAGCCCCTCCCCTTCCGTCCTCCACCCTGAAGCAGCCAAAGCATGAGTGGGAGCGTGCTGGGCCTCCGAGCTGCCTCTGAGCATGCGCAGAGCTCCTCCCTCACCCTTCTCTTCCTCCTGGCAGAGCCTGATGAAAGTGGCTGCTCAGAACTTTGTGCAGAACACCAACATCGACAGTGGGCAGTGAGTGCTCCTCCCCCCCCCCCTGGCACTCCTTCTCCCTCCCTGGGAGAGCGGCTCCTTTCCTTCCCCCCTCCTCTCTCTCCTTCTCCCCCCAGGAAGAGCAGTGACGGCCCCGTGCAGCGCGTGGACAAGAGCCTGGAGGAGTTCTACGCCTTGTGCGACCAGCTGGAGCTCTGCCTGGTCAGTCTCTGGAGGGGGGGTGACTGAAGGCCTTCCGCTCATCCACACCAGGGTACTCAAAGGGGGGCAGGAAGGGTCTTGGAATCAGGCACTGGGCTTTCCTGGGAGTAAGTCTCATTGAACACAATGGAACTTGCTTCCGAGTAGACACGGAGGAGCTCTGGCATCACAGAGATGTCACATCCTGGTAAGTTTGAAGGGGGTCCTGGGCTGAAGCGCCCAGATACAGAGGCCGAGGCTGGCTGCAGGGATCGTGGCAATCAGTGGGACAAGCAGCAGGCTCAGCACTCAGCCCTGTGAGGAGGGGCAGGACCCCTCCTGGGATGATGGAGAACCTTTTCTCTGGGGATGAGGGAGGGGGTGCTCTCCTGTACAGAGAGAGGGAAACCTCAGCACACACAGGGGGATTCACATATACATACACATGTGTGTACTTGTATATATACACACACACGTAGGGCACAATCCAGAGTAACTACAGGTGCACATAAGAGACATTACATGCACCTGTAGTGATTGCACCTCCTAGTGTAAACCTATGGGAAATTCATATTGCAATCCAGAGACACTTGTTCTTACTCAGGAGCAAAGACTCCCCATAGTTACTCTGGATTTCACCCATACACACACACACACAGTATGCCCATATGTATATACACATATAAATATACACTCTCTCTCTCTCTATATATATATATACACACACACACACACATAAATATACAATATATACAGATATATACATATACCTACATATGTTTGTACATATATAATTTTAGAATCATGTCAGCACACGGAATAACATTGTAACATAGGTTTGGCCCAACACCACTGAAAGGTTGCTGACCCCTGGCCTTTCCAAAGGAGGGGTCCAGTTCTAAACGCTGCATGTTCTGAGGCAGCCTCCCTGCCTGCCTCTGAGTGGCTCCTTGTAAAGGAGGTCCGTCTCCCTCACCGCCCTTCTTTTGTGGGCACGATCCCTGAAGGCAGCAGGCTCTTGTCCTGGTTCAGCCAGGCATTTCTGAGGCTCTTGTGGTCTGCTCCTTTTCCCAGCGCCTGGCCTTCGAGTGTCTCTCGCAGAGCTTTGACAGCGCCAAGCACTCGCCGACACTCGTGCCGACAGCCACCAAACCGGACGCGGTCCAGACGGAGAGCCTGCCTTACACCCAGTACCTCAGCATGATCAAGTCACAGATCTCCTGCGCCAAAGACATCCACAACGCGCTCCTGGAGTGCTCCAACAAGATCACTGGCAAAGTGCCCTCCCAGGGCGTCCTGTAGCCCCGGCACCTCCAGCGCACTCTCGGCTGGCAACCCCCACAGAACCCACAGGTTTGGGATATCTGGGCAGCAGTTCCAAACTTGGCCGGAAGGGGGGCCGTCTTGCCAGCAGAGACCAAGAGCCTTCCTCTCTTGGTCCTGCCTCCTCATCCTCCTCTCCTTTTACTGTCCTATGTTACTTTTTATTTTTGTTTATTATTTAAATAAGTAAATGCAAACACTCTGCAAAAGCACTGAAAAGTCTGGTTCTTTTGTCAAACCATCAATACCAACAGTTCCAACTGCGATCCATTCACGACCTTCTGCAGACCTTCTCGTCCTTCCCCGCCAAACACTCGGCGAGGCTCCAAGTACAGCCGCTAAAGGGTGTTTTCATGAGCAGAGCAACCCAGTCCTTGACTCTGGGTGCAATCCAGAGTAACTACAGGGAGTCCTTGCTCTGATGTATGAACAACTTACTCTGGATTGCAATATGAATTTCCCATAGATTTTTACCAGGTGGTGCCTTAACGAGGCCGACCTAAATGTCTCTTACGTGCTCTGGTAGTTACTCTGGATTGAGGGTCTGTCTCCGTCAGTCTCATACTCTCTCCCTTTTTCTTTTCTCTCAGTCTGATCACACAGCAGTGTTTCCCACATCCCTGTTTTAAAAAGTGATGACCTTCGTCCTGTTTCAGTTCCTGAAAAGGGTTTGTGCCCACCTGGGTTTGTGGGTTGGAGGGGCTTCCCCACACCTTGCAGGTCACAAGCCACTTCCTGGGGGTGTTTGTAGGTGCCTAAATTTGTGGGGGTCCATTGAAGCGTGTCCTTCTGCCACACTGTGTGTGTCCTTCTTTGAAGCGTGTCCTTCTGCCGCACTGTGTGGGTTCAAACCCACCAAGAATGCTGTTCCAGCTGAGCAGCTCTCGGTTTGTCCACTTGTTCCGTCACCTGCTCTGGGCAGGTTTTCAAAGAGGAGGAAAAAGATCCCACACACCACACACACCATTCCAACTGTGATCCTGCTCAGGGGTGGCTGGGCTGGGCTATCCTGGCCAAGAAACCTAACAAACACCCTGATCAGAGCACTATAAAAGTTTTGGCCAAAGGACCTGCTACTCCTGCTAACTGGGCAGGAGGCCCTCTTTCCAGTGGGTGTTCCTCCTCTATTTAGCAGAGGGAGGGCAAAATCCAGAGTAACTACGGGGAGTCCTTGCTCCAGTGTAAGAACAACTTACTCTGGATTCCAATAGGAAGTTCCCATAGGTTTTCACTAAGCGGTGCAGTAACGATGGGTGCGCATAATGTCTCTTAGGTGCTCACGTAGTTGCTCTGGATTTGGCTGAGAGTAACTCGCCTTCCACGCCCCAGCAATGTCCGTTCAAGTGGCTTCTGCTGGTGCACTTTATGTATTTTAGATCTTGAGCCCTTTTGGGACGGGCTGATTAGCTATTAATTAGCTGTTAATTTTCTTTGGAAACCACTTTGTGAACTTTTTAGTTGAAAAGCCATCTATAAATAGGACCTCATCAAATATCTGACATCCCCCCAAATCCAGAGTAACTACAGGAGCACATAAGAGACTTTTAGCACAATCCTAACCATGTCTACTCAAAAGTAAGCCCCATCGTGTTCAATGGGTCTTTCTCCCAGGAAAGTGTCTTTAGGATTGCCACATATATGTGCACCCATAGTTACTGCACCACCTAGTGAAAACCAATGGGAAGTTCATATTGGAAACCAGAGTAAGTTGTTCTTACACCAGAGCAAGGACTCCCTGTGGAAACTCTGGATGTTTCTGACATCCAGGACCAGGAAAAAGTATAACTCCACCTTGTTATTTTTGGATTTCTTATACTCCACATGAACGGCCACTGCAAATAAAACCTTTCAAGCAAGCAGTCGTTCCATTCTTCACTCTCAGAATCAAACCCCTGCAGATATTAAGGCACCACTTTATTCCACTGTGTGCAACAGAGACTAAGGGTGCAATCCAGAGTAACTACGGGGAGTCCTTGCTCCAGTGTAAGAACAATTTGCTGTGGATTGCAATATGAATTTCCCATAGGTTTTCATTAGGTGGTGCAGTAACTACAGGTACACGTAATGTCTCTTATGTGCTCCCGTAGTTACTCTGGATAGTAGGGTTAGGGCACAATCCGGAGAAACTACGGGGAGTCCTTGCTCCGGTGTAAGAACAATTTGCTGTGGATTGCAGTATGAATTTCCCATAGGTTTTCATTAGATGGTGCAGTAACTACGGGTGCATGTAATGTCTCTTACGTGCTCCCGTAGTTACTCTGGATTGTAGAGTTACTGCACAATCCAGAGTAACTACAAGAGTCCTTACGTCGATGTAAGAAAAATTTACTCTGGATTGCTCTTTGAATTTCCCATGGGTTTCCACTAGGTGGTGCTGTAACTACGTAAATGTCTCTTAAGAGCTCCCATAGTTACTCTGGATTGTGCAACCTTCCCAAGAAACCTGGAAGTGGGTCTTTAAAACTATTTTTCCCTTAATTTGTTTTTTTATGTTTTATTGTTTTAAAACATTAATTTGTTTTTTTCCCATTAATTTGTTTTTTAATGTGATTTTTATCCACCCTCTTTGGAGAACGAGGGACACCCGTAACTGATAAATACATTTGGGAGGAAACTTAGATTATGAATAGATGGGCTCCAATTTCCAGGATTCCTGTAAACACCAACACAGTGGAGGAGTAAAGCACATACTTAAGTGGACCCCCAGTTCCCCCGACAAATCCAGGCACCTCGCTGGGGTGCAAGGACGGGTAGAGGCTCAGCATGGGCCCCGTCAGGCCCCCCGGCCAAGGTTTTGCTACCCCTGAGCTGGTTCACAGGACAGGACAAGGCGAGCAGGAGCTTGTCGGAAGCTGTGAGTCTGGGCACGGGGCCCCTTCAGCCTTTCCCGCCTCGGGCAAGCCTGTTCTTTCTGTCTCTGCCTATTTTTGGAGTGAGCGGCTGCGTGTGGGGTGCAGGCACAGGAAATCAGCACCCAAAGGAGAAGGAAATGTGTCACAGCAAAGGAGGCACGGTGCACAGCCGCGCAACTCCTCCATCCCGTTACGCAAGACTTCCACAGTAGTGGGGCTGGATTTCTGTTGTGTCTTGGTTCTTAATTGGGGCAAAAGACCGTCCCTTCTTCAGAAACGGCCTCTTATCAGCTCTGTGGGGCAGGAATGGGGGGAGGGCTTGGTGGTGCCCAGTCTGTGTGCTGCGTGTGTTTCTCCCGCATGAAAAGACCAATGCCCCGTTGAGTGTCCTCACCAGCCCTGCTGGCTCACACCAAGACCCGCTCGGTCCCATAGAAGGCAGCTCATTGCCCAGGGAGCATGGAGGAGCCTCCACTCCGTGGATCAGAGGTGTTACCTTTGGCCCTGGAGGCTTTATTTGGCTCCTGTGACTAAGAGTTGTTGACAGGCTTCTCCTCCCAGAAATCTGACTCATCATTAAAAGCCATCCCAGCTTGTTGTTTCCTCCTGGAATTTGGACTTGGAAAGCTCTGCCGGGGGACGTGCCCTTGACTTCGGAGCAGGGCATGTGGGCTTGGAGGATCCTCACCGGAATTCTCGAGGGGACTCGCCTTCCAGATGCGATCCCTTTCCGGAGGGGACCACGTGCTCACCGATGCCAGGTGCTACGTGGGAGGCTGGCTGTCTCACCCAGTGCCTGGCGGTTGAGCCACCGTCTTGCCTGAAAAAGCTAAGCAGGGTCAGCCGGGTCTTCCTCGGAGATCAGAAGCCACATGAAGGAATGTGGACTGGCAAGGAAGGGGGATCATTCCAAGAAGCAGCCAGAGGCATGTTTTACAGCTTCCTGTGGAGGCCTGGAAAAAGCGCAACAGCTGCGCAGCCCGGATGACGATTGCGCCATAACGAGAAAGCCGGAGAAACGAGGATCCTCCGAGTTTCTTCATGGAAAAAACTATTAGGAAAAAGTAATGGGGTTCATGGTCAACCTACTCCTGTAAATCACGTTGCTTGTGACTGAGTTTTTGAGAAAGTCAGTATTATAGCACAATCCTAACCATGTCAACTCAGAAGTATGCCCTATTGTGTTCAGTGGGTCTTACTCCCAGGAAAGTGTCTTTAGGATTCCAGCTTTAGTACTGAAGAGAAAAAGTCTCTCCTACCCACGCAAGCAGTTTGCCAGTTCTCGCTGCCCGAGTCCCTTGAACGAGGGTTGCCGTATGTCCCCCCAAAACAAGGACAGCCCCAATTTGGGGGGATTGTGTTGACATCCTGGCAAGTGTGAGAGGGTCCTGATCCAATCTTGTGGAAGAAAATTATGGCAAATCTGGAACAGAAAAAGGCTGGAGGAAAATCTTGGAATCGGATCTGTTTTCCTGGCACTGGCCTGGCCTGGCACTGACTCTTGCCTTTGGTGGGGAAGGAGTTTGAAGTGCCCTGGAAGCCCACCTTGGCTGCTGCACCAAGGAAAGAGCCCCGGTGCAGCGGGGAGGGGGGTCCAAGGCTCTGCGGAGAAAAACTGGCAAGTGGTGGCCAAGTGGAAAAGGTGGCAACACAACCCAGCTGTGCAGCCTCAAACCTGGGAGAGGAAAGAGAACAAGGAAGTCCTGTGTCCTTCCCCACACGGTTCCGCCTGGCGCATCCTCCATCTCCACATGGGAACTCTTGCAATAATTTTTCCAGGCGTGGAAAGGGGAAAGAAGGGGACGTTCAGTTCTCCAGGAGACCTGTGGCCGGAAAGGCCTGCTTGCATCAGTGTGTGTGTGTGTGTGTGTGTGTTCAGTGCTCCTGCTGTCTGCAAACGCAGCCCCGTGAAGGATTCCCTGGAAAAGCAGCCTGGCCACGGGGACCAGCAGTGGTTCATCTGTTTCTCGCTGGGGGGAGTGGAGGAAACCTCAAGAGGAGGTGCAGCAGCAGGGAACAGTTTGTCCCCAGCTGTTTTGGCCGCCCCAGTCCCTCCCGTTTGCAAGGGTTCCTGAGCCAAACTGAGACAGTGAGATCTCGGAAAAAACTGGCCCTGCCAAGCCGTCAGCCCAGCGCTGTCAGCAGCGAGGCCGAGGCGGGAACGGTCCCCTCCGGCTCCCCATGTCACTCCAGCCTGAGGGTGGGGGCCAAAACCCCAGGATCGGCAAAGGATCAGGCCCATCACGGCTTTCCTGGCATGTTGGTCAGCTGTTTCCTAGGGGGCTGAGTGGGTGGGATGTGGAGACAGAGCCTGCTGGGGCTGGCTTGTCTTTCTGGGCTTGTGAGCCAGGTGTTGTCCAGCCGCTCATGAGAAGGGGGTTTGCTGGATTCCAGTGTCATTCCAGTTTGGTGCTGATGTCGTTGTCCCCGAGACTGGCATGCAGACCGAGGGGCTCCCTGTTCTTGCCCCCAGCCAAAGCAGCCTGCCTTGGAGTGATGATGTTCCCGCAGCTGGTGCTTTGCTTTTAGGAAGCCACCCAGGCAGTGCTCGGTGTGGCCACATCTGGTGCCAGGAATTCCGCCACTGCTCTGGGTCAGCCCTAATGCACTCCCTGCCACTAGTTTGATTTTTGGGGCTTGGGGTGAGAATATCTTCCTCTCCTTGCCATTCATGCCCAATTGGCCTCTGGGATGCGCCCCCTCCTCGCTCCTTCCTTTCCACAAATGGGGGGTATGAGAACAGAAAGTTGTGGATGTGACAGCCTGGTGTGGAGCACGTGGGGTGTGTGGTCAGCTCCTCTTCAGCTGATCAGGTTTGCCCGGAACAAGCTGTTCCTTAAAATAACATTGTTTTTTGCTGTGCTTAACAGAAATACCCTGTAAATTATTCTTTGCAACAGTTGAGCATTGCCTAACTGGGAAAGTCAAAGGAGGAAGCGAGGGCGCTTCTCTTTCATTCTCCCCACTGCCAGCAGGACCCACCCTCAGACTTGGCCCTTCTTTCTCCAAGTGCCACCTCATCACCGTCTGCATTTCTGGCATCTTCAGATGTCCCCCCCCCCACTCGAATCAGGGCTGGGGCACCCTTAGACGAAGGACACTTATAAGACTAAGAGCACATCCTAACCATGTCTACTCAAAAGTAAACCCCACTGTGTTTGATGGGTCTTACTCCCAGGAAAGTGTCTTTAGGATTGCAGCCTTCAAGAGGTGGCACAGTCTGAGCAGCCACAATGCTCAGGACTGGCGTCAGGATCCGGCACAAGCGCTGGGTCCTGGTCCCGCTCTCCGACCTCCTGCCTGCCCCAAATGCCTCCTTACACCCCTCCCCGACTCCTGCGAGGGCTGAGCGAGGCCAGCAGAGACCCACCTTGTTTTGTTTTCAGGGAGGCTGATGCAGCCTTCATGGGCTGACACTTGAGGAGGTGCAAACCTGCTTTATAGCACATTTGTGTCTCTCCCAGAAAGAGAGCAAGAGAATTGCTCCAGTCGTGCGCACTGTTTGGGTTGCGCAGCTCAGGTGACAGCCCCAGAGGAAAGAGGGTTCCATGCCTGGAGGAGGAAAGGTCTGGTCCAGGCCAGGCCTTGTCACATGAGCTCAGTGGAACCTCCAGGCACAGCAGCAGTGTACCTCGGAAAGCCTGTTTTAGGGGGCACTGTGCTGTTGTGCCCTGCTTTTGGTCTCTTGGTGGCCAGCATGCTGGTCTCCCCCAGAGGGCTCTTCCTGGAGAGGTGCAGAGCGGGGTGGGAGCAGCAGGCCCCCCTCACCGAGCACTTGTGCTGGGCACTGTGATTCCAGCCGGTCCCTGTCAGCTGGCAGAAAGGCAGCCCAGACTGTGGGGATCACACGCCTGCCTGTCCACAGGTGCCTTTTGTGTTTCTCCAGGGACCTGTGAACGCCTCCCGCAGTGGCGCAGGAGCAGCCATTGTTCCTGCCAGGATGAAAGATGGCCCAGTCAGAAGCCCCTGCCCTGGCTGGGGGTTGCCCCCACCTCAGTCCTTTCACACAGGGTTGTTCCTGGGCAGAACAACCAGCGGGCAGGACCCACGGAGACCTCTTTCCGCCATCCTTCAAGAGTCCGGAACGCTTGGCTCACGTGCTCAGAGGCACTCTTGCTCGCCTGCTTCCCAGGCCCCCCAAACCTGCCTCCAGGGCTTGTTTCAAATGAAGCTCTTGCCCCCTGGATGTGGGTTGCTACTCCAGGGTTATTATGTCACTGGGGGCAAGTCAGTAGGGTTGCCATATGTCCCCAAAACAGGGACAGTACCAATTTTGGGGGGGGGGGAATTATGTTCACGATCACATACTGGCAAATGTGACTGAGGGTCCTGCCCCCATTTTGTGGAAGAGAATTATGGCAACCCTACAAATGAGGGGCAGAGGGCACACTTGTACCCACCCTGTGTGGATATTGTTCACGAGCAGCAGATCACCCCTTGCCCTTCAGGGGGCAGCACAGGAGCTGTGGAGGACTCTGTGCTCCCATCCTCCTCCCTCCCTCCAGCTTGAACCACCCTATAGATCCAGTTCCCCTCTTTCTCCCTTGTCCGAGGGTTCCTGGGGGGGGGGGGGAGCCTACCAATGGGTACGAACTACGGTGGATGCAGAGGAGCGCCAGGTTCAGTGTCAAATGTGCATCCGTTTTATTTTCCTAGCCCTGCTTTGCAGATCCCACATATTTGGAAGCAGCTGGGTCTCTGCACATGGTCAGAGGCAGGCTCCTTTGCATTCCTCCATAGGCTGCAGAAAGCGCCAAGGAGAGCCGTGGCCAGGCAGGGCAACAGGTTCTTCCCTTCCCTGTTTCCTGATTAGCAAAAGGAGGAAAACCAAGCTTGGCAAATCAGTGGGTCTGACTGCGCGATGCGTCAGCCAAGACAGAAACGGGGACAGCGTCTTATGAATCTCAACTCGGTGCCGTCATTACATAACCACAGCGGCAACGAAGCAACATCACAACCAGAGTCATTAGGAATTTAATAACAAGCTTCTGCTGATAGCAACAGCCAAGCCTCTCACATCGGCCAGCCTGCTGTTTCCAGCCGAGGGAGGCAGCATGCTGTGGGGCAGTGGCGTAGCTAGCGGGGGTGCCAATGGGTCGGTTGCTACAGGTGCCACATGTTGGGGGTGGCGCACCAGCCCCAGCCAAGCTGATTCAACAGCCACACATTGATTGCTGTCTGTGGCACTTGCCACCCCCGAACCTCGCCACCCCCTTGCTTACCGTAATGCTTTTGCTGGCTCTTGCGGTCTGTGGCCGTGTGCCACTCCTCACTATTTGGCTTTGGGGGGGGGCAATGGGGGCAATGGCCTACCACACCGGACTTTTTGGTAAGAATACTGCACTTTCCATTAAAAAATGGATTGTCAACTGTCATGTCTGGGGTGACATACTAAACCTAATCCCAGGGACAGGGTAACCATATATCATAACCAAAAAAGAGGACAAGCACCCCCCAAGTGTAGGACACACAGGAAAAATGTAGGACATGACAAAAATTAAAGCTAAAATAAAAGCTAATACACAATACTCATGTGTATTGCTTTCATGTGGTTGCTTTAAACACTATATTAATTATTAAGTTTAAAATTATTACATATAATTTATTAATTCCAAGAAGGTTGCATGCTGCCTGCTCACAAGGAAAAGGAGGACAAGGATGATTTTTTTTTCCAGGACACAAAGCTATAAAAGAAGCCGTGTCCTGGAAAATGCCAGGACCCTGCCTGGGTCCCATAGAGGCCTGGTATGTCACAGTTGTGGGGATTGGCATCTGGGCATTAGTGGACCACCCTGTGATTCCACCCATAGGACCTATAATCTGAGGGGTGCTGGCTTCTCAAATCCTGGTTGGACAAGCTCTGGCAGTGCCCGGAAGCCCTTCTGCTGGGCAAGTTGAGCGCCTGCGCCCAAGTGGAGCCTGGTGAGGAGAGGAAGGGGTTGCGGGGAGCAAGGCTGCTTCTGCATTTCAGTTCGGGAGAGGGAAGTGAGAACTTGCGGCCAGGTCACCTGGTCTGGAGCACAAAGCTTCACTTCTGCCTTCGAAAGGAGGATGTGGATCAGATCAGGATGGGTGGATCACTCAGTGGTGGGCTTCAGGGGGTTCTCCCAGGCTCTATAGAACCCTTTGCTTCAGAGTGCCTAGTTCTGAGAACCAGTTACTAATGGGACATAGAACCTGTTGTGAATTTACTGGAATCCCACCACTGGTTACATCAAATCCGGGTCCAGGCGGCACTCTCAAGGGCACCGCAGGCATGCAAGGCTGTTGGAGAAGAGCGGAAACGGGAGTGGAGGCTGCCAGGAACAGGAGGCTTCTCTGCCTTTCCGTTCTTGGAATCAGCGTCCAGACCTGCAAGAAAATCACGTTCCTTCCATGGGCCTCTGCCTCCTAGCAGCCTCCAAATCTCCCCCACCCTCCACAGCCCTTCTTGCCAGGCCTCAGGAGGTGTTCACCTGCAATCCAGACCCGTCTTTCCCTTCCCATACAGTTGCCATCATTCTCATCCACAAAATCAGAACAGGACTCTCTGTCCCATTTGCCGGTATGTGAACACAATCCCCCCAAATTGGGACGGTCCCTGTTTTTCAGGACATTTGGCAACCCTACCTTGCCAGAGCAGCACCTCTTGCCAACAGCCCTGTCCTTGAAGCAAGAGCGTCTGTGAACATGTCACGACATCAGAGAAGTTCAGCCAGTGGTTGGTTCGATGGATGGATGGGTGGGTGGATGGGTGGGTGGATGGATGGATTCCAATAAATTAACCACAGGTTCTGTGTCCCATTAGTAACCAGTTCTCAGAACGAGGGGCTCATTAGCAAAGGGTTCTATGGAACCTGTGAGAACCCCCTGAAGCCCACCACTGGGGATGGATGGATGTGCAGGAGGAGGAAGAGAAAGAGCAGGGCCAGCCTGTGATTGGCAGGTAACAGCTGGCATTCCATTTCCTTGCCCTGATGTTGGCGGACCAATGTTTGCTTATTTGATTATTTTTAAAATATCTGCTAATTATCAGGGTACCTTTTCAGTTGCTGAAATTGTTTCAGTCAATTTAATATTGATCAGCTCACCATTGCAAGTTTCCTCCCACTAAAATTCCTGGGGGGGGCTGCTAAAATGCACCGTTTCCAAAAGCCAGCATACGTTCCCATGAAGCCCCGACTCAGTTCTAAAGGCCACTGAGTCACCATGCAGAAGAGTGCCTCTGAGCATGTGCGGTGTGCCTTTTCCTCTTTGCAGAGAAAGCCAGATGTGTGTGCGGGAGCCAGCAAAGGGTGTGACTTCGAGGAAGGCCAGCTCTTCCAGCAGCCCTTGTTTTGGAAATTCATGGCTGCTGCTGTTCTGGGGTTTTTTTGTTTTGTTTTGCAGGGCTCGTTCTTCTGAGTCACTCCTGCACACTCCGACCCCACTTTCAGCACAGTCTTGTACTTTTGTTTGGTCCTTGTACCAGGCAGGGTGAGTCAACACCTTCCTCTCCACACCGGCAGGCAGTCGCTGTCTCAGCAGGAACGTGACTCCCCAGTGCTCAGAAGGCTCCCTGCACGCATTGACCTGCAGGCCTGTGCCCGTAAACGGCTTCTGTGCGCACCTTCTGCACCCAGCGCGCTTTGTGGTCCGGAGGCCAGGAATTTGCCTACGTCAGGTTTAGTAGTATTAGTATTGGCATCTCAAAAGACTACGGCATGTGCTTGACGCTGCATGCAAAGCACAAAGGCCTGGGTAGACTGATATGGAGGAGAGGCTGTTCCCCAAGCAGCAAATCTCCCCTCTCCACACCACTGAAATAGTCCAATGGAATGGCAGAGCCGATATGATGGGTTCCAGATGCGTTGCAGAGCTGGGCTAAGGACAGGAGCTCACCCTGTTCACAGGCACAGTGTCTTAACCACTTGCACCACCCAGAGCCCATGTCGGATTTAGGGACAAAAGCAAAGCCCTGAAACTCCTGGGTTGGGGCCCAGCCTGGCAGGCACTGTCTCCGCCTCGACATTTGTTCCCTAGATGTCAAAGTTAGGGATTGAATCACAGGCCGTCTGGAGAACGGACCGGGCAGCCCACGTGGCACTGCGGAAGGTTGCAAGCTGGGCACCAGCCAAGGGCAGACATTCCAGGCCTCCAGGCCACTTTTGTCACTCGGGCAGAAGGTCTGGCTGCCCAGTGACCTCCTGAGAAGGCTGTTTGGTCCTCCTGTTGATCAGCCAGCTGGTGCACCCCAACTTTCCACCCCTCTAGTGTCGCCACTTCCCATTTCCTCCTCTTCTTTGTCCCTGATCTTTTCCCCGTTCCTTCTACATCAGGTTCTCTTGGGTGGGAAGGTAGGGTTGCCATCGTTCTCGGCCACAAAACGGGAACAGGACCCCTGTCAAACTGGCCATTGTGTGCACGCAATCTCCCCAAATCAGGACAGTCCTGGTTTTCTGGGCCATCTGGCAACCCTGGGGAAGGGGAAGTTCTGCCCTTTTGCGAGAACTTTCATCACAGCCCATCACCTTCTCCCTGCTGGTGGTTTCCATCAAAACACCCCCTCGGAATAGCCCCGGTGGCCGTTTCCCGATTGCAGCGTCACCCAGGCCAAGCGGGGCAGGGTGAGTCAACTCTGCCTCAAGGCGGCCCTGGCGTTGCCAGCCAGCCAGCCACACAGTGTCCTTCAGGGTTCCCCCCCACCACAGGCTCCATCAAGCAGTGGGTCCTGGGACTGGGCAGCAGCTGCAGACAGTGGCTTGGAGGTCGAGGGGGTCGGGAGAGAGGCAGGCTGAGCCGGTCGAGCAGATCATGCAGGAAACGATTAAGAGCCCCCCACCCTAATCCCTCTTCTGGAAGGGGCTCCCTCGTGTGACCTTGGACAAACCTCCCCTCCTGCCCAAGTCCTGCCAACTGTTGTCTGCTGGTGGGGGAGGTCGCTGGGGTTTGGGTCTCCTCAGGGCTCCTCTCTTTTGACTTGCAGCAAAATTCTCAAGAATATTCTTAAGCCTCCATCATCGGAGCTGGCGTGAGTAACACACGTGTTTGCACAAGCATTTGCACAAGCCACGGAGGAAGAAGGTCATCCTCTCGTCCTGCTCTCTTGGAAACAGATGGACCTTGTGTGGGCCAGTCATTCCTGTGATGTGACATGAATTTGAGGGGCCTCCCACTAATGAGACCTTGGGGGTCCTCCATCACATGTAGCTACCATTGTTCTGCTCTTTGGATGGCACTAGAGACCAGTGTAGGGTTACTATAAGCAGGCCTCCGTCAGTCTTGACAGACTACGGTATTGTGCTCGGTGCTGCACACGCTGCATGTGAAGCACGAAAGCCTGGGTTAGATTGTTATGGGGGAGAGGCTGTTAACCAAGCAGCAAATCCCCCCTCTCCAGGCCACTGAATTAGTCCAATGGAAAGGCAGAGCCCATATGATTGGATCCAGCTGGCGTCGCAGAGCTGGGCTGAGGACAGGAGCTCACCCTGTCTTGTGGAGCCGACCTGGGTCTCGAACCCTGGCCTGCTGGTTAACAGGCACAGCGTCTTAGCTGCTTGCGCCACCCACAGCCCATACATAAGGTTACTATAAGGCTCTTCCACAAAACCTAGACAGGACCCATCAAACCTGCCAGTATGTGAGTGCAATCCCTGGAAACTGGGACAATCTTGGTTTTCCGGGACAAGTGATAACCCTTGTGCTTAGGATGCCTCTGGAGAAGCCCAGTCTTAGTGGATCTGAATCCCCAGCAGCCAGTGAAAGTTTGACCCCATCCAGAGCCCAACCGGGAAACGGGAGTACAGATAGCTAGCCATTCCGTGTGGGGTGCAGCCTGCACAAGCGCATGCCCGGCTGCAGTGCCGAGACCCGCAACGGAGATCTCCGCGTTTCCTGCCTTCTTCCTCGCTGCGCCGCCGACTCTCAACGTTTGGGAGCCTTGTTTTGTTTTATTTATTTTGTAGTTCAGGGCTTTGCGGGGTTGATAAGTGCCTGTTGGGCACAGAAGGCCACAGGCGTGCGCAGGCTCTTGCAAGCGCCGTTTCCTGTTGCGCATGAACGGCTTCCTCCTTCGCTGGGAGAGGAAGTCAACAGCAGGCTTGTTGTTTGGGGAGATTCCCCCCCCAGACACACCACCCTCCCTGCCATCTAATTCTCTGCGCTGACATTTGGAGTCTTTATGCAACCGGCCAAAACAAGAAGTGAGCCGGGATTAGTGGGGGAACTGAGAGGCGCCCGTTTCCCATCTGCCAGGCGGGCCTTTCCCATTCCCAGAACCCTCAAGACCGCTTGAAGACGGCTCTGCCTCTCTCTTCCCGGAAGTCTTTGGCTCCATCGGGTGCC
This sequence comes from Cryptoblepharus egeriae, assembly GCA_030015325.1. Taxonomy (NCBI): domain Eukaryota; kingdom Metazoa; phylum Chordata; class Lepidosauria; order Squamata; family Scincidae; genus Cryptoblepharus; species Cryptoblepharus egeriae. The sequence continues at coordinate 2,265,650 of JAREYC010000021.1, forward strand.
TTCCCTGCCAGAGGCCAGGATTCACCCTGACCGCCACTTCCCTTTCCAGAACCCGTCAGGGGATCAGTGCACAGCATGGATGTGCATACCATGCACACCACCCAGGCACACCACCAAGCTGAGTCTGTGGTTGGCCTTCATGTGGATCCATAGCCCACCCCATGCGCAGGGCAGGGAGGTTAATCCACAGCCCCAACCCCAAAGCCTCCTTTGGCCCCCTCCCTGTTTTCCAGCCTCCAGTAGTCACTAGAAGGTGCCCAAAGGCACGGATCCAGAACCCGGCAAAGGGGTGAGGGGCAGCTCAGAGCCAGTCCGACAACCAGACAGGCGCAGACAGTGAATAACCCCACAGCTCAGCTGTGTGTCGGTAACATAACTCTTACTCACAATTTCACAGCCAGTTGCGCTGCGTGCTGGGGGTTCTGTCAATGTGTAAACTCTTAGCAAACATGCCTGCCTATCTTTAGAACAGCAGTATCTAGCAAGGCTCACGTATGCCCCTACCCTCTCGCTCTTCACGCGTGCACCCATGCACAGCCACGCGTGGCACAAGGGGCCAGAGGGTGGCGTCTCCGGCGCATCAACAGTGCTTGTGATCTGTGAAATGTGCCCTCCTTAGCACATCCTAAGTAGGAAAATGTAGAACATGTGATCACCCTGCCCCACTCTGATCTTCTCTTACGTGGTGGGGCTCCAAGCAGAAGCTTAAGAGGGGGGAGTCCAGAGGTGCTGCCGCGACAGTGCTTGGCCTTGACACCCCCCTGCAGCACTCCTGCATCTTCCATTGAAGCCCGGCATGTTCCAGAGGATTTTGCTGGGGGGGGGGGGGGTCCCTGAGTTCAGTTGGCCCTTTGGCTCCAGGGTCAGTTGCTTCCCAGGGCAGTGATGATGCCCATGATATTGTGGCCTGGAGGTCCACCCAGGGAGTGGCCTGGAGGGGGTCTGCACTCTGCATGCAGCTTGGCTCACTGCCTTGAGCTCTCCGGAGGTGCTTGGCCTGCCAGCCTTTCCCGGATTGCTGGGGCCTGTACTGGGTGAGGGTGGTGGGGTGGCTGTGCCATGTCCCTCCCGGCGCTGCAGTGAGCCACAACGAGGACCAGGGGTGTGATTTAGAAAACAAAAACAGGTGTTGAGACCTTTGGGAACATGCGCTTCTGGGCCACATTCTGCCTGTGCAGATCCGGTTGACTAAGAGTTGTCGGGTCAGGCTGGAGGGTTTGTGGGCAGCCGTGTCAGTAAGTTCACGTCCCTGGAACAGATGTCCCCCGTGGGCTGGGGCATTCCCAGCCTCACCTCCCTGCTTGGGAAAGCCTGTCTGGGCCCATCGGGTGTCTGCACCGCTGCTCCTCGCTCTGAGGTCAGTGCACTGCCAGCTCAGCTTTTTCTCATGAGGAGTCAATATTGACTCTGCCCCAGGGATGCTCCTTGCCCTGGAAAAACCAGTTGGAGCCGAATCTCCTGGATGGCTCTGGGTAGGCAGGGAGCATCTGGTACCTGACAACAGCAGCATCCGCTGTGGTGTGTCCAGAAGGACACACGGCTCCAAGTGGGGGTTCCAGGCTGCGGGGTCTCTTGGGGGGCAGGATCAGCTCTTTGGGGCCAAATGTCATTCTTGAGCTCTTTGGCTTTCAGTCCCCCCCCTTCCCCGTGTCTCCGTCCCAGCAAGGAGGCCAAGCCCATTCTGCACCGTTGCAACCCACAGCTTGGGGGTGTCCCCCACCCCGCATCATCCCCTGTGACATAACAAGGACCTCCAGAACGTAACATAACAACATAACAAGACCCTGCTGGGCTGCAGCCAGCTTGCATTCCAGGCGATGCCGGTTCTGGAAGTCGTCCACTGCAGAGGGTGCCTTTGAGCTCGTGCAGAGTGTCTTTCCTTCTCGCCACTGGGTTGGTTAGCTGAAAGCAGCTGCTGCAGACCTGGGAGTTAGTGAACCATCTCCACATCATAGAGCGGTGTTTTTCAACCAGTGTGCCATGGCACACTGGTGTGCCGTGGACAGTCCTCAGGCGTGCCGTGGGAATTTGGGGAGGGACATTTAATAACAGGAAAACTTAGAGATTTGAACAGCATGGGGTGCCTTGTCACTGGTCAGTGGTCAAAACAAGTGATGGTGTGCCATGAGAGGAAAAGGGTTGCAAATCATTATCACAGAGTGTGGCGTGGCTCGGGAAGCAGTGATCTCCCTTGCCCCAATTCAGCCCCACAGTTTCCACCCCCTTTCCTCCATCCTAGTTCAGAATTTGCACTCGGCTCCGGATCCTCATCCTCGAGTTTTCGCCTTTGATGGGAAAACTGGGCGTTTGATAGCAGAGGCGCCAGTCAGTTGTTGTGTGTACCGATGTGGAGGAGGGGGAATCCCTGGGCCCAGAGCGGCTGTCTTTGGCGGATAAAAAAGCAGCGACAACATCCGGTACGGTTGGCACGAGAGGCCCTTTTCCTCCTCCCCAGCCTGCTGGGCTCAGGCGGCAACTGACACTTTTGCTTGGGGATTCCCCCCCCCCCCCATTCCCAGCCGTGATTATGAAAAGGGAGCTTTTGTTCCATCTTGTATGGTTTCCTGGCATTCTCTGAGGCCCAAAGAACGGACGGCTGAGCCCTCCGAGGATCCTGGGAGGACTCGGGATCCCCAAGCAGGTAACCCCATTGACACTCCTGGCCTTCCATGGAGCAGATGTTCAGCGGAGGGAAAACTCCAACCAATCAGCACTCCTTCCTCCTACTACATGGCAACCAAATGCCAGAGCAGTAAGGGATATATAGGTGCCCCTCTTTATCCACGAGGTGCAGGGGTCTCCAAGCTTTTTGGCAGGAGGGCCACATCATCTCTCATGGACCAAATTAAAGGCCCACTTCCAGGTTTCTTGCTCCTCTGTTGCACCTAGTGGAATAAGTTTGCAGCCTTAAACACACTTTCCTGGGAATAAGACCTCTTGAAGACAACGGGGCTGACTTTTGATGATGTGGCCCTCCTGCCAAAAAGTTTGGAGACCCTGCCCTAGACAGTTGGTTTGGATTGGGCCAGCAGTGGCTCAACAGCTTCTGATCCAAACAAGAAGATGTGGATCTAAAACTGTTTCCCAACCAGTGGTACTTGAAGTGGCGCCTGGAGGTCCTGGTGGGGCCCCTGGACACCTGCCACCTGGAGCAAGACCAGGGAGGTGATACCACAAACGGCAGTGGGAGGCTGGGCTTTGCAGGCAGAGCTCCAAAGCAGGCTGTTCCATGCTCAGAAAAGCCCTCCGATGCACCTGGAACTGCCATGGCGCATCTGGCGCCCCAAACCAGAAGAAACTGGTGTCACTGCCAGCTACTTCCAGCAGCACTTCCAATAGGTGAACCAGGTGAAGAAGCATCAGGAGAGCTTTTCTGGATCAGCTCATGTGGGCTTGTGGAGCCCCCCAGGTGCAGCCCAAATGTGCCAGTGGGGGAGGCCGACAGGGCTCCCCTTCTTGCTTCTGTCTCAGCCGCAGATGCACAGAAGAACCTGCCTCTCTGCCTGGACATGGTTAGGGTTAGGGATCCCTCTCCAAGGGATCTGGTGGGCTGCTGTGGGATCCATGATGTTGGACTAGAAGGGCCTTTTGGCCAGATCCAGCAAAGGCTCTTCTTACATTCTCATTGCTACAATCCAGAGTAACTGAGGGAGCACATAAGAGACATTACATGCACCTGTAGTTACTGCACCACCTAGTGAAAACCTATGGGAAATTCATATTGCAACCCAGGCTAACTTGTTCTTACTCCAGAGCAAGGTCTCCCTGTAGTTACTCCAAACTGCACGGTATGTCGCTTTCCCCCAAGCCAGCCCCACTCAGTTTTTTTTCTTGAACTCCCTCTTGCAATGGCGCTGCCACCTCCCTGCTGGTTTTTCTCCCTCCTCACCTGGAGCAGGTAAACAGCTCTCCGGGGTCCCCACACAATGAGCTCACTGTTTGTCCTCTGCTCGGCAAACTCCCTTGGCGGACTGGAGCTGTTAACCCTTTCCTGGTCTAGGTTGAAACCCTGAGGTACCAAAGCACCACTCCTCAGAGCTGGGCTTCGCTCCCCAGAAATGCCCTTTATGGGTCTGGGTCACGGCACCAAACTTGAGGAGCTTTGGTTTTCCCCACCAAACTCCTTGGATTCTTGAGTCTTCCTGGAACTGTCTTCAGGGCCAGAATTTTTGTCCACCAACATTAAAAGGACTTCGGTTAAAGGTCAGAGAGGAAGCAGCAACAAGGCCAAGGCATGGCAAGGCTTTATTTTAGCAGCACTCGGCACATGCTCCAGTGAAATCTTTCCTCTAATGTTTATTCAACTCCTTCTTCGCGGACTCCAAGGATGCCAGAGCTGAGCTCTGGTGAGTCTGGAGAACGGACACCTCCCTACAACTAAGTCCACTATTACTCTTGGTGGGTCCCACATGGGGAGGGTCGTCATAATTCTCTTCCATAAAACCAGGACAGGACCCCGTCAAACTAGCCAGTATGTGAACTTGATCCCCCCAAACCAGGACAGTCCCAGTTTGGGGGGACATATGGCAACCCTGCACCTGGGCTGAGGCTTGCTGTGACTTTACCTGCAGATCTGATTTCTGCAGTCGCCCCTCCAGACCTCCAGACCCTGAGCCTGTCCAGTCTGCCCCTCCTTGCCTGCCTGGGGTGTGCTGGCCCCCCTTTCTCCTGCTCCAGTCCTCACCCCTTTCCATTCCAACCAGGAGGAGGAAGAATAACAGTCCTGGACGGCTGGGAGTGGGTGGAGGGAGGGAGGGAGGCAACCCACAGGAATCCTCACCCTGAGGCAGCCTCTTCATTTGGCCACATGGACGGGCCGGCCCCACCTCCAAGCATGTCCGGTTCTGTCCCCACTAAGAGGCCAAAGCTAGAAATGGGTTTTTCCACCCATATGAAGGGGCATCTGTGGGAGCTGAGAGGAGCCCCCACCCTGCAAGCCCCTCAGAACACCAACATCTTAGAAGCTGCAGCCGGTCTGTGGGAAAAGGAGAGGAGGCTACCTGTCGGGAGGATCCCTGACCGGCTGACGCAGATGGGTGGGGAGGCGGCGGAGGAGACAGGCAGGTTGGTTCCTGGAAAAGGCAGGGCGCCCTGGCGTTACATAACCCTGCTCAGGAGAAAGCAAGGGCATGACGGGTGATCTCCTCCTCTTCTTGGCATGCCTTGCCCCCTCCCCTCTCCACAGGGCAAACAGAGAAACCTGGTGCCAGGCAACAGCTGGCTGCAGTCACCTCCGCACTGCCAGGGGACCCAGCTGGCTATGGGAACCAGGCAGCCAGCAGCAGGGAGGCTCAGGGGGCAGGGGCAGGGGAGATGCGCCCGGCCCGCCACGCATAACTCGCACATCGCTACACTCCTGTGCTTGGGACACACTGGCACATCATGCGTGAGGACTGGGTCCTCCACGCCCCACAATATCCTTCCTTCTCACCCCATCCTCAGTCTCCAAAGTAAGACCTGCACAGCACAACCTTTGGGCTGAATGTTGTTTCTAACAGGAGACATGTGGCGTTACCAGTGGAGGCAATCTGCATGTGCTCAGAGGCACCAGTGCCCCAGTTCTTCACAATTATTGGTCAGGGAGTACCTGACTCATGGCTATAAAACATCTCTGGATCTGTCACACATCCCCTTGCAGAGCTCCCTAAATCAGTGGTCATCGCATCTTGTGGGTGAGAGTTCCAAGGGCTGCCTTCAGGCTGCTTTCCTCTGTTCTGAACTTCTGAGGCTTCATTACGGAAAAGGGGAGAGAAGAGACTTTCCGTCCACTTATTTCCTGGCCTGCGAATCCTCTGCAGGTTGGCAATCTGCTGCCCACTTTCCATGCTGTTCGTGTGGCTGTAGCCACATCAGGGGTCACAGAGGCTGTTTCTCTGGGCCTGGATGCCTCCGACCCCTCCTGTGATGCGTCTCTCATCCTCACATCCTGGTCCAAACCTTTCGTGAGCGTCCTGACGCCTGCAAAACGCACTTCCAGGGTTGCAGGGGAAGTTTGTGGCTGTCAAAGTCACACGACCCAAAGGAAGCCGGGCCGGCTGTTGCTCACAGTGGCATTTGATTTGCGCACAGCTGTGTGGTGGGTTGCCTAACCCAGCAGGCCTCTCTTCCTCTGCTAAGCCCTGGGAGGGAGGGGGCACTCTCGGACAAGAGCCCCCAGGGTGCATCTTCTGTTTTAAGATGCTCTCTGGTCCAAGTGCAGCGCCTGCGGCTGCTTGTGGACCACAGAAATGCACTCTGTGTATGATCAGAGGATTCTCCTCACTTCAATGCCTGAGTGATGGAGAGCCAGATTTTCGGGAGCAGTGACAGGACCCCATTTAACTTGTGGGTGTCGTGATCATGGACCAGTCAGCACTTTCCTCTGCATGGAGTCAGCTGCCGAATCTCCTACCACTTGTTCATATTGGAAGCCTTGACAGGCTGATTCCCAGGGGAGCTTCACTCACTCACTCAGGCTGCAATCCTAACCATACTCTCCTGGGAGTAAGTACTACCAAACACAATGGCACTTACTTCCGAGTAGATATGCTGAGGATTGCACTGTCACTCACTGTGTCATCAATCAATCAACAGTATTTATTTACTGCCTTTCAAAAAAAAGTTCACAAAGTGGTTTATAGAGAAAATGAAACAGCCACAAATGTAACCGTATTACAGTATATGTGATTTATTAATAAGAGATTTACAGCACAATCCTGGAAGCCTCATTGTGTTCAGTGGGTCTTACTCCCAGGAAAGTGTCTTTAAGATTGCAGCCTTTGTCTCCAAGTGAATTAGGCAGAGCCCCCCCCCCCTTTGTATAATGTGAAAAGGGTTAATCATGGAGCCTCCTGGAACCAAATGGCACAAATAGGGAGGTTTGACCTGTAATGGATGGTGGTCAATGGATAGATAGTAAGAAGATCCTTAATAAATCACGAGGGCCATCTTTTTGGGCAAGGTGACCAGATACCAAACCCAAAATTCCTGAACCCCAAGGCCAGAATTCCTACCCCAGGGAAAAATTCCTACCCCCCAAGCCAAAATTCCTACCCGCTTAAAAAAATTGCCTATATAAATTTTTTTGTTTATATATTTGTGTTTTTTGTTTTGTTTTTTTGGCCATAACTTTTGATAGGAAGAGCTCAAAACTGATTTTACGAATCCAACGACATATGACATGATGGGGTCCTGCACACCATCACGAAGTTCAGAAAAAGTCAGGCCTCTGTCAGTCTTGGAAGACTATGGTATTGTGCTCGGCGCTGCATACGCTGCATGCGAAGCACGAAAGCCTGGGTTGGATTGTTATGGAGGAGAGGCTGTTCCCCAAGCAGCAAATCCCCCTCTCCACGCCACTGAATGAGTCCAATGGAAAGGCAGAGCCAATACAATTGGATCCAGCTGGTGTCGCAGAGCTGGGCTGAGGACAGGAGCTCACCCTGTCTTGTGGGGCCGACCTGGGTCTCAAACCCTGGCCTGCTGGTTAACAGGCACAGCGTCTTAGCCGCTTGCGCCACCCACAGCCACAGCCAAATGAAGCCAAAATATAGGACACCCGGACAGGAGGCTAAAAATCTGGACAAATCCGGGTTTTTCCAGTCATCTGGTCACCCTGCTTTTAGGGGGAAAGAGGTGTTTGCTCTGGAGGCTTTGCTCCGAAGGCTGCTTGGCCTCTCCAGCCTCCTGACTCGCTGTGCACACAGTGACACATTTGGTCTGTATTTCTGCCAACTCACGGTGATGCCACAGGTTCTGAAGCGGATCAGGTGCAACGGCTCCTTTCTTTGGGGAGTGGCCTCCAGAACCTCGGTGCCAGAGTGACTTGCTGGTTCCAAAGAGGGCACCTGGTCCTGGCAGGAACTTTTAATTCTGCACCAGGAGTGGGTGGTGCAAGAACTCAGCTGCTAGACATGCCAGTGAGAGTCGAGTTCCAGGGCAAATTGACACCTGCCAATCTTCTGAGCATCCGATGCTGGAGTTGTTGTTCTAACTGAGAATAGTGTGTTCATCTGAATTGGTTTTTTTTTTGGGGGGGGGGTGTGTCCAGAGCTGCCCCTAACTGCACATTAAGCACCATCTACTTGTACTGGCAGAGCCCAGCCAGGTGTGCCCTCTGGCTTGGGCAGTACCTGACTTGGCTGACTCTGACGACACCCCCTCGGGGCACTGATCCTGGCGCACGACAAGGGCACGTCTGCAAAACGAGGTCACCCCTTTCATGACCAAGTTTTACGATGTTGGAAATGGTGTCCCAACTCAGACTCTGAAGAGAAACATTCCAGCATCGGAGGAGTACCTCGGAAAGAAGCTTGGATGCTCCTGCAGAAACACATCTCTGGCCTCTTCCCGGCCACCAGAAGGAAGGGCAAGGCAGAGGGTCCCATCCAGGGACTGGTGCTGGAGGACCACCATCTCTCTTCCGCAAAACCAACTCCAGTCCCTTCCGGTTCCAGGCACAGACTTTCCAAAGTGGACACTTGGACCTTTCAGGGTCTGCTGGCACATTTGAAATGCCACGTGTTTCTCGACTCCCCTGACCGGATCTCGGTGTCGTCCTTCCTTCGGAACGGAGGGAGGAAAGGAGGGCGGGGAGGCTGCTTGGCTTCTTCCAAAACAGCCAGAGCAAAACAAAATTCCCCCAGACAACACGCTCCGCTCTGCGCAATCGCATCACGTGCAGGAGGGGAAGAGAATGGGCTTCAGGAGTCACAGCTCTATTTGGGGCTTTTGCTGTGTCAGGATTTTCCAGCCTCCTTCCCCTTCCTCCCCCCCAAGCCCATCTCGGCCTTTTCCATGAGTTGCCTCGGCCTCTGCCAAACTCTCTGAATGAGCACAGAGGCCTCTGATTCATCCCAGAAGCATCCAGGGAGGCGCAAATTGCCCCTGGATGTATCTATTGGCTTTTCTTCTTCTAGAAACCTTGCTGGGAAATTGCTTCGGAGTCAAAAAAAGAATCAGTTTCCAGAATCCTCCTCCTCCCCCCAAGAAAGATTCCCCCCACACTCTCCTTCTGCTGATTAGACAACCTCTCCCTTCCCTGCAAACAGTTGTGGCTCCAGGGAAAGGTGACCAAATCTTCAGGAGGGCCCACATTTTCTCCAACGTTTCGCACCCAGGCCCCCTGCGCTTGGCTCTGATGATTGAGTTTTAGGTATTTAACACATTTATACCCCCCACATCTGCCAGCACCAAGTTGCTCTGCCAGTGTTCACTGAGTCACAGAATCCTAGAATCCTAGAGTTGGAAGGGACCTAGCAGGTCATCTAGTCCAGCCCTTGCCTGTAGCAGGAAATCCTCCTAGAGCATCTCCGACAGGTGCTGGTGGAGCCTCTCCTTGAAGATCCCCAGAGAGGGAGAGTCCACCACCTCCCTTGGAAATCTCTTCTAATGCCGAACCTCCGGATCTCCAGCCAGAATCTCCTCTCTTGCAGTTTGTCCCCATTGGTTCTAGTCCTGCTTTCAGAGGCAGCCATGAACAAGCGAGCCCCTTCCTCCCTATGACAGCCCTTCAGGGATCTGAAGAGGGCAATCAGGTCTCCCCTCAGCCTCCTCTTCTCCAGGCTGAACACCCCAAGTTCCCCCAACCTTTCCTTTCCCTTTCATCCCACTTTTACTGTTACTGCCTCAATTTTGACCAGTTGCTCCCAATGGTCCCCACACTGACACTGGGGGAACCCACACTAGCCTCATATGCCACTGGATAGGAAAATGTGCTTGGATCCATTTGGTCCATTAATTCACTTGCACTTTGTAAGCATGCATTTTGATGGCTTTTCATCCCACCACAGAGGTGTAGAGTCTATAATGAATTTTATTGATGTCCTTTATATATTTATGTATATTTATACAAGACCTTGTGTGTGAAGACCTTATATATATATGTATATTTATATACAGACCTTATATAGACCTTATATTTGTACTTATATTTGTATGTAGACCTTATCTATTCATACAGACCTGGGTTGTGAACATGGGGCCCTGTAATTAATGACGGTGCACCTCAAAGTTTGTACAATGACAAATTCATGTATGGAGGGCCTCAGCCCCACAAACAGCATCGGGAAGAATGAAAGGGGGGTCCCTTCCAAGTGCTTGAAGGGACAGGTTTTCCTTTTGTCTCCTGCCCTCCGCAGGTTCTCTGCACCTCCCCGCTGGTGAGTCCCAGGTCCCCTCTGATGAGACCTCTGCAACTTCTGGCAGCCCATCCAGGAGAAGAAACACAAGCAGGAACGTTCCTTCACAGCCTTTTTGAGAGTTGTGTCCCTCCCAAGCGAGTTGTGGAGCTTGAAACAGAGAACGGAATTTGCGAATGCCCAGCCAAGGACCCGTCAACGTCTTTTATTTGTTCTAATAAATTGCACAGCTCAGGAAATTCCAAACTTGAACCAGTCACCATCACGCTCTGAAAACTGCACTACGGGTAGTAAAGAGGGCAGCTCAAGGCAGGAGGGAAGAGCGGTGTCCGTACCCCTGACCTGCTCCACAGAGACTCTGCAGGCTGTTTCACACCAGACCCGGCCACACACCTGAGTTTGCAGGCGAGGAAAGTTCTGGGGGTGGGGGAGAAGGAGATGAGGTTTCGGCACCGGCAAGGGTGCCCTCCTGGTACACCCACCTGCCAACAGGAATGTGTCCACATCCACATCATGTCTTGGAGGTGGAAGGAAGGTCACAGGTGGGGACAGCTGAAGAATCCTCCAAACTGAAGAGGACTTTCACTTTGAGAACACCCTGTTTTACCTCCTTCCGCTTCCTTGGAAAGGGTTTCTGGCTTCTTTGAGTTGCTAGCTGGATAGACAGTATTTCAAGCTTGCCACGTCTCCTGCTTTCAATGATCAGGATCCGCTTCCAAGGCCTTAGAAGCAGAAGGCAGGATACCAATATTTTCAAGGCACCTTTGTCCGCCTCGCCCCCGGGGCTCCCAGCGTTTCAGAGCCTGGAGACGCTGCCCTCCTGGGCACAGAACGCAAGCGCTTCCGCCCAGCTGGGGCTGCCAGGAGAGTCGCTCTCATTTGGATTCTCCCCAGATTCTGGCGCACTCCAGAGCCTTGCTTGGTTTCACACAGACAGAAGCAGGTCATTGCCTCGCGGGGTCCGTAGGGACAACACAACCCAAGGATGTCCCCATAAACAGCCCCTGCAGAAGTGAATGGGGTGCCACTGCCAGGGACCCTTGCCAAGGTGCAGAAATCAGCAGGATCTCCTTCTCTCACACCCGGCTTTGCCTGCATACTTTGAAGCCCAGAGGCTTCCTTGCTCAGCAGCTGAAGATCTGACGCCCACAGAAGTCCCAGCTGGTCAGAGCGAGGTGACAGCTTTGCACCTCTTCCTCTCCACCACCCCCTTTGGCAACGGCTTTGCTGGCTCAGCAGGGCTTGCCACTCTCCAGAGATCTCTTCTCCACCCCACTGCGTCCCCTTCTCCTCCAGGTTCCATTGTAGACACCAGCTAGGGTTGCCATATGCCATATGTTACTGGCAAGTGTGACAGAGGGTCCTGTCCCAGTTGTGGAAGAGAATTATGGCAACCCTCACGCCAGCTGACCCCTCACAAGAGTGTTCCCCTCCCACATTCTCTACAGCTCTAAACATGCTTTAGGACACAGAAGGTCTCGTGCATCATCTTTTATGCCATAAGAACATCAGAAGAGCCTCCTTTACTGGATCAGGCCAAAGGCCCATCAGTTCAGCTTCCTGGATCTCACAGTGGCCCACCAGATGCCCAGCAGAGCACACAAGACTCCTACATCCAGGTGCTCCCCGTGCATCCGACACCTACCTCTATCAATGCACACCTACACACACACCCCACATGACGTGTAACCTTCCTCTAGGAATGTATCCAATCCCTTCTTAAAGACATTGAGGATAGATTTCATCACCTCAATGTGGCAAGGAGTCCCGCAGATCAACTCCACACTGGGAAGAATAGAAAGGTCTTTGCCTGGTGTTGCAAAGAGGACAGTGGGGGCCCGCATGTCCTGCACTGCATTCTTAGGGGTTGCAACACTTATCAGGGCTAAGCCACTCTGCACACGCTCAGGGATGTTGGGTATCCCAAGTTATGACACATTTGAAAAACTAAACGGCTACACTATTTGGCACTTGTAAAGTAAGAAAGCAGCTCATCCAAAGAGAGTGAAGGTCCTTTCCAGAGAGAACCACTTCACTTTTGCCCTCGTCATCATCATGGGACCAGCTCTTTCTAGGCCAGAGGCTCTTTCAAGTGGGAGGAAGTCAAGGGGGTGGGTTGGGGGGGTCGGAACAGCAGCCTCGCCCAGCACAGTGAGAAGTGGAGCCTCTGTGGTCTGTGGCTTCTGGTGGAGTCATGGGAAAGAATCAGGTGACTGACCTCCAGGCCCCCGAAAGGTGCGGAGTCCAGAGGAAGGCGCCTGCATCAGCCCTCTTTGCAAGCTAAAAATAGAGCATCCGGTCTGGCAGCCACAGGGGGAGGTGAGGGGGAGGTGACGGCGCTAATTTTAGCCCACCTTGGTTAGTTTGAGCTGCAGAGAGCCACAGGATGGAAGAGGCACACTGCGCGTGTGCAGAGGGAGAGCAAAAGCATGTGTGCATATGATGTATATACGCATATGCGTGAATGGCAGAGGTGCTCCATCTCACGAACTGAAATGGGGCACAGTCCTCTTGGGGGAAGCCTCACAACAGGGGTCAGAGCATCAGAAAAGCCTCCACTGGAACAGGCTGCAGGCCCATCTCATCCACCTTCCTGGATCACACAGAGGCCCACCAGAGCCTTCCCGGAGCACATATGATACCTACATCCAGGTCATCATTGGCATCCTTCAGTCTCGAAAGACTATGGTATCGTGCTCCGATTGGGGGTCCTGAAACTACATCTGGTGTGACTAAAACCCTACATCCAGGCGCCCCCCTGGTATTTTGAGGTTGTTCACCTCTACACACAACCCTAATGGTTTGTAACTCATGATGGTCCTTGCCTCTAGGAATTGGTCCAATCCCTTCTTACAGGCGTTGAGGCCAACGCCACATCCTGTGGCAGGGAGTTCCACAGACTGACCACATGCTGGGTCAATAAATATTTTCTCTTGTTTGTCCTGACCCTCCCAACATTCAAACTGAGTGTTCTGGTGTTACGTGAAAGGGAAGCGGGCATCTCTCTGTCTGTCCCTTGCATCATTTTGTACCTCTCAATCATGCCCCCCTCAAGCACCTCTTCTCTAGCCTGAAGAACCCCAAATGCTATAGCCTTTCCTGAAGGTGTCCCAGACCATCCATCACTTGGGTTGCTCTCTACTGAACCTTCTCCGTTTCCTCCATATCCTTTCTGAGATGTGGCCACCAGATCTGGACACCCCTAAATGTGGCCTGACCATCAGTTTGTAGAATGGCATTGGAACTTTTGCCGTTTTCTTCTCAAGCCCTTTCCCCCCAATTCAGGTGGGCTTTGGCTGAAGGGCTTCCTTATGGCTTGTGCAAGATCCCAACAGTGCAGTCCCAGCTGCTCATTGGTGCAGGGCAGGATCCAGGGGGAGTTTTCCTGCGTCAGCCCCAGGAACTTCCCACCAGGTAACTTCAGATGGCACCAAAGATGGTTCATGCCACAAGTTAGTTGTGCCTTGGGGTGGATTTCAGCTGAAAGCTGGTTTGGGAGTCCACCTTGGCTTGAAAAGCAGAGCTTGGTTGGTTGGTTGGTTGGAAAAGGGCTGGACTACCACAGCTGTCATCCCAGCAAAGCAAGGGAGGATCTGCAGGTTTCATGTGCAGGAGAGCACCGAGACTCACTTCTGGGAAGTCCTGGGACAAGAAGAAGCTCCACAGGCAGTGAGCCAGCCCTGCGCGGCACTCAGAATCCCCCTTCCTCAGCGGAAAGCATCACTCCTCAGGCGGATTCTCCTCCTGCTTTGCACAACTGCTTTGGCAGTCCCTGGAAAACATGACGGCCCCCGGCCCTGCTGTCTCATCCTTGGCAAGCGAGCCCCAGAACTCTCTGGCAGGGTGGGACGTTGATACCTCCTCGTCATTCACTTGGCATTTGCACATGGAGGAAGGGCCTGGCTCGGGGTGGGGATCTGGTGGGCGAGGAGGTGACGGGAAGCAGCCCCAGAGGGTTGCAGGGTTGGAGTCCAGGAAGCCTGCAAGAAAGTCTACCTTCTGCCCGGGAGTCCTGGTTCCTCACCCAACTGTCCGGGGTGGACCAGCACAGACCATCCAAAACCAGAGGGCCACCCCAACGGGTTCAGCCCAGAACTCTCAGCACTGGTGACAGCTGTTGGGGCAGGTGCTCCGTTCCAAGGATGGCACCAGGAGGGACAAGCTGTGGCCAGGTATGCCAAGAAGGGCACAGGTTTGCAAACTTTGCACAGGTTCAGAAGCACTCTTGGTGACTCAAGTCTTCCAGAGCCGAGTCCTGGCACTGATGTTCAGCCAGGAGGAGCCACGGCCCAGTGGCCGAGCAGCACCCGCTTGGTGCGTGATTCCATGCCACGCAGGAGGTCACTGATGACACATATATCTCTATCTTGGCTTTCATTTGGAAATGAAATATATACCATCAATATTCCACTGATTTGGAGTGTGTTGTGCCTGACTTTCTCCGTTGGGACGGGAAGTGCTGGAACATGGGAGGTCCCCATCCCAGAGCAGAATCTGGCCTGAGTGGTGCCAGTTCCCTGCAGGTCTTCTGTGGCAAAGCAAACCTCCTGGTGTTTCCCTGGCACCAACAGGGCAATCACTGAGCCGCCGTGATTCAGAGGGTTTTTCCGCCTGAAGGGAGGAAGCGATCCAGTTCCAGGGAATGGGGGGGTGAGTCACCCAGAGCCATGACACAGAATCTGTTATGATCTTCAGTGCTAACCAGGGAGGAAGCTGCTCCAGCCTCCTGGCAACTTTTCTTGGCCTTCACCTGCTCCAGCCACACACACACACACACACACACACACACACACACCCCCCACATCACTCTTCTCCATGCTCTCCAGGTGCTTTGAAGTGGGGTCCAGATTTATTTATTCATTTTATTTGTTTGGTTGGATCCGAGGTGGGCAACAACACCGATTTCAACACATCAATGTGTATTTTAAAACATTTTAAAATATTCCAACACCCTGAAATTACACCAAAAAACCACAAAAATCATAACAACTCACCAGCTTTTGCATCAGTTAAAAGCTCTTGCACACAAAGACGTCTTCAGGCCCCACCAAAGGCTCTGTAAGAAGGAGCGGTTCTCAGTTCCTGGGGAAGGGAGTTCCAGAACCAGGATGCAGCCACCAAGAAGGCCCTGATCCTACCCGCCATACTTTTCTTAGGCTGCAGTCCTAATAGGCCGGCATAAGTCCCGTTTTATTCTCAAGCCCCTTCCCCCAAATTCAGGTGGGCTTTTGCTGAAGGGCTTCCTTATGGCTTGTGCAGTCCCAGCTGCTCACTAGTGCAGGGCAGGATCCAGGGGCAGTTTTCCTGCGTCAGCCCCCAGGAACTTCCCACCAGGTAACTTCAGATGGTGCCCCATCTGACTTGGGGGTGCTGACTTGGGGGTGTCACAACACTGCCACAAGGCACTTCTGCCCCACTCCTAGGGCGGTTAAACTGGTGCACAAGCAGACGCCAAGCTCCACACAACACCAAGGGAAGGTAGGCTGGCCTAAATTGGTTAGGATTGCACCTTCAGTCTAATTGGTCCAGACTCCAGCATCTTTCCCAAAATATTGTGGGCAAATCTTGACCTTGTGCAGGAAAAAGGCACTCATTCGATGGTTCTTTTATTATTAAAAGGGATTCTGATTCAGGAGTCCCAGAAGGAGAAGGACTTTGCCCCATATTTCACAGGTAATAACTAGCACCTTGAACAGACCCTAGAAGCAAACCGGTACAGTCGTCAGCGTGAACGGGAGACACGGGGCACAATCCTAACCAGTTTAGGACTTACACGTCTCCCTGTTCCCGTGGTGGTGGGAAGCCAGTGCAATCTGACATCTCCAGGCCAGTGGAGGGGTTGTGCCAGGACTGATGCTGGTCTAACTGGGAATTAGGATTTCAGCCACAATCAAATGGTCTCACCCCAGCCAACCCCAAGAAGCTGCGTCTTGCACCAAAGGGCATTTTGAAGGATCTTTGAGGCAACCCTCCAAGGTAGGCTTGCCATATGTCCCGAAAAACAGGGACAAACTGGCAAATGGGGCAGAGGGTCCCGTCTCAGTTTTGTGGAATAGAATTATGGCAACCCTACTCCAAGGCAGCAGTTTTGAACTGGAGTGCCATGAAAGGTTTACAGAGGTGTGGCAGGGGTTTGCTCTGACACCACAAGGTCCACAAGATGCTGTAGGGATCCAGGGTTGGCTGTGGTCTTCCTCCCCATCACTTCCTTTCGTCTGAAACTCCAGTGAATGGATATCCTTGTCTCCCTGCCCCACCCCGGCCCCTTCCTTGGGCTCAACAGCTCTTTCTCTGTGACGGGTGTCTCTGCTGAGAGCCTGGATATTCCATCCGGTCCAGATGTGCGAGGCGCCCACCGCCCGCAAGGCTCTTGTTGTTCTTTTCCTCGCATCGCAGCAGGCCCATGTATGGCTGCCTTGCAGGGGAATTTGCCTTGATGATGCAAGAAGTTGCAAGCAGACCTTGTCAGAGAAGAAGACGACATTCCAGGCATGCCAGACCTCCAAAGAAACAGGCAAGGTCAGCACCGCATGCAGCCGCCCTTGCTCTGCCCCGGAAAAGCCGCTGGTCCTCCAAGGGAGCCCAGGCCTGGCCTCTCCCTGGTGGGCAGCATGAATTCTGATAGGGATTGGGGGGACTTTACGGGGAACACACAAAATGCGGAGGGCCATAAGCGAGGAAGAGGAGTAGTCTGGGACTCAGAACCCGGATCCACTTCAGTCTCCACACTTAGCCAAACGGGGGAAACTCTTTCTTTAGAGGAGACGGCCCTGTGTCTGTCTGCCCTCAAACGAGTGGGCAGTTCCTGACTCATACTTGATGGTTTCTCGAATACGGGGGATCATAACCGTGAGAATAAACTGAAGCTGTTGACGAGGACAGCGGAAACTCTGCAGTCATTTACACTTTAGCACGGACAGTGAGTAAAACATGAGTAGATCTCTGGGAAACGCACACGCAGCCCGTTGCACTCTGAGCGCGAGCGCTTTCGGTTCCGCACGCGGGTTCCGCCTTTCCATAGGTAAACAGAAGGGGGGAAGGTTCAACGGCCCTCGTTTTCTGAAAACAACATCACTGTGATTGATACGGACCTTTCCGGGAATCTCTCGGGACAGAGTGACTCACGTCAGTCACCTGAGAAAAAGAAATCAAAATTCAAAACACAGACCTTGAGCAATTCCAAAACTGAAAGTCTTTTGCAAGTCAAGCAAAGCTCTGGGACAGGCAGGAGCCAGGCGGGGTAGAGAAGGAACTCCCTTCATCACTGGCTGCCCTTGACGGAGCAGACAGAGGAGGCGGAAGGGTGTCGAGGTGGCACAGCCACCCTCTGGCCACCGGACCCGGCCCAGCCCTGCGCCAGTGACACCCCTTCCTCCTTCGGGTTTGGCCAAGTCTGGCTTGCCTTGGCACGTTCCCACCAGTGTCAGGGCCCTGCTGCAAATGGCCTCCTGGGTCCTGGCACACTCAGGGCACATCTCCCAGCTTCACTGATTTGATTTCTCGTTCAATTCTTTGATATCCAGTCAGGCTGCGTGTCCTGTGGGTGTAAAACCTGCATCCCACCCAACATGTCTTTGGATTCAGAAGTGCTTCTTTCCCACCATCTGTCCCCATTTGTGCACAATTCACACACGTGTGCAAACAGCAGGAAAAATGCTCAGAGGCAATTATTAATTAGGGCTGTCAATCAATTAAAGGATTGTTGCTTGATTAATCATCTGCCTTTCATCCAATTCATCAATTCCCTTTAATTAAATTGGCATATTCACCCAACCCCAGCAGACTCGTCTCTCTTCTGGAGACGGCGCTAGAGCATCGAGAAAGCAACGCCTCTCCGTCCCTGCAGGAATCGATGCCTCTCCAAAAGGAGGCATCACCCCTCTCCCGTCAACGCAGGTGGCTGCCATTCAAAGGCCTTGGCCAAGCCTGCACCTCCCAGCACTGGATGGGACCAGGTCACCTGGAGCAGCATCTCCTCCTGCAGCAGCACCGGCAGGTGCCCCTCTAGGCTCTGCTTGAAGGTCTTCAGGGAGTGAGAATCCAGATGGGATGGATCTCCTGCCCGGCCCAAAATGAAGTGGACCTGCCCGTTCCAGAGAAAGCCTGCCTAGAGGAGGAGGACTGAGGGTCTTGGTGGGGGGAAGCACACCAACTCAGGGAAGCCTGGTGGTTTGGTAGGCCAGGATTCGCACCCCAGCTCAGATTAAAGCTGAGTTCCAAAACTTTCAATCCAGATTTGGTGCCTGATCCAGCACAGCATCCCCCTGGCTTTGATCGTCCCGGGAAGAATTGGAGTCACACTAACCATGGCAGATGCCAGTATTGGAAATGCAGGTGGGGACTGACTGACAATCCTAACTGTGACTGCGGGAACGTCCCACAAACATGACAGCACTGCATTCAAAGGCCCCGTAGAAGGTACTCTGGCTCCTGGCAGGAACTGCACCAATTCGAGTGCTCTGCTTTCCAAGGGTGAAATGACTTATGCTGCAATCCTCACTCCAGTTAGGCCAGCCTAAGCCCCAGCGTAAGTCCTGACCTGACCTGGGAATACCAGAGAGGATGGCACCGTTAGATATCCAGCCAGAGACCTAGACCTAGGCTGCCATCCTAAAGACTCTTTCCTGGGCCTCTTTTCTGGCCTTGTGTCCTGGAAAAAAACTTCACTGTCCCCCTTTTCCTTTAAGCAGGCAGCATCCAGCCTTTTTAATTCATAAATTTTATGGAATGATATGTCATAGATATAGAGCACAATCCTCACCATATCTACTCAAAAGTAAGCCCCAATTTCTTCAGTGGGTCTTACTGCCAGGAAAGTGTCTTTAAGATTTCAGCCTCAATGTTCTCCTTTTCCCTGTGCGAAGGCAGTGCAGGCCTCTTGGAATTAATAGGTGACATATCATAGTTTTCAATGATACGCAGTCTAGTGTTGAGAGCTGCCGCCCTTCGCCCCGCTCCTGGCAACCTAGCAAGGCACCAATTCAGGGGAAGGAAGAGCGTTGTGTGCGCCGCGGTGTGTGGTCAAGCTGGCCAAATGACCACAGAAGTGTCCTTGGACAACGCGGGGATGAGCACCACTCGCTAAGTCGGACACGACTAGCAGGACAACCTGCAGGGACACCCTGACCTTGAATGTCTTGGAAGACTCTGGTATCGTGCTCGGCGCTGCATACGCTGCATGCGAAGCACGAAAGCCTGGGTTGGATTGTTATGGAGGAGAGGCTGTTCCCCAAGCAGCAAATCCCCCTCCCTCTCCAAGCCACTGAATGAGTCCAGTGGAAAGGCAGAGCCAATACGGTTTGATCCAGCTGCGTCGCAGGCTGGGCTAAGGACAGGAGCTCACCCTGTCTTGTGGCCGACCCGGGTCTTGAACCCTGGCCTGCTGCTTAACAGGCACAGCGTCTTAGCCACTTAGTGTTTGCTGAACCACCTGAAAGGCAGACCTGGGCGTTTGAGCTTCTTTCTGGTCACGTCATACATTTTACTGGGGTATCCTCCGTGGAGGGGGGCGCTTGCCCTATTCTGCAGTTATAACATCTGGTCACCCAGACAGCATTCTGCAAGGGGGGCATGGACAGCATAACCATTTTGTCCTCCTTTTCCAGGACGCATCCTTTTTTTAAAGACTTGTGTCCTGGGAAAAACTTTAATAAGTTTGAATAAGTACATATATATTGTTTAAATTAAACATGAGGGCAGTATTTATGTGTTTTTACTTTGAACCCAATCCTATGCATGTCTACTTAGAGGTAAGTAAGTCCCATTATATTCAATAGGAATTACTCCCAGGTATGTACGGATAGGATTGCACCCTTTTCTTGGATTGCATTTTTCTTGGGTGTCCTACATTTTGTCCTCTTTTTTGGTTCGAATCTGGTCACCCTGGGCACGGAGGACTGGAGGGAAGGGAATACTCGCTCCCTTTTCTCCCTCGGGATGGACGGGAGGGCAGGATCGGTCCCTGGAAGTCAGAACCCTGGAGAGTCCCCTTCAGTCCGCAGCTGGGACTTCGGTGGGGGGCAGAGAGACGGTCCGGGTTCCATGGGGGGGGGGAACGGGATGGGCCACCGTCGCCTTGCCCGGCTGATGTGCCCGCCCGTCGGGGGCCCGATCCGGGGCGGGACTGAGACGTGGGGGGTCGCTTATCCAGGGTGGGGCTGCCAGGCCGCCCCGTCGATGCCTCGCGAGCTGCAATACCAATCTCGCCACTGCGCTGGGCGCCCCCGACGGCCGTCCGGAAAGGAGCCGCCCAGGGCTCCAGGCCCGCCCCGCCCGGCCCCCTGGCTGCCCTCCCGCCTCCTCGCCCGCCCAGATGAGCTCATCGCCGGGCAGCCTACTTAAGGCGGACGGGCGGGGGCTCCGGAGCTGCGAGCGAGCAGGCAAGAAGGAGGAGGCGCGGGCGCACCCACCGACGGACGGACGGACAGCGGGACTTGGGTGCGCCATGAGCTCCATCCTGGACGTGCACGCCCTCTGCGAGGTGAGGCGCCCCCCGCGCCGACCCCTTCGCCCCGCCGGGAGTCCCGCAGAGAGCCTCCCCGTCCCCTCAGGGCTCCCCTTCGCGGGCAGAAGCCACAGCCGGGTCCGGCCGATGCGCCGACTGAAGGGGAGGCCGCTGGGTTCTGCGCGTTTGCGGAGGGGCGGCTGCCCTCGGTGGCTCCGCCGCGGCCGCCCCGTTGAGCGTCCCTCGGGCCGGACTGCCAGGATCCCGCAAGAGGCATCCTGGACGGGACTCTCTTCGGAGGGTCGCCCGGCCTGGCCAAGCCCTGCCGGAGCCTCCGGGGAGCCTCGGGCCGCCCGGAGCCGCTTCCGCTCCGTCGGGGGAGAGTCCGCCCGTCTTGGGCTCCGGCGCCCTCGGACGGTACGGGAACCCCGGAGAGGAAGCAGGAGAGCTCTTCTCAGGTCCTCTCCGGGCCTCCGGGTGGGGAGAGAAAGATCCAAGACCCCCCTTCCAAAAACCCTTTCTCAGGCCCCTTCCTGGAGAACCTTTTCAGGGCTGCCCCCCAGCTTGGTGTGTGGGGGGGGGGGGGCTGGACTTGGCAGCCTGAAGGCCAGGAATGCTGCCCCCTCCAGGTCTTGGCCCAGCCTTGTCCCGACCACTTCTGCGAAGAATCCAGGTTCCCCCCCCCCCCGCCTCCCAGCTGTTCCAGAGGAGATGGGCCCAAGTGGGGGTCCAGGTGGAAAGCAGTGTATGGCCAAGCCCGGGATGGAGGGCCAGCCCGACTCCCAAGCCTGTCCCGGGGAGGGAAGGATTTCAGCCTGGAAGGCTCTTGGTGGGTCAAGGTGTGGAAGGGGTCAAGGGCAGCCTGGGGTGCAAGTGGGTCCTCAAGGGCAGTCCTGTGGGGTCCGCTGTGCCCCCTTCAGTGTAGGGCGCTGTCCAAACTTGGGAACAGCCCTTCCAGGCGCCTGCCTTCCTTCCCTTTCTTCTCTGGGGTGGCCCCGAATCCACCGAGCAGGTGCTGGGCGTGCAAAGCGCCAACCCCACCCCATACTTTGCCCCTGCTAATTACAGGCCCCAAAGGCTTTCCTGCTTCCTGGTCAAGCAGGGCCTGACCTGCCAGCTCTGGCCCGGAAAGGGGTCCTGCACACCAAACCCCAGAACCTGAGCAGGCAGGAAAGAGCCTCTTTTGGGAACATTGAGATGCCCGCATCTAGCCTCTCTGGAGCACTGGGACTCTTCTGGAGGGAGCCCTGATGGTCTCCAGAACCGTGCATTCAGCTGGGAGACCCTCATTGGAGGGGCACCGAGAAGCTCCTGCAACCAGGACGTTCTGGAGCATCTGAACTTGGAGGCACTGGGGGTCTCTGGGTGCCCGCCTGGCTTTTCTGTGGAGGGGCAAAGGATCTCTGCACTCCTTGCCTGCCCTTTAGGATGTTGTTGCCAGCTGGAAACGTGTCTGCCTCCTCCAGAAATACGTTCCAGCCAGGTGGAGAGGCTGGGATAAGATGCAGGCCTCCTTCTCAATTTTCTGAACCCCCCCCCCCCACCTGTCCCCCATTGTGACCAGGAAGTTGCCTGGCAGCGTCCGACAAACCGGAAGTCCCAGAAAAGGCTGGAGCTCTTCCTATGCCTTGAAAGTGGATGCCAGACCCTTGGATGCCAGGCACCAGGAAGCCATCCTGGGTCCAGGCTGGTGGTCAAGTGGTTCCCCCCCGCCAGCCACCCCCTCGTCAGTGGTTTCTGGCTTGGCAGCCACAGAGCAGCTGTTCCTGGATCCAGGCCTGGCCCAGCCCCAACTCCTGTAAAAATAGCTCCAACCCAGCCCACCGCGCTCTATTTGAGCAGCCTGACGTCACCCTCCCTGCCTGTCACCACTGCCTGCTTGGCTGGAAGCCACTGCGGACCTCTTCCTGGACCTCCCCCCTCCTCTTCCTCCTGCCCCACAAACATGCCTGGAGTCCAGGTTCACATCCACCCAGGGCTTGGGGGCCTTGGGGTTCTCCACCCCCATCTCAGGCACAAGAGTTTGGTGTGTGGACTTTGGGACTGGGGAGGAAAGAGCACAACCTCAGGGAGGCGCCTGGTGATCCAAACCCACAGATTTCTATTTCAGACTCAGCGGTGTGTGCTTTAGAGGCAGCCAACGCATGGAAGGGGGTGCGCTGTTTTGTTTTGGGACTAACCCCCCTTTCTCTTCCTCCTGACAGAATCTGCTCAGCCTGTCGCTCACAGAAGACCAGGAAGGGCCCATCTCGCACCTCTCCCGGCGCCACTCGGCCTGTTCGTCGGACTCTCTGTACAGCAGTGGGGACCCCTCCCCGGTATGGCCCCTGCGCAGCCACTGGAGCCCCAGCACCAATCAGCTCCGCCCGCTGGGGGAGCCGGGCCGACGTCCCACCCTGCGACCTGATCGCTCGGTCAGCCTCATTGAGGGGAAAGCCCTCCCCCCGCCTCCTCCGGGCTTTCCTCCCCTCAAGTTGGCCCCCCAGACACAGATCCTGTCGTCCCGCTACAAGACGGAGCTCTGCCGCACCTTCAGTGAGACGGGCAAGTGCAAGTATGGCGCCAAGTGCCAGTTTGCCCACGGAGCCTCTGAGCTGCGGACAGTGAACCGCCACCCCAAATACAAGACGGAGCTGTGCCACAAGTTCTACCTCCACGGGGAGTGCCCCTACGGCTCCCGCTGCCACTTCATCCACTATCCGGACGAAGCCCAGTTCCACTCCTCCTCTGCCACCAGCCCTTCCCCGCAGCTCTTGCGCCAGAGCGTCAGCTTCTCAGGAGTGCCAACAGCTTGCCGGGTCTCCCCCTTGCCCAGCATTCCTGATCCTGCCTCCTTTGCCCGGGCTCCATCTGTCTCGCCGCCTCCGGCCTCCGCAGACCTCCTCTCTCCGACCTTCATCCACCCAAACTTGGACCCCGTCTCCCGTACATCCACGGTGGGTGAACCTGTTTCTGCCGCCACAGGGGGCTGCTGTTCTTGCCGTTGTGGGAGGCCTGCTGGCCTGAGCAGCCCTTTCCAGGTGCCTCGGGACTACTTCTCGGCTGCCCCTGGGACTCCGAGCTCCGCGGCCTCCGTCCTGCCCAGATCCACCTCCTCCAACTCCCTCTCTGACCCCGAGTGCTACAGCAGCTCCAGCAGTCTGAGTGGCTCTGACTCGCCCGTCTTTGACCTGCAAGCCCCTGGTGGGCCCGTGGGGAGCAGCCATCGCTTGCCCATTTTCAACCGCCTCTCTGTCTCCGAGTGAGTGGCCTGGACCTGAGCAAGTGCGCGGAGAAGCTCTCTGGCTGGCGTCTGGGGTGTGATCTTGTCCGTCTCTTAGGCGTGACTTTCCTTTTGGGGGGCAGCCTGCGACGCCTCTTCTCTGCCCTGCTGGAACAAACATGGCTGGCCCCTTCAAGACCCCCGCCCATGCAGAAAGAAGAGTGCGGGAGGCGGGGACAGCCCCACACACGTCCTTCTCACCCTTCTAGGTCCTGCCTTACAGCATCCGACTGTGCCTGGAACAGTGTCTCGCTTTTCCCCAAATCCAAATGGCTTGTCATCTGTTCTAGCTCCCCACTGGTGCCTTAAAGGGCTTGAAGGTGGCTGCAAATGGGGGGAAGATAGTTTTCCCAGTACAGCTGGGGTGAGCAGGTGGAGCCCCATCCTGGAGCTGTTGGGCCAGCTGCCCCCCTGCTCGCGTGGGCTTTCTCTGGCCCTCTTTGGTGCTTCTGCCACTCTGCCCATCGCCTTCTCCTCTCTTCCCTGGTGCAGCATCAGCAGCTGCCAGAGGAAGAACCAGGGAGAAGGAGATGTTTCCAGGTTTGTCGCCATAAGCGGTAGGAATGAGCGGAAGAGTCCGTGGGTCTCTCCGGCTCCTCCTGCCACGTACGGCTTGTGGCCTACCAGCTGTGGACTAGCCACGAAGCGCTGCTGGCCTCCTGCTCTCGTGCAGTGCTGCGGGCCCAGGGTCGGGTGGGGAAGCCGGCCTTCTCTCTGAACGTTACGTGGCACGGAGAAGAAGCAAAGCCACAGGTGCGCAGGGCTCCACCACTTCCCTGCCCCTCAAGCCTCTTCACACGCAACGTTAGGTGCGCTTGCTCTTCTGTGTTCCGTGGCTCTTTATCCAGTGCACGGACACTTGTCCTGCATGCGCAACCCATGCAATCTGCTCTAGATTTTCTAAGGGTCCAGCCCCCGTGTTGACCACAAATGTGTGCTGTATGCACAAGCGTGTGCACACCATGCTCTGTGACCCCCCCCCCCCCCCGTGATCTACCCACGTTCTTTGGGTATTCATTACCTGAGCATTAAACAAACCCAACTCCCACTCTTTGCAGAGGTTCTGGGAGGAAACCAAATCCCACAAGACCTCGTCTTGGTTGCTTGTTTGTTATGTTTAGCATTTTCTCATTTTAAGTTTCTTGTTGATTGTAACATACTGTGAATAAGCCCATTTAACTGGCCAATAGCAGGAGTTGGGCAACTTCAGGGCGAGCCGAGCTTTCGGTTGCCTCTCCTGCCTTGTTGCTCTCGGCCTTCTCTGTCCAGGATCTGGAAACAGGAAACCACCAAATGGACCGCGGAGAGTTTGTGGCAATAAGCTGGTGGTCCCAAACCACACGGGGTTAGGCTGCTCCAAATCCCATCTGTGCCGGGCTAGCTCTGGGGACCCCCTGCTAAGAAAACCATCAGAGTTGGTGAGATTCTGACTTGCAGGGTGGGGATGGATATGGGGCGAGACCCTTCCATGGGACGCCTGCAGCTCATTCAGCCACAACTGCAACTAGGATTCCTGGGGGTTCCATTCATCCCAGGCATTATTTGAGGTCCTGACCATCCCTTTGTGGGTCAATGTATACAGTGGAAGAGATCCTCGGAGACGGGGGTGAGCTGGGGAAAGAGCCCCATGTTAATCTGGGGCTCTTGGTGACTTCCTTGTTGCTGCCTGGGTTTCACAAGGAAGTGAAAGTCAGGAGTCACTTGAGCGTGCAAGGAAGGGATTTCCCACCTGCGCACACTTGGTGTTCTTGAGCGATGCTCCTTCATCACCTGCAACGGACAGCCTTTCAGATCCTCCTCGAGAAGCCGGGACGGCAAACTGTCTCTCCTCTTGTATTGTCAAACCAACCCCCGTCGGCTGGTCTAGTGGTGCAATTCTGCGCAGTGTTTTCTCCCACGTAAGGCCCATTGCTTTTGGTGGGGTTTACACCCAGGAAAGCGTTTTGTGGGATCGAAGCCTTAATCAGACGGCTGTATTCTGTGCCGGTTCACACCTGTTTTGCACAGCTGAACGTCCGCAACCAAAGACTGAGGTCCAGGAGAAGCGAGTGAGCAGCAGGGGTCGGGGTGGGATCCTGTCGGGAATGATCCTTGTCCATGCTAACCACCTGCAAATCATTCTTGTGTTTTGTGTGTGTTTTTAAACAAAGAAATCCTCATTGTTTACCTTTTAATAATGCGATAAGGGAAACCAAAACTATTTATAGACACTTATTTATTCAAAAGAATTTTATATTATATTTATCTTTTTGTAATATTCCAAAATAATATATATATATATATATTTTTGGTGTTGACGAAAGAAAGGAGAGATTGCATTTAAATGGTTAAAATGTTTGCTATTTTTTTTTGTTCAGAGTGTTTCTTTCTGAACTGAGAAGAAAACTCTATTGGTGCAACAGCTGATAATTATGTTATTAATAATAATAAATTCAAAAATTGGAAGACCCTGTTTTGTTAGTGATTATTTTTTCCAACTGGATGGCAGAGATTTGCCTCTGAAAAAGACACATTTCTATGGCACATTCATTCCTGCATTGCTTCTCATGCCCTGCTAGTGATCCATGTGAAAATACCATGTACCATGGTAGTGATCCAGTGAAATACATCATGGTAGGTCATGGTACACACATACACCATGTGTGTAGATCATGGTACATACACATACACCATGGTAGATCATGGTACCATACACTGTGGTAGTGATCCAGTGAATTTGGGTCTCAAATCTTAGACAATTCTGCAATGTGTAATCTATTTACATCATGTCCGTTCCAAGTGTGGGTCCAAAACACAACTTGTTGAAAAGTAGTAAAGACATATTCCACACCCACTGCATGGTGGTGTCTGGCGGTGCCCGCTGCCCAGTAAGGGTGCATGGTATGGTATGGGTGCTGCTGCTGCCTGCCGTTGCCTCCTGTTACCCTCCAGTGCCTGTCGGTGCCCAGTACCAAGTAGTGCCCAGTGATGCCAAGGGCACACAAATATTCTTGAAATTGTACTGAAATTCTGCTTGTTCCTAATAATTTATCCTCTTTATTTATCCTGCTGGACCCTGGCAAAGCAGGAGGCAGGCTGGAGACACGACCTAAGCACTGCTGATCAGGCGGCTCCTGCTCTGGGGCTGTGTGCTCCGTGGAGTCTTCCCGAAGCACCTTTGATGCATTAATCCGGCGAGGAAGATGCCCCGGAAAGGAGCAACCATTTCTTGTTTCAGGGTTGGCTGTGCAAAGGTTTGCACAACCATCTTGCACGCTCACAAAGCTCCCAGCTTGCACCTGGTTTCCTCAGCCTGCAAATGTGCACTCCGGTGTCAGGCGCCTACGTCACTGTTGACACACACCGAGGGTGCGGTTCGGGTGCATTCCAGCAGCTCGGGGCATCTCGGTGAGTTTCTCGCACAGCCTGTTATCACCCTGACCCTGCCAGACTGGAAGAACCCGCTGCGCGGACAGCCCTGCCCCGTCTACGTGATGCTTCTAGTAAACAGCTCAGGCCTGGGCACCGGCCTGGCTCTTCCTAGGCTGGGCGACTGACGGAGCACAGAGGAATGAAGTGTGGGACCGGTTGGGACTGATTGCCTTGGGACAGATGCATGCCCAGGACCACCTTGGTGCCTGCCTGTGCCATCTCTTCCACCTCCTCCCACTCCCTGGATCCGAAAAGGAAAAGGAACAGAACAAGAGGAAAGGAAAGGGCTCAAACCATCCATTCCTCCTCCCTCCATTCCTCTCCTCCATACTCGTAGCAGGTGGCCTACTCCTGACTTCCTCCTCCCACAAGCCAGCCTGCAACAGGGCACAGCTCGACTTGAGTGCCAAGCCCTTGCCAGGGAGTATGAGTTGCAAGAGTTTGGAAAGAAGCAGGTGGCACAGATCTTGCTTGGGGCGGAAGCCTGATGACCACAAAGCACGTTGCAACCTGGGTTGAGCGGAAAGGGTGGGGTGGTGGCGCACAGGAGAGCCCCCATTTAATCAGCACCCATCTGCAGCTGCCTTTTGCCCCCTAGACCAGGGACTGGCCCTGTTCACATGGGGATACTGCTGCCAGGGGTGGCATCTGGATCTGTCTGACAAACCACAAGCTGCCACAGATGGAGTTTCTTTCTCCCCCCCTCTCCCCCCCCCGACTTTGGAATGGCCCAACTTTTACGGCATTAGTGCCCCCTTTGATGCCTGCTCTGCAGACAAGTGTGGTTTCTCCAGGCCCCAAAGCAGTGGTGGGCTTCAGGGGGTTCTCACAGGTCCTATAGAACCCTTTGCGAATGAGCGCCTGGTTCTGAGAACCGGTTACTAATGGGACATAGAACCTGTTGTTAATTTAGGTTATTAGGGCATAGAACCCGTTGTTAATTTATTTGAATCCCACCACTGCCCCAAAGTACCTGGAGTACAGTGTGCCCTCCCAAGCCCTGCACCAGGTTCCCCTCTCTCTAAACCTGGCCTTCAGGAGCCTGGACCCCCTGCTTGGGCACCCTTCCCAGCTGCGCTCTGATGCCAAGTGCCCAAAATAGCTGCGCACCTGCATCTCACTGGAATCTCTCCAGAGCCACCTGGCCACAGCCAGATCCCACTTCACATCTTTTTGTTCCGAGCGGGCGACGGGCACCATCATCACACCTTTGTGAGACCTGCACAACAGCACAGGTTATTCTCCACACACACACACCCAAAAAAACTCCTGTGGTTTTCAGGACCCCAATGGAGCTGTGTGTCCAGCCCAAGGTGTGCTGCAGCAGCAGCCTCAACAACTCTGCCACAGCCCCTAACAGGGTGCCCAGCGGTGGGGCTCCAAATGGCCTGAGCTGAACCTGAGCGGGGGGAGCAGTTGAAGGCTGGTTCCTTTGGGAAATTCCAGCCTGCACTGCAGCAATCTTTCCCCAGTGTAAGTGGTGGGCACATGTGAGGAGGCTGTGTGTGTTTGCATGTGTGGGAACATGAGAAAAAAATTCCTGCCTTGCGCTCTTGCTGTCTTGGTGCAGAATTTCCCGTTACACCCTGATCTTCAGATAAGGGCAGCAAGTCTCTGTGGAGCAGAAGCAGTGGGCAGAATGCAGTGCCAAGAATGCGCACGAAGCCTTGCCGAGCATCACAGGACACTCCTCTGCCTCAAGGAGCTCACATCCCTACCTGGCAAATTCCACCACCTGATCTCCCAGCCCACTCCAGGACCAGGGTTGCCATCATTCCCTTCCACAAAATCAGGGCAAGACCCCCATCAAACATGCCAGTGTGTGAATGCAATCCCTGAAAACAGGGACATTTGGCAACCCCATTCAGGCTGATGAGCCCCCCGCTGGGTCAGAGCCCACCCAGGCCCACTCCAGCTTGGGAGTCCCAGTATCTCCACTCCTGGAAGGCCAAACCAAACCGGAGTGTAGCTGCTCCATTCTTTAGTTGTTAAAGTCTTGGGGCGCCAAAGGGTGTCATTTTTGGAGTACAGCCCTGCAAGAACCTTGTCCTGGCCCCCCTTTGCCACCCACCTGCAATGAAACTCCCCCCGTCTTGGCCCCCCTGCTCCGGGTTCTCTTTGGAACTCCAAGGCTGGGCTCCCTCTTGACAAAGTGCGCTCCTTAAAAGGAAACACATTGAGAGGTTCCACCAAGTGACGTGCAAGGAGGGTGGAGGAGGGAAAGAACAGCCAAGCTCAGGTTTCGAGGACAGCCCCAGGGCGGCCGAGAGAGAGTGCCGGGACCTGGGCCAAGGGGGTGCTGCCTGGAGGCCAGGAATGGAGCCGGGCCCCTCACCCACTAGGCGGGGGCTGATTCTCCCCTCAACGCCGGACTCCCATTCCCAACAAACCAGCGCAAGAGAGAACCACTTCTACCTTCCTGGGAATTTCCTCTCCCTGCTTTTCCGGCTGGGAAATTTTGGGGCCACTTGGTTCCCAGGAGTTCTCCCGGAGCAGGGCTGGAGGCAGAGCCACGTGTTGTGCAAGGCGGCTCAGACCTGCCTCTGCTCCAGCCCCAAAAGTCCCCAGGTGAAAAGTGTGTCAAGCGGCAAGGCTGCGGGAAGCCCCGGGGAGCTGGCCGTCTCCAGCATGGGAGGGTGGCACAGGCTGGCACACCACCACCACCACCAGGGGAGGGAAAAGCACTCTGCACGCACTCAGAGGCATCGTCTTGATGAGGCAGGTTTTGCAAACAGGAGGCAAATGTGGGGGCTTTCAGTTAAGGGCCAAGAGAGGAAGAGGAAGACAGAAATGGGAAATGTTTCTGCCTCCCCCCCAAGAATCACGGAAGAACCAGGTCACCCCACAGGCAGCATGCAGGACAGACAGACAGGGCCAAGGAAAAGATTTCTTCCCATAAGGCATCAGTGGCCTGTGGAACTCATTGCCACCTGATGTGATGGTGGCACCCTCTTCCATGACATTTGAACCAGAAATTAAGGACATCAGTGTTTCTTTTATGTACTATTATTACATTGTGGTCAGTGGGGATTACTCCCAGGTAATTCTGGATAGGACTGTGGTTTAAGTGCAGGTTAACTGGTTGTATTTTTCTTTATACTTTGTATTTTCTTTATTATTTTGAATTATATTGTAATTGGTTTTATATGAATATTTTTGGGTTGTGGAATGAATAATCTGAAATTTCCATTATTTCTTATGGGGAAATTTGCTTTGATATACTGTACAAATGTTTTGGATTACAAGCATGCTTCCAGAACAAATTACCTACCTACCTATCTCTGTCTGTCTGTCTGGCTACCTGTCTATGGAGACAGGAGGCAATTAGCCAGCTGTTAGGTCACGTAGGCTATTGATTCCTGCCTGTTCAGAGGCAGACAATTTCCGAAGGTTAATGATGTGGGGTGAGTGATGGGGTCAGGCGGCTGCCTCTGCCCTGCCTTTGGGCTTCCCTCGGTTGGGCTCTGAGAAAAACAGGATGCTGGACAGAAGGAGTCTATGGCCTGATCCAGCAGGCTCTTTTGCCGATAGCTAAAAGGAACCTCTATGCCCAGGCAAAGTCTATCCTGGAACTCCAAATTCCAGGAACGAGGAGCAGCGTGGGGGGGGGGGGGGGCAAGATTTGCACCCTTTCCCAAGGCTCAGTCCTTGTTGGGGTAAGGGCCCCAGGACTGCTCTGCCCCCTGGCCAGGCTGACCCAGAGAGTCGAGGAAGGGAGCCTGGTTTTTGGAGAGTCCTGTGTGTGCCGGAAGAAGGGAGGGCATCCAAGGCTGGCTGTGGGCCCCAGTGCAGGGGAAACGGGGTGGGGGGGGTTGCGCCGAGTGGGTCTTGCGTCAGTGCTGCAGCCTTCCAGCCTTCCATTCATGGAATGTGACGGGGGTCAAGAGCCTCTCAGAGGCAAACAGCTGGAGCGCTGACGCAGCAGCCGGAGCAGGAGACGTCCCAGGAACAGCGGCCAACTCTGCAGGCAAGGGCTGGAGCTGCTGGCCAGGTCAAGGGGTTGGCACAGGCCCTTTCCTCAAGGCCGGCTGGTCAGGCACAGGCTTTGAATGACAGTACCGACCGGGAAGGCACCTGGTGCAACACTGCAGAAAGGGTTTTTGGGGCCTGGCAGGAGGTGGGCAGCCACCCTTGCGAGTGTGGAGGGGACACTTGGAGGAAATTTGGGGTCCTTTGGGGAAATTGAGGCAAAGGCAGCTCAGGCTGAAAGCAAGAGGGACCTGCCTGCCTGCCCTTTGGAGCAGGCCAAAGACACATATTTGGGAAGAACTTCAGGGAAGGGCAACCCTTTTTCTGGAAGGGCAACCCAAGTCCAACCACCACAGGAATCTGCTTCCAACAGGACAGCTGGAGATCTCTGGGGTGCTCCGCAGCAGCCCTGCCGCCCTGCCTGGTCAGCTCCCAGTGGGAAAAACCTCTTTGCCTTTTGGCAAGGAACGTGCACCAGTGGCATAGCTGGAGGGGGGTGTAGGAGTCAGTCTTGGAGGGAGCCTCACTCCTTCAGAGCCATCTGCAATCCCCCCACCTGGAATGACTCCTCCAAGACTGACTCCTCCAAGACTGACTCCTACACCCCCCTCTAGCTATGCCACTGCATTGCATTGACTTTTCATGCTCGTATCTGCTTTGGCTTCTCCTGGCCTCCCTCACCTCTTTTCCTCCCGGGAGCTGTCAAAGCAGTTCTGCAAGTCCTCCAGGCCGCGGCTGGCACAACATCCTGTGGCAACCAGTTCCACAGGTGACTTGTTTGCACCCCTGATTTCAGAGGGAGGATCAGCGTCAGTCAAGGTGGACCAGACTGGGAAGGGAGCCAAACACGGGCTTCCTGGTCTGTGAGTGAGACTATGGACGGGGCGGGGGGGGGTTATGGGGTGGAACTCTTTGTGTTGCCCCCCAGGAGGTCTTGGGCCAATCCTGATTTGCCACAACTCAACATTTGCCCATCAGATCCTGGGGAAGGGGCTTCTCAGTGGCTCCAGCCCTGACATCTGTCTGTAAAGCAAATGAAAGTGATGTACCAGAGCCAGAACTGACAAGACAGCGAAACAAAAAAGCTTCTGGCCATGTGCAGAGAGCCCATTTCCCTCACCATGTTCTAACATCTGTGTGCCTAGAAAGACAGACTGACCATATGTCTCTTCTTCCAGGACATGTCCTGGATTTTAACCTTATGTCCTGGGGAAAAACTTCAGTGTCCTCCTTTTCCTTGTAAGCAGGCAACACACAGCCTTCTTGTGATTAATAAATTACCGTATTTGTATCAGTTTTAATAAATAAGTGATAAATTAAGCACACGAAAGCAAAATACATGAGTGTGTTTAGCTTTTATTTTTTTCTTGGATGCCCTACATTTGGGGGGTCCTCTTTCTTGGTTTCGACATATGGTCACCCTGCCCAAGACTCGCTGCACTTGCGTGGGCTGATCTTGCGTGATCCTGGCTTATGGGGACATCACTTCAAGGCCTTGCGCCGCTCCAGAGCCGGGCCGTGCACCTCCGCACATCTCCTGGGATACAGGCCCTGGTTGCTGGGCTGTGGGTGACGGTTGCCCAGTGACAGCAGGATCTGTAGGACATCCTCCTGCCTCTTCCAGTGACAGAAATCCTCACCCCACAGCAGGGCACCTCCTCAAGCTGCTGGGGTGGGATTCCATATGGTGGGGGGCACCGAAGGGCAAGGTGCCTTTGGGGGTGGGTGGGCATGGTGGCAGATCCTGCAAGGGATGCAGCCATTATTTCACATCAGCACTCCAGTACTAAACAGAGGGAGCCCAGATGCATACAGGGGCTGGGGGGGAATGAGTGATACATCGAGGAGGCTCTTGAACTAGTTATGCTGAAGAAAGATGCAGCCAAACTGGAGCAAGTCCAGAGGAGAGCGACAAGAAGGAACAGTGGGGTGGAAGGGAAGCCCTGCCAGGAAAGGTGGGGGGGACTTGGGATGTTCAGCCTGGAGAAGAGGAGGCTGAGGGGAGACCTGATCCCCCTCTTCAGATCCCTGAAGGGCTGTCATAGGGAGGAAGGGGCTCATTTGTTCTTAGCTGCTTCTGAAAGCAGAACTAGAACCAATGGGGACAAACTGCAAGAGAGGAGATTCCGGTTGGAGATCCGGAAAAAATTCCTGACGGTGAGGGGTTCGGCAGTGGAAGAGATGCCAAGGGAGGTGGTGGACTCTCCCTCACTGGGGATCTTCAAGCAGAGGCTCGATGAGCACCTGTTGGAGATGCTCTAGGGGGAATTCCTGCTGCAGGCAGGGGGTTGGACTAGGTGACCTACTAGGTCCCTTCCAACTCTAGGATTCTATGTCTTCATGGCGGGAACCGGTTCACCAGCTTAATGTCAACATCAGTGATGGGCTTCAAAGAAATTAAGAACCGGTTCTCTGCCCATCTGGCAGCCACTTTTAAATGGATATTTCTAAGCTTTATATTGCCTGTCTCTCGTTAACAACCGGTTCTACAGAGTAGGTGCGAACCTGCTGGAGCCCCCCCACTGGTCAACATGTTTGACTGCTTTTTAACAGCAGAGGAGCAGATCTAGGAAAAGAACAGTGGTGATTCTTAGTGGGGGGAGGCTGAAAACTATAGGTGAACCCCAAGAAAAATCAATCTTTTTTAAAAATGTAAATTGCTACGTGCCTGCACCACAGTAGTGGAGCTCCAGGGGGTGGTGCGGTAAGTATTGCAGGCAGTGCAATGGGTTGTAAGCCCCCTTTTCCCACTAGCCATCAAAGCCATTCTGGGCAGCGATGGTAACTGTGTATTATAATTAGGGTGGCCATAATTCTCTTGCACAAAATTGGACCCTCTACCACACTTGCCAGTATGAGAACACAATCCCTCCCCCCAAATCGGGACTGAGCCTGTTTTGGGGAACATCTGACAACACTAATTATTCTCCGGTTCTCAAACTTTGAAATTTTGGTCTGGATATTTTAAATGCAATGCAAATATTTGGGTTTTTAAAGAAACCAACCCAAAAGATGGGTCTTTGTTGCCACCCCAGACTTGGGAAATCTCTGCAACTCAACAATCACACTTCTCAAAATTTCCCCAAGGTCTGCAGGCGGTTATGCAACCCTGCAGAACATTCTGTCCTCCTCCTTCCCAGATTGTTTGGGCTGGTGGGGGGGGGGGGAGGACACAGGGACTTGCCTGAGGATGATGATGGAGCTCTTTTCCAGCCTTCGTGGGGTGGAGGGAGAGAACCTTTCAAAGGCTCCTAGTCCTGCCCCTTCATTGCCTCTTCCTGGGGCAGGCTGGGCTTCTCAGCATCAGATGTTTCTGTGTCTTGCCGGTTGTTCAACTGAGCCCTGATCCTGGGTCTTTAACAGCATCTGTGCCACAGCAGTTGCCCATTTCTGTGCCATCAACAGTTTCACATGCTGGTTTCGGTGGGACAACCGGAGAGGCTTGTTTAAGACACAACACCAGGCCAAGCAAGAGGTCTTGGGCCAGCAACCTTGTGTTGCCACATATTACAACCATCAGCCGTAGTTTGATGCCCTGCTGAAGGTGGCCAGAACAAAGCCGCTAATAATGTGCTTGATAGACGATAAGAATCTTTTCAGGGTTGCGGTATCTTCCCTGCACCTCTGTTGCAAGCATTGATTTTTCCCTCCAATTAATTGTGTGTCTGTGCTGTTACAACAGCTTCATCACAGGCAGAAATCAGCCGGTGGAGCTTCTTGCCCCTGCAAGGGTCACCTGTTGGATTTTGGCCTGGAAGGCCTGGAAGCTTTGCCTGGGAGGGGTATGGCCTGATCTCTGCTCCTCTCCTGCAAACAGCCTCCCTTGGCAAGCTGAAACCTGCACTAACCTTTGATTCTGTTTCTAAGAAATCTGTGACAAGGATCAATAGAGGCCTCTGCGGATCATGATTCATCCTCACATGGACCTCGCACCTCCCTGGCAAGCTCCGAAAAGGGAGGAACAAACCGTTCTGACCTGTGCATTTTTCTCAAGAACCAAAGAACAAGAGGTCGGCATCCCTGGCAAGATCTGTGTGCAAAGGACCCCCCAAAGTGTGTCAAGACTGCCCCCTCCTGGCACACCGGCAGCACTGCTCTGCCTCTGGATGTGGCTTGCTACCTAAGGCCAGAGCAGCCCTAGGAACTGCAGGGCCCCCTGGAGACATTTGGACTGGACTGGAGTCCAGCAAGGACCGGAGAACCCTCCCAATGAAACACATTCCAGGCTTTATATCTTGAGGGCAGACTGGAAGGCAGTCAACATGTGCACTGAAAATGGACATGCAAACTGATGCACCACGTTCATCGAAGCATATTTGAGTATCCAATTGCTTATAAGCCTTCAATGTGTTGATGTAAAGCAAATGTAAAGTAAATGGATACAAAACTCTCTGTTTTTTAGGAATGGGCAATGGTTTTGTAAAAATTATTTGGGAAGTTGAAAGGGAACCTCCACGCATGTGCAGCGCCCAGCAGCAGCCCCATTTCTCTGAGCAGAGCCATGGCGTGGACTTGACTTGAGTCCGACTAAGTTGCAAAGGGTGACTCAGGGACTTGGAAAGTGCCCCATTAGGATTTGTTCTCTAGTCAAGTCATGAGGGTGGTAGTGACTCTAGAGTAGACCAGGGTGAGCATCTAGAATGGAAGACAGTGTGCCTCGACCTTGAACCATTGCCTAGAAGAGGGAATGGAGGCAGGTGCTGCATTCGAAACCCTCCTGTGGTTAGCTAAACCTGCCTGCATTCCCTCCATTCGAGATGCTCACCCTGCTCTAGACTTGACTTGAGTCCTGCAGGACTCTTCCCATTCCTGATAAAACAATATAAATCAGGTGTCTCCAACCCCAGCCCTGGGGCCAGATGTGGCCCTCGGCAAGTCTCCATCTGACCCTTGAGGAAGCCTCCTCCAGAGGAAAGGGGCTGGGGGTCTGCATGGACCTCCTGTTCAGGAACTGATATGAATTCATTCATTCATTCACAAGTTCTGTCACTAACATATTCTCTCTCTCTCTCTCTCTCTCTCTCTCTCTCTCTCTCTGTATGAGACAGTATGAGAAAAACAATGTGGCCCAAAAAGTTTAGAGACCCGATATGAATAAAAACCACCTACTTTTTAAAAATTCAGAAGTAAATCAAAATCATTGTGACGTTGTGTGTTTGGCAAGACAGATGACCTTGATGTGTGTGTGTTGGGGGGACGAACGGCGTAGGCAAAGGGAGCAATCGGTCCAATTGGCTTAAAGCCGGCCCTGGCTCTGGCTGCGTCCAACAGACACGTAAGGCTGCCTGCCATATGGTGGCGACCCGTCTAGCCTGGGATTGTCTTGGGTGGCCAGAGCAGCTGCTGCTTCAGGGTCTCAGGTAGAGAAAGCTCTTTCCTCCTGGGTGCCACTTGATCCCTTCCCACTTGAGATGCTGCTACCACAGCATTTCTCAAAGCGGGGGTCGGGACCCCTTTGGGGGTCGCCTAGAGCTTTCCTGGGGGTCGCCTAAAGACCCCTAGTGCAGAGGGCCAGGTCAGGCTTGCCAGACCTCCGGCTGTAGCTGAGTGTGCAGTGGGGCTGACTGACAGCCTCAGGGCCCAATCCTATGCATGCCTACTCTGAAATAAATCCCATTGTGTTCAATGTGTGCATAGAACACACATTTCATTTGTCACCATGAAAATACATCCTGCATCTCGGATATTTACATTACGATTCATAATTACAGTTATAAAGTAGCAACAAAAATAATTTTATGGTTGGGGGTCCCCCCAACATGAGGAACGTATAAAGGGGTCACGGCGTTAGGAAGACTGAGAATCACTGAGCTAGCGGAAGAACAGGCACACACTACTCCTGGGAAGTAGGGGCCAGCCACGGGGCAGGGGCAGTTCAGCCCTTGACAGTGTGCAAGCAGCCCCTTCCCCTCACTGTTGGAGCCACTCTGGGCTCAGGTGGCCAAGTGCAGGCCTATCCCTCAACGGCTCTGATGGCAACTCCACATCGTGGTGCTTGCAGTACTTACTGTGCCCCGACGGTACTACCGGTGGGCTGAGAACAATGTTACTCATTGGTGACTTACTCCTTCCATGCAAATGACTTTTCATATCAATTTTCTTGTAATATTTGATGTTAATAGAATACAAATTATTTTGCATTGGGGATGGAAGGGGACTGGGCCCCTCGGAAATGGGGGGAACACAGCGAGGCACCTGCGAGCACGTGGTCAGAGGAGTTGCCTGCATCCAGGCATGGGCCCTTGACTGGCTTAAAGAGGGATCCCTTCTTAGCTGATCCCCCGCCTCACCTGCCTTCTGACGGAGATCCCACAACCCGGCCGACCCAGCGGGAACCCCGTGATTAATTCATGGGGCCATCTGCTGCCCTGCCTCTCAAAAACAAGCCTTGTGCCCCCTCCGCCGCCCCGCCTTCCTCTTCTGCTTGCAGCCGGGGCCAGCTGTGCGCAGAATTGTGGCATTGTTGAGCCGGCCTGTGTGGGAATCCGCGTGGCCAAGCGCCAGGGGAGGCGCAGATCTGGAGGCATGTGTGTGAACTGGGGGGATGGAGCAGCAGTGCCTGGGGAAAGGCAGGGAGACTCACGGGGCGGGGGGGAAATAAGCAGCCCATTCCACATGCTCCTGGCTTTGGAAATCAAGTTCCTCCAGCCTCTTCCTGCAAGCACCAAGGCTTTCTTGGCAGTTGTCCTCACTCAGAACACGAGTGGGGCACCCGGTTGGCCTGGCCAGCATCCTCCTTTCCACCCACACCCACTGTCGTGGCCAGCAAGACCATCAGAAGAGCCCTGCGGGATCAGCCGGAGGGTCTCTGCAGTCCAGCCTCCTGGGTCCAGCAGTGCCTGTGGCCCACCAGGTGCTCACGCACAGGGCAGCTGGTACAAGATGGACCTGTTGCCAGATATGCTACCACAACCAGCCCTACATATCAAGGACCACTTTGCTTCCCATAGATGGGAAATATAAAAATATATAGGACATCCATGCATCTAAAGACACTTGCTTCCCATAGATGGTGCAGCCTTCTTGTGCATTTTGGAGAACTGCCTCCACCCACCAGAGAACGCAGCCCTGCCCGAGGCGTGATTTCTATCCTGGAGAAGAATCAGAAGGTGGCCAGAGTGACTGCTGACCTTCTTTCAGCTCACGTCAAGCCATGATGGGAACGGGCAACCTCCTTCCCGTTATAAAGGGGGCTACTCAGAAGGACAGGGGCAACTTGAGAAGGCAACATGATGCAAGTCTCTTGGGGGCTCCTGGAGGCACCTGGTGGGCAACTAAGGAAGGTGGGCTGAATGGGTTTGGGCCTGATCCAGCTGGGCTCTTCTGCTGTTCTGAGATGGACCAGGATGGGGCTGGCTCTGCGGAAGGCAGTTTCTTTCATTCCCTAAGCAGTCATGGGGGGTGTTTGCCAGCTCTGGGCTTCCTGCTTCAAGGAACATGAGCCGACTGGGCGACCGAACGAAACGGTCCTTTCGTGGTTCTTGCAAAACCCACAGCTCAACTGCTGTTTCGTGGGATGTGCCCACCGGAGGCACCTGGAGCACTGCAAGCCTCTCGCCTCCATCACTGGTTTGTTCCCTCTGCTCAGAAAAATGCCACCCACAGCCCACAACCCTGTTTCCCTTCGATGTGGAAGCAATCCTAAGATGCAGACATGGTGGCTCATGGGATTTCACTCAAGAGTCCCACATCCTCCCAGTCCCCAAAGCAGGAGGG
Organism: Cryptoblepharus egeriae; assembly: GCA_030015325.1. Taxonomy (NCBI): domain Eukaryota; kingdom Metazoa; phylum Chordata; class Lepidosauria; order Squamata; family Scincidae; genus Cryptoblepharus; species Cryptoblepharus egeriae. The sequence goes on from JAREYC010000021.1 coordinate 2,304,570, forward strand.
ATTCTGGATTGCCTGGAGGCTGCAAGCTGCAGCTCCTCTGCAGACCCCACAGGAAGGAGGGGGTGCCCCGCGCAGAATCCCTGCAGGCCTCAACCAAGGGTCTCAACTCTACCTGGACAGGCTTGTGCTGTTGAGCAGAGAGCTCTCTGCATGTGCTCAGAGGCACCGCTGACAGCCTCTTATGGTCACTCCATCCATGGTGGGCCTGATTCAGGGCAGTATTCAGGCCAGATGATCCCTCGGCAGCAACCACTCAACTAGAGACACAAACTAAAGTTACTTGTTTGTTTGAGTCCAAGACTGTGGTTACAGGACCCACCCTTTTTATCACCAGGACCCACTTTTTGAAATGAAACCCTATCTGGACACACCTGTTTACCAGACTTTTAAAAGGAGATCTTTTATAATCATATAGTTTTAAACCTTGATTTAAAATCACACCTGCTTCTGGGATAAGAGTTCAAGACCAAAGTTCTTTAAAGGGTCTCACCAGTCTAGGGTTGCCATAACTCTATCCCGCCAAACCAGGACAGGACCCCGTCAAACTTGCCAAACCCCGAAATCAGGGACAGTCTCATTTTTCTGGGACATACGGCAACCCTATATCAGTACGACACTTACAATTCCTCGTTTTTTGATGCTGGAGGCAAAACAGACCCTGGGAAATGTGGTCCCAAAAATGTGGGGGGGGAGGGAGAAAAGGAGGGGATGGTGGGGCAGAGAGGAGGTGGATGACTCCAGTTTGAAAGGCCTCCCCCTTCCCCACCCCAGAGAGACAGACAGGCCAAGGAGGGTTTGGCCCCAGATGTCCGAAGCCATCTCCAAAGAACCCCGGCCCCCCCTGACCTCTTCTAGCAACCGCCACCAGTTCCCTGGGCAACGCTGAGCCGGAGCCTCTTAAAGGCCTTATTGTAGCCCCTATAAGGGGGGGAGGAGGGGCGGCCAAGGGGAGCAGCTGTTCTCTTCTTGGGAATGACATGCTGGGGCAGGCCTCCATCACCCCCCCTTCTGTTCTCACCCCAGTGCAGAAGCCCCCCACCCCCCACCCCCGTCAGTTTCAGGAGCCAGGATTCAGGCTTGCACATTTCTGCCACGTTAGCAAGAGTGTGCAGGCAGGTGGTGGCATGGAGGGGGCCAGACCCTGCCCCAAGGGGCTTCTTCCAGCCTGAAACTGGACACCAGCCAGGACCCCCTTTTGCCACCTTCCACATCGTCCGCTAAACCTGCTCCCCTTTCCCACAAACTGGGGAGTCTCTCCCAAGAGGCTGTGGCCACGTAGCCTCCGGGGCAGCATGACAAGCACTGCGGGTGCCACCATGTGCTGTGCAAGCAGCTTCTCCCACTTTCCAGGCAGTGACGGCAGTGCTACCCCCCCCCCCTTTCCCAGCCACACCACCACTCACAGGGAATGGGCTGCAAGGTTGGCCCATTTGCAATGGAGCAATCCTGCATCTCTCTCAGCTCCACCAGGCCTGTTTTGGGGTGAGGGGACCAAACTGCATATGGCGGTGTCCCAGATGTGGCTGCCCTATAGATCTGTGGTACAGCTCAAGTAACCTAGAGAGAGAGAGAGAGAGAGAGAGAGAGAGAGAGAGAGAGAGAGAGAAGCTGGACTCCTGGATGTAAAGGGTGTGCAGAGCAGAGCAACTCTATGAACTCCACTCTGAGGCGGGATGTCCCGAATGTTTGTGTGAGTGCACTGGGAGGGGGGGGGAACCCCACAGGAAGGGCTTGACGTGCAGCCCTGGCTGAGAACATTCTAGAACTTTCCCCTCCCATCTTTTGTCATCGTGGGATGGCTGAGAACTTATGGGGAGAAGCTGAGAGGTGCAGTGGGGCAGCTCCATGAGCCTATTCCTCTCCAGTCTCCAAACTTGAAGAGCATCTGCAGTCCAGCCACTGAATCTGCTGTGGTGGAGACCTTCAAGAGTCCTTCTTCTGCCAGGACTTCCCAACACAGTGATGGTCATTGCACAAAGAATGACATACCTGCCTGAGCGGAGGAGGTGGGAGAGAGAGATGGATGGATGGATTGAGAGCTGGAGAGGGGGGACGGATAGAGAAATGGATGGATAGATAGAGTGATAGAGGGGTGGAGGCACAGGGAGGTAAGGAGGGAGCAGTGGTGTCCCTGGGGGGGCTAAGAGGGCTCTGGGTACCACTCTCACTCTCGGGGGGGGGGGGTGACACACTGGGGATAACCAAAGTCACAAAAATCGCTGAGATTTGGATTGACCCCATCATGTCATATACTGTTCAATGTGTATTTTCCAGCAGAATCCAATGCAAAAAACAGCTTTGAAATCTCTTATCCCAATCAAAAGTCATGGCCAAAAAACAAAAATGCATGATGGAGCCCTATGGTAAGTGAAACTGAGCCATACTGTGTCTTTACTCGCGAGTAGGCAAGCAAGGCTTAGTCCTTTGGAAAGCGCAAGCTGAGAGGAATCCAACAACCCAGAATGCTCCTGATCCAATGAACGCAGACCCCACAAATCAACCTAGAAGGAAGTCCCAGATAATTGCATTGAGCCCTGTGGAAAGTGGGACCGAGTGACACAGCCGTGTTTACTCGTGAGTAAGCAAAGGTGCCTTGGTTCATGTTCAGGTCAGGCACAGAGGAATGAGCGGCCACCAGAATGGTCCCGATCCACTGAAACTGGAAGGCAACCTCAGCCCCTCCCCCCAAAAGTAAAACAGAAGTTTAATCGGAAAGGTGATTTTTAAATATGAAAATAGTCACCGCTAATTTGTAGTAATACTAATAACGGTTAAATAAGTAATTTTGACATATGGGGGTCAAACATTGTGGGCTCCAAGGAAGCAAAAGGCCCAGGAAGGTCACTGGGAGGGAGGAGGGCAGAGTTGTAGGGATGGAGGGATGGATGGATGGGGGGGGGGGATGGATGGACAGAGAGATGAATGGACGGAGAGATAAATGGAGAGGGAGAGAGAGAAGGGGTGGGTGGATGGATGGATAGAGAGGAGGGAGAGAGGGATGGATGGAGGAATGGACGGATAGATAAAAGGAGATGGAGAGGGAGAGAAGGGCTGGATGGAGGGCGGGAGGGAGAGAGGAATGGATGGATAGATAAATGGAGTGGGAGAGAGAGGGAGAGAGAGAAGGGGTGGATGGATGGATAGAGAGGAGGGAGAGAGGGATGGATAGATAGATAAAAGGAGAGGGAGAGAAGGGCTGGATGGAGGGCGGGAGGGAGAGAGGAATGGATGGATATTCAGGGACGGATGGATAGAAAGACTGATGGATAAATGGAGAGAGAGAGAGAGAGAGACGGGGGGATGGCTGGGTACGGGAAGGTGTGAAGTTCTGCTGGAAGTTCCCCTCCTGCCACCCCCGTCCAGCCGGCAGCCGAAGATCACCGCGAGTCTCGATGCGGCTGCAGCCCCGACGGTTGGCCTCCCAGACCCGGCCTGCCCCCCGCACCCCCACCCCTGGCAGCCCCGCCCGGCCCGGCCCGGCCCCTCCCCTTCCCCAGAAGGCGTGGCCCCCAAGCCCGGAGTTCCCCCCGAAGGTACTTAAAGCCCGACGGGGCGCCCCAGCGGGATCCCCCCGACGGGGAAGAGATGCGAGCGGCGGGCCGGAGGAAAGATGCCCTCGGACTTCCTCAGCCCTTTCCTGGAGCTGGACGAGGCTCTCTGCAAGGTGGGCGGGTGGGTAGGAGGGAGGGAGGGAGACCCCCGTCAGCCTCAGCTGCCCCCCAAGTAGTAGAACCCCCGGCTCGCCCGCCCCCTCCAGCCTCCCCAGCCCTCCCGAAAAGCGGGGAAGGTCTACTCTCCAGTGGCGGAGCGAGGGGGGCGCGGCAGACTCACTTGCAGGGAGCTTCATTTAGTGGCGTATCGGGGGGGGGGTCTCGGCAGTCCCTCTTCGACGGAGACTTACCCCTTCAGAGCCCTTCCAGGCGGGGGAGCCCGTCCAATGGGATGAGCCTCCCTCCAAGACGGACTGCTAAGACCCCCCCACCAGCTACACCACTGCAGCCTCCAGTCCCCATCAGAACCTTCAGCCCCCCCCCCCCAAGTTCCACCGGCAGCTGTGTTTGGCTCCCCCGACTGGAATGGTTCCAAAGGGGTGAGACTCCCCTCAAGACTGACTGCTCAGCCCCCCTCTGGCTATGCCACTAGGTGAGGCTCCCTCCAAGACTGACTGCTCAGCCCCCCTCTGGCTATGCCACTAGGTGAGGCTCCCTCCAAGACTGACTGCTCAGCCCCCCCTCTGGCTATGCCACTAGGTGAGGCTCCCTCCAAGACTGACTGCTCAGCCCCCCCTCTGGCTATGCCACTAGGTGAGGCTCCCTCCAAGACTGACTGCTCAGCCCCCCTCTGGCTATGCCACTAGGTGAGGCTCCCTCCAAGACTGACTGCTCAGCCCCCCTCTGGCTATGCCACTAGGTAAGGCTCCCTCCAGGACTGACTGCTCAGCCCCCCTCTGGCTATGCCACTAGGTGAGGCTCCCTCCAAGACTGACTGCTCAGCCCCCCCTCTGGCTATGCCACTAGGTGAGGCTCCCTCCAAGACTGACTGCTCAGCCCCCCTCTGGCTATGCCACTAGGTGAGGCTCCCTCCAAGACTGACTGCTCAGCCCCCCTCTGGCTATGCCACTAGGTGAGGCTCCCTCCAAGACTGACTGCTCAGCCCCCCCTCTGGCTATGCCACTAGGTGAGGCTCCCTCCAAGACTGACTGCTCAGCCCCCCCTCTGGCTATGCCACTAGGTGAGGCTCCCTCCAAGACTGACTGCTCAGCCCCCCCTCTGGCTATGCCACTAGGTGAGGCTCCCTCCAAGACTGACTGCTCAGCCCCCCTCTGGCTATGCCACTAGGTAAGGCTCCCTACGAGACTGACTGCTCAGCCCCCCTCTGGCTACACCACTAGGTAATGCTCCCCCAAGACTGACTGCTCAGCCCCCCTTCTGGCCACGCCACTAGGTAAGGCTCCCCCAAGACTGACCACTCAGTTCCCCCTCTGGCTATGCCACTAGGTAAGGCTCCCCCAAGACTGACCACTCAGTTCCCCCTCTGGCTATGCCACTAGGTAAGGCTCCCCCAAGACTGACCACTCAGTTCCCCCTCTGGCTATGCCACTAGGTAAGGCTCCCCCAAGACTGACCACTCAGTTCCCCCTCTGGCTATGCCACTAGGTAAGGCTCCCCCAAGACTGACCACTCAGTTCCCCCTCTGGCTATGCCACTAGGTAAGGCTCCCCCAAGACTGACCACTCAGTTCCCCCTCTGGCTATGCCACTAGGAAAGGCTCCCCCAAGACTGACCATTCAGCCCTTCTCTAGCTACGCCGCCACTACTCTCCACCATCCAAAGTGGCAGGGAAGGAAGGAAGTGTAGAAGACATGCATGGTGAGCAGTTGAGGAGCCTGGAAGGTGTCTGTGCGCAAGCAAGTCCTGGTCCCAATTCTCAGCACATGCCCTGTTGGGGCTCTGGGGGGGCACCTTGGAGAGGATACCCAGCTGGCCTAGGCTGGCACAGCTGCTCCTTCTCCAGGGACTGCCCAGGTGGGTCCATCTGTGGGTCTGCGGCAGGGCTCTATCAGGGTGTGCACCTGTCCTCTTTTTCCAGGACACCTCCTCTTTTTCAGCCTCGTGTCCTAGAAAAAAACCTTCCTTGTCCTCCTTTTCCTTGGGAGCAGCAGCAGGGAGCCTTCTTGCCATTCATAAATTAGAGGTCATACTTTTATATTGAATAATAAGTAACATAGTGTTGAAACCCACTGCATGAGAGGAATGTCCTGGAGTGTTTTTAGTTTTTCTTTTTCCGTGTCCTACATTTTTCTCAGGCATCCTACATTTTGGGGAGCCTCATCCTCTTTTCCAGTTATGACCCCTGGTCACTCCATCTGGGCCAAAAGGAAGGAAAGCCCGTGGCGTTGGCCAAGGCTTCCTCTTGGGGCTGATGATCCGGCCACTGGAAGGCAGTCCCTCGGAGACCCCCCTCTGGCTGGGCTCAGAGACCCCCACCTGCAGCTCTGCCCACCTGTACTGCGGAGCTGTTTGGAGGACTGGAAACAGGAGGGTCGGGAGTGCTCAGGAACAGCCAACAAGTAGTGGGAGCGGAAGGGGGAGCACCACATGGGGAGCACCACGTGGCCCGAGAGGGACCCCCTCCCTGCTCTTGCACTGCAGCCCATTCCCAGCTTCACCTGATCACTCAGTGAAGTCGGAGTTTGGGGGAGCAGAAGGAAAAGCACATGTTCCGCAGCTTGGCTTTGGAGCCGCTTCTGACCAGAAGGGCCTGAGCCTGGCCGTGGGGCTCAGCCAGCAGTGGGGCCAGAATTATTTTGATGATGATTTATCTTAATTTATATCCTGCCTTTCCTCCTAGAGGAAGGAGACCCAGCTGGCCTGGGTGCAGGAGGCCCGCTTGTCCTGGGCCGCGCATACTGTAGGTGCTGGTCTGCTTTTTTCTGGATCTTTTTCTCCAGATCTCCCTCCCATCCCCTCCCTTGTCTCTCCAATAGGGTTCCCACGTGTCCCAAAAAACAGGGACAATCCCAGTGCCGGGGAGGGGGGATTGTGTTCACACACTGGCAAATAGGACAGAGGGTCCGGTCCCGATTTTGTGGAAGAGAATTGTGGCCCCCTTCATCTCCAAGGCTCAGCCTGACCCTCCCCAACGGAAGTCTCAACGTACAGGAAACCCTCCCAGGCCAGGCAGGGAGGAAGTTCTTGTGGTCTCCCATCTTTGTGGTGGGGGCTGAGGCTCCAGCACGTGTTGCTGTTCAGAGCCCAGGGTGGAAATTTCCATCTAAAGCGGCCATGACTTGGGGAGGGGGAGGATGCTGTTGCCACCTCCTCCTTTGTGCTCTACTGTCTGTCTGTCTGTCTGTCTGTCTGTCTGTCTGTTCATTCAAGGCAACTAGAGAGCAATGGGTTGTGGCCTTTTCTCTTCCTTCTCCCTACTTGAGAGAGAAAAAGAATTCACAGGTGCTTCTCCCCCTCCTTCTGTTCCTTGTAGACATTTCTGAGCCTGAATGTGAAGGAGGCCAGGAGGACAGAAGCAAAGGCCCCCCCTGGATTCCAGCGCACCGTCTCCGCCTGCCCCATTGCCCTGTCTGCATCTGGGGCGAGTGGGCCTGAATGCCTGGAAGATGCCAGCACCTCTCGGGCTGCAGCTGATGGGGGTGACCCAGTGTGGCCCCTTCAGGGCGTGCAGTGGAATCGGGACTCGGAGCTGCCCCGCACCAGCCTGCAGCGCATCCCTTTCCAGATTGATCGCTCAGTGAGCCTGATCGAGGGCTGCCGGGGCGAGTCCAAGGCCATCTCCTCACGCTATAAGACGGAGCTGTGCCGCACCTTCGAGGAGAGCGGCGCCTGCAAGTACGGGGCCAAGTGCCAGTTTGCTCACGGTGCTGGGGAACTGCGGGGTCTCAGCCGCCACCCAAAGTACAAGACAGAGCCCTGCCGCACCTTTCACACCTCTGGCATTTGCCCCTATGGTGCCCGCTGCCACTTCATCCACAATGCTGAGGAGCGCCGTCCACTGGCGCCACAAGCCCCGCTGCTCCTCCACAGCCTCAGCACTGGGAGCTATGTGGCAGAGCCCCTGCCCTCCTCCTCACCCCCTCTGCCAGCCTCTCGCAGCCTCCAGCTCCCAGAGACCTTCCTGCCGTGTGACCCCCTCGGCCAGCCCCCCCTCAGCTGCTCTCTCTGCACCCTCAGCGCCAGCAAGACCACCCCTTTTGCCTTCCCGGGTCTCCTGATGCTCCAGAAGAGCGTCTCGGCCGACTCCCTCTCGGACCAGGAAGACTCTGGAAGCTCCGGGGGCAGCAGCGGCTCCGAATCCCCAGGCCTGGCGTCCCTGGGCCGGAGGCTGCCCATCTTCAGCCGCTTGTCCATTTCTGATGATTGACACGGCCGTTTGGGGCTGGAGGCGGCCAGACCAGCACCTGGAAAGAGGGGCTTCTGCGGTGCAGGCACCTGGCCCTTCCTACACGGGTGCTGCAGCCAAATCTTTTGCCAAGTGGTCACGATGGACGATGCAAAGGAAAGGTGCGCCCACTAGGAGCCAAACCTCTCTCAGGCCACCCTCTTCTCTGGCAAAAAGAGTGGTTGGTCCGCAGCCAGTTCGGTGTCTCCTTGCAGAGGAAGAGGGTTCCTCACCAACTCCACTCAACCGAACTCAACTCAACTCCCACATTCAGCCGAAGGTGTGCATTTATTTATTTATTTATTTCGGAGATGTCCGTCCCACCCTTCCCAGGCCGGCGCTGACAACACTTCTGAAAAACAAGCACAAATATAGGCAACAAGAAGGAAACATCAAAATCAGGCATTAACAGCAGTTAACTATTTCACGTTGAAAAGGGAGAAATGCCGCCAGTGGTGCTGTTGGGGGCAAGGAGGGCAATTATCAGACAACACAGGGGTGTTTTGAGCCCTCGCCAAAAAGCCATAAGAGCGGGAAGTTCTCCGTTCTCCTGGGCTCTCCATTCCAGGGTTGTGGTGCCACCACAGAGAAGGCTTGTCCCCTTTCTTGGGGCCAAGATGGCTTATATAGAAAAGCCCCATCAGGTACAGATGCTGCCCCCTCTGCTGGTCTTCCTTGAAAAGAAAGGCCTGGCACAACCCGGGGCTGCACAGGTACTGGCAGAGTTTAGGGCTGACGTGGGGGAGAGGAGATGAGATTGGGGTACCTGTCACCCCTGTGAGGTCGATTCCGACTGGCCGCCACCAGGTCCAGTTAGAGGAGCGCCTCACCACCTTCCCCTTGGGTCATCAGACTGATGTGATCTGCCACGAGATCTGACCTGACCCCAGCTCAAGGGTCTGTCCGCTCGGTGCCCACCGTCCCATAAATGCCATCACTCAGGAGGTGGAGAAGATGCCCTGCCTAAGAGTGATACAGCCCTCCATGAGTCCAGGATACAGAGCCTCCTCATCCTAATGCCCACACTGGAGAAGTGGTCCGTTTATGCATCAACTTCAGGAAGGTCAATTAAAGATCTCAATCTGATGCCCACGACATGCCCTGGGCCAGCCTCCTCCTGGAACAAATAGGCCAGGCCCCTCCTCCATCCTTGGTCTTAAGAAAGGGCTTTGGACAAGGACCACCACTATGTGACCAAGACCAGGAGAAGGTGGCTTTCACCACCTTGATGGCCTCTTCCAGTTCATCGCAACATCCTTTGGGCTGCATGGTGAGTGGATAGTGCTTTTTGTGCCACCTCCCTCAATAACAGTCTTATACTTGGCAAGGCCCGGGGTGAGCACCTGGATCCCCCAAGGAGGTGCAGACAGCACTGTGGGGTGCCAGTTGCATGGCCAACCCAAGAAGAGTTGGTTGGGGTCCAATTCTGTATGAAACTTGACCACACAGTTGGGTGTGAATGTTCTTCAACATCAGAAGGTCAACATGTTAAAGGAAAACTGACAAAGGAGAAATGGAAATTGAATGGAAAAACAAGGGAGAGAAACTCTGGAGAGAACTGAGCAGAAGTCAAAATCATCATCATCATCATCATCATCATCATCATCATCATCATCTTTTTTAATAGAACGACAGGCTGAATGGAGAGGCTTGGAGTTCAGTGTTGCATCTCAGGCTTTTGGGATGGGAAAGAAAGTCCATGTTCCACCAGATGGGAAATTTTGGACCGTCTGGGTCCCCCGAGGGTGGTTTTCAGTCTGACTGAAAGGGGGATTGTGTTAAGGGGGGGCTGTGTTTTCTCAGGCCAAACACCCAAGTGCTACTTAATGGGGGAGGGTGGAGGGTAGAATGGATGCTGCTGTTCTGGCTGCTGGTGTCGGAACCTTCTAGGTGCCACTAGCCATGTGGAACAGGGTGGAAAGCGGCTGCTCCGCTGCTTATGGGGCTTTGGCAGCGGAGGGTGGTAGACCATTGCGCATGGGGGAGGGAAGGGAACCTCTTGCACCACAGGAGTGAATCTGAAGGCTTTTTTCAGTCAAGCCTGGCTGTTTTGTAATGGAAATAAAATGCATCTTGATCTGCATTGTATTTTTTCAAAGGCCTTTTCTGGGTCTTGCAAGTGTGTGACTAAAGGGGGGCATCCCTCCCCCCCCCCCCTCCCAGCAATCTGGAGTTTTAGGACTTTGCTGACTGGGGTTGCAAAGAGTCTGACCAGGGACTGAGTCCATCAAACCAGCTTTTTCCAACAGGCTGCCCATCCCACGCGGTGCGCACCTGTTCCTGGTGTCCAGTTTAGGCTGACTCAGTATTATGGGGTTTGGAAACAGCTCATTGGGGTGTGTTTTTGCACGACTAGATTTGGTTGTTCTTTCAAAACTGGAGGGGGTGTTAGTGTCTGTCTGTCTCCAGCATTAGTCCGTCTCATCTCCTTATTGCACATCCCATCCTGAGCAACAGTCACACCACCTGTGCCCCCAACAGCCTCTTATGTGGGATCAGTTGCGGGGCGGGGGGGGGGGGGGGGCTTCCCCTGCTCTCCTTAGGGATGGGAATGGATTACCACCCAGGGCTTTATATTCTTTTAAAAAAGAAACAGATAAGATTATCTTCAGTTGTTTTGAAGAAAGTGTAACTTTTCAGGGAATTATTTTTAAAAACCCCAGACTTTTCTAATTTTGTAGGTTCAGATGACGTAGCATGTGCTTTGGGAGTAAGACACAGGCTGCAATCCTAAACACACTTTCCTGGGAGTAAGACCTATTGAACACAGTGGGACTTACTTTTGAGTAGACATGGTAAGGATTGTGCTCAGAAGCTATCAGAGTGGAATTCCCTTCCAAGTCCCACAGGAAGCCTGCATTAAGTCTGGGGCAGGGAAAAACTATCTTGGAATCTCGCTGTGTTTGGGGGGATTTGTGTACGTGAATGTGCACGATACAATTCTTGATTTGATACTGACCAGCCAGTGCAATCCGAAGCATGTCTACTCAGAAGTAAGTCCCTCTGTGTTCAATAGTACTTACTCCCAGGAAAGTGTGGTTAGGATTGCAGCCTGAACTTTGGTGTGATGGATACAATGGTGTGTCAATGAACCTTAGACTTGAGAATTCACACACATTCAGAAATATTCCAGGACTTTGTATCTTGTATAGTGCATGACAAGGGAAGGGGGGAATCCGTTCATGATGGATCATGTATTTAATATGATATATGATAGGATTACAAATATAGAGATCCTACATGTTAACTCCTCCTCTGACTATGGAAGGAATCCTGCAAGTGACATGTGGTGATAGAGTCACAATCATGTGAAAGCGACAAACCCACAGATCTGTGGGATCCTCCAGTGTGGCCTCTTAGGAACTTTGGCAGCATTTCGGCCTCAGTCCTTAATATATTGTAAGCTATTTATTGTCTTTTTAAAAATCAAAACTATTTCTGATGTTAGGAAGCCATTTTTTCTACTAGAAGTGTAAAAACTGTTCTTTGTTTATTAGTTGTTCTTTGTTTATTTGTAAACAATAACAAAAAGCCAACATCTGCCTTAATTTGCTGTGGTGGGATAAATATTCTGTAAACTTATTGTTGGTTTTGTCTTTATTTATAGTTGTTGATCTTTTTCTACTAATGCTTTGTAAAGCGAAGAAAGTGACCTTTGCAATGGGTTTTGTCCATTTCCATTTGGTCCCATTTTCCCCGGCAGCCTCTCACTCAAACATTCTTGTAATTGTAATTAAAATCCTCTGCCCTCCCCTTGTGGCAAATGGGTAACTGGCACAATCAGAGCGAGTAACTGCCAGGACTCTTGGTGGAGGGGCATGTGCTTCTCCCTTGGTGCCAACAGTACTGAACCACAAAGTGCTTCTCTCCATTTTAGGGATGTGCAACGGAGACTGGGCCACATAAGCTGCTACCTCACCTTAAAGCAGGAGTCCTCAAACTACGGCCCGCAGGCTGGATACACTCAATCCAGCCCACAAGCTCGCGGGCACCACCACGCAGCAGCAGCCTCTCCCCGGCTAGCCAGGGGGCTCATGGGCACCCATGCAGCAGCACTGCACTACAGCAGCCTCTCCCTGGCCAGCCGGGGGGCTCAGGGGCACCTATGCAGCACCACCGGCCTCTCCCCGGCCGGCACCACTGCGCTGCAGCAGCCTCTCCCTGGCTGGCTGGGGGGTTTAAAGCCATCCATGTTGATCCTCCTCACCTCTGCAGCCTCCCCCCAGCTGGCTGGGGGTGGTTTAGACACACCAGAGGCTCCAACAGCCCCCAAAGGTAAGCCTCAGACCCCAAAGGTAAAGCCCCCAGGGAGTGTTTTTAAAATGTAGGGCAAAATGTTTTAAAAATGTAGGATAAGGTCCTCCAAAAGTCCGGATTATAGTCCAGCCCCTGACAGCGTCTGAGGGACAGTGAACCGGCCCCCTTTTAAAAAATTTTGAGGACCCCTGCCTTAAAGGAACACCTGCAAGTGGACACCTCGGTCCTAAAACCCAAAATATGGGAAACAAGGTCCCTGCAAGACTGGGAGGAAGTTGCAAAATCTTTCCTATAAAATGAAGTATAAGGTCAGATGTCAAAACGCCAGGGTTCGGTCTGGATGGAAAGAAGTCCTTGTCCTCTGAAGTTTGTGACCTAAGAAGGACTCTGAAGCTTGACAAGTGAGTGTCGCGGGTGGGAAGGGCTGCAGAGTGGAAGTGGCAGCATTTGGAACGGCACAGAAGGGTCAGGCTGGATGATGTCAAAGGGTCCTCCTGCCTGTCTGTGCTCAGCAGTCCATAGAGATGCTGATGTCCTCCCACTCATTGTTGTCCATACAGAGGTCTGTCCATCCTTCCCCCAAGCCCAGCTTGAGGGAGGCAGGGAAGGTGGCTGGGTGGGCCAGAGTGTTAGCCCAACTCTGCCAGGCCGCCTGGGGAGCTGGGTGGGTTTGGGCTGTTCCCATGAAATGATGCGCTTGTGGGAGGGCTGGGCTGGGCGCGCAGCTTTGCAACCCATCCCAGGAGCCGGGCTTTCTTCTTCTCTCCTTTTTCAAGAGCCTTTTGTTATTGCTAAGGGAAGAGAGGGGCTCCCAAATGGCTGGATGGGAACTCCCCCCCCTCCCCCCTGCCCCACGGCATCTGCTGCGGGGAATTGGAAGAATTGGCTGTTCAGGCCCAAACAAGGACTCAACTCGCAGGGTCTTTCGGGGTCCATCTCCTTTGTCTACAAACTAAACCAGTCCTAAAAGGGATGGGGTCTACCTGACACCACACTAAAGTGTCCCCATGTGTCATTGCCCCCCACCAAAGAGGGTTTTCTGATTAAAAATGGGGAGATGGTTTGGATTTGTTGTGCAACCTGGAAACTGAAATTTCCCCTCCTACGGTGGAGGGAGAAACACACACGGAGGAGATTTAAGTTGTTGCAGCTCACTGGAAATGCTGGGTCTACACCCTTAACCTGCTCAGACACCCTCTTCCCACTTGCCCCAAACACTGCAACTGGACCTGCCAAATCTATTGGGGTCATCAGAAAACTGGCTCACTGGAAAAGCAACATCAGCCCTACTGGAGGTGTTATAATTACACAGTGACCTTTCTGCTCTTCTCACTTGTGTCCAGCCCTTCCTCACAACAGTCCTGTGAGGTGGGCCAGGCCAAGAGAGTCTGACCAGCCCAAGGCCACCCAGCTGGCTCAGTGCCAAGTGGAGAGCGAAGCAAGATCTCCCAAATATACGTTCTGTTCATTGCACCTGTCAGAGGTCTACTCATGTCCCAAACCCTGCAGGGAGCATTTGAAGTGACAGTATGGCATCCAGAGCAGATGAGGGACAGAGCCCAGCTCCCTCCGCCCCAATCCTGCCCAGGTCAGTCCAGCTTCAGCTCAAACCTCGGGAAACGTCTCCCTTGTGGCTCCGTGTCCTCCTCCAGTCTGAGCCGGAGGGCGTTCTTGATGATCAGCCTCTCTAGCAGGAGGGACCCCACAAACCAGAAGAGGCAGTACTCCAGGGTGACCAGTCCCAGCAGATTATAGTGGAACTCACTGTAGTCCCAGGGGCAGGCATTGAAAAAGCGCAGCACAGCGCCTGTGGAGAGCTGCCAGAGGTAGGCGCACAGGGTGTAGAGGGCGCAGCGGGTCAGGAGGCAATACTGGCCCCTCAGTGGCAGGTAGAGGCGCTCCAAGATGAAGCCGCAGGTCCCAAACAAGAACAGAGACAGCATGGTGGGAGCCCCCTGGAACGTCCAGTCCCGGTCCAAGATGATGGCCGTGAACAGCATCTCCGAAAAATAGCCATGGATTGCATAGATGTACCACCGGACCAGTGGACTGAGGGGCTCGGCAGTGCCCGCCATCGCGTTCAACCTGCATGCAGAAAAGGGGCACAGAGGATGTGTAGATCTGTACGTGGAAACATCCGAAAGGGGTGAACGCTCTTGCCCGGCTCAGGGCATTGAGTGGCACCCAAAAACTTGGTATCAGAAACAATTGGTGGCAGCTCCATCTTGTGAGAGGCCTTCCTTTCTTCCCCTGTGAGAGAGGAGGGAAGGCCTCTTCCAAAATGATGCTTGCTGGGGGGACTCACCCAGGTGTCAACCGCTGGTTAATGCAGATATAACCAGGCAATTAATAAGCATAAACCTGTCCCACTAATTGACTTGTGTTTGCCCTCCTGGACAGCCTGCCCCAAAAGGATGGTAGTCCTCCTGCACGCTGCTTCTGCAAGACGGCCAGGGAGCAGCACTGCGGCTTGTCAGGGGAGACACAGGAGCCAAGGAGGCATCAGCTGGCCCTAGATCTATGGCTCTGTGCCCATTCTCTGCCCCACTGGAGGGCAGAGGTGTCTCGATGACTCCCCACAGCCTTCTGCGAGGGTCTAGAAATCAGTCTCAGGTGGCAGATTCGGCCCCAAATGCTGCTGGATGTGGCTGTGCAACTGCCAAAGCTCACATCGGTGGAGTAAATCCTGTTGTTTGAACCAGTTTCAGGCTGCAGCTGAACAGGTTTCTCTGGCTTTCCCTCCACCTGTCATTCGGGAGACCAAAAGCATGGCTGGGTCAGCCTGTTTCCAAACAGCCGAGTCAGGACGGGACAGACGGGGGGGCAGAAGCCTCCTCCTGCTCCCCAGAAACAGCGTCCATTGATCAGTCGTGATTAATAGGTATTGACTGACAGATGCTTCCTCCTCCTTGAGGAGACCCAGCCAGGACACAGACTGGAGCAGGGCCTCAGCTCGGCAGTCTGGCCGAGGCCCTCCCAGCTATTTGCTCCTCCGTTTGTTTTCCGCATCCCAGGAACAGGAGAAGCACATCACCAGGTGAGGGAAGGCAGCATTTGGCACACTGTGAGTCTGAAGCACCAGCAGTCTCCTCTTTAAGAAGAGCCTCCTTTGCTGGATCAGGCCCAAGGCCCATCCAGTCCAGCTTCCAGGATCCCACAGTGGCCCACCAGGTGCCTCGGGGAGCAAATATGACTACTGCATCCACCACAACTGGCATTTGGAGGTTGTCCAACTCTACACATACCCCTCATGGGTCTTTTAAAGCCCTGGCAGCTTCTTGTGGCTGTGAGTTCCACTGACAAGCTCATAATTGTGGAGAGGTGCTGCCTTTTTTAACTGGTCCCTAACTTCAAGTGCCCTATTGCAAGAAAGAGGGAAACACCAGAGGGTCCCCAAGAGTTTTCATTCACGACTCTTTCCATTCTCGCCTGTGTGCCAAGTGAGCAGCCAAGACAGATGCTTTCAGTGCCAGGCTTTGTTGCCTCGAAAACAGCCCTTCCAACCCATTTCCAAACCTGTTTGGCAGGCTCTCCCCGCTGTATGAAAGTGCAGTACTTACCCTCAGACTGCTACGGTTTGCCCCCCACCTGCCTGTCAGTAGGTGTGGAGAGCAGAGATCCAAAAGACTGAACCCGGGGCTCCAGCCAGGACTGGGAGGCAGGGAATCCAAGAACTCCTTGGCGGCTCAGGATGGGGATGGTAGTAGCAGGAGGAGCAGGAGACTCACCCTCTGATTTGTGGGTGATGACTCCCTCCCTTCCTCCTCCCCTCTTCCCTCCCCAACCTGGAGTTGGCTGCATCTCTTCCCAGCACACTCGTGGAGTGATACCTGCCAAGGTTTCTTCAGGCCAAGGGAGGCTGCCAAGTGGGCACTTCCGATGCTGTTGCTGCCCCTTATGCTCTGCCCTTGGAAACGATGAAGAAGCCAAGAGCCAGACCGGGGAGGCAACTTCCAGTCTGGAACCCCTGAGATGGCCTTGGAGGTCCTGACTGGTGTGAAACAGGCAAGAGCATCGGAGGGGGCCAAGCGCAACCCCTTGGACTGGACTGAAATCAAGGGGATTTGCTTCTGCGTAAACCTGCACAGGGAAGGATCTGAAGTCTGCTCCATGTCCCGATGCTCTTTATTCTGCAGCAGATGGAGAGCCATAAAATTGCCAAGCGGCACCCGCGTTCTACCTCTCCAGTGCCAGCACTGGACGTTTGGGTAGCCAGCCCAGAAGGAGAAGGTGGTTCCTGCGGAAGCAGTGAGGAGATGCTGCAAGTCTTGGGCTTTCTCCATGCCCAGCCAACAGTACCTGCCTCGGGACTACCTGCTAGCCAGACCTGCGGCTCTGCAAGTTCTGGACTGGGTCCCGAGGAGGAAGCCACATCTTAAGGGGAACATGAAAAGGTTTCGGACTCACATATTTGGGAAGCCCATAGCATGAGCAGACCTTGTGCTTGCTCTGATTCCATTGGGATTGGGGTCTGGCTGGCCTTGAAGGAGACTCTGTGGTGCTGTTTGTCTCCCCAAATGCCCATTGTTTGTCCTTGCAGATCCCTGCAAGCCCCGCTTAAGGGGCTAAGTTGTCTGGGGCAGGGATGGGCTGCCGTGCGTCACCCCTCCTCTCCCTGGCGGCCTGCAGAGCTTGGTGGAGTTGGGGTTGTTCCCATGAAATTATGCCCTTGAGGGAGGGGGAAAGGCAGGGGCTGCGAAGCTCTTTTCTGCAGCCTCGCAACACATCACAGGAGCTCTGCTTTCTTCCTTTCTTGAAAACCAGAAGGAGGACAAAGGCCTTTTGTGAGTGTGAAAGGGGGGGAAAGGGCACCGAGATGGATGGATGGCTGGGAGGGAAGCCCCTCCGCAGCATCTGCTGTGGGTACAAAGAATGCACAGTTCTTGCTGGGACGACACAAACACATCCACAAACACATCCTCTGGACCTGTTGGCTCTCCTCACGATGCTAAGGGACGGTTAGTGGTTGAGCCCCTTGCTGAATGCACAGGGTCCTGGGTTCAGCTCCTGCCCGGCCAGAAGGACATTTCCAGCTGACGTGCTGGACAGTTCGGCACAGACAGTCCTAAGCGACATGGACCAAGTGTTGGAGTTGCTGTGAGGCTGCTTCTTCGGTTCCTGTCCTGCGCACACACACGTGCCGGAATGGGAGTGTGCAGAAGCGGCCATCTGGCCCCGGTGTCTGCACGTGCTCAGGAGCTGGGGAAGAACGGACTCAGGAATGAATCGGTGCTATGCTGAGACTCGCATCAGGGTCAGGTTCAAGTTCAGGGTGAAATTCTGTGGCTGCAGAAAACGAACAGACATGTGCTCTGCACATGTGGGGCATGTGGGGAGGTGCATGTACTGGGGGTTCATGAACAGGTGCAGCCATGTCTGCGGCCCTGGCCAAAACACTTCTGCTCAAATAATGCTGCTGGGGCACCTTTGCCAGGCAGAATACAGGATGGGCCAACCTTGGCATCTGGTCTGCTGGGCACCTCCACCCTGCGCCACAAGAGGACTGCCTGGCTTAGTTTCCACTGCCAGAAAGATGCCTTCTCTGCCTGAGACATGGAGAGGCTGCAGTGCGGGCAATATTGCTGTCTCCCTGCCTGACAAGGACCCCAAAATGGAGGACCTGGCCAAAGAAACCCCCTAGAAACTCTGATGTCTATTGCTTTCAAGTGATTACTTTAAACACTACATGACTTATTACCAGGGGTCTTCTTCATGGGGTGGGCTGCGGGTGGTGCAAGCAGTTAAGACACTGTGCCTGTTAACCAGCAGGCTAGGGTTCGAGACCCGGGTCAGCCCCACAAGACAGGGTGAGCTCCTGTCCTTAGCCCAGCTCTGCGATGCCAGCTGGATCCAATCGTATTGGCTCTGCCTCTCCATTGGACTCATTCAGTGGCGAGGAGAGGGGGGATTTGCTGCTTGGGTAACAGCCTCTCCTCCATAACAATCTAACCCAGGCTTTCGTGCTTCGCATGCAGCGTATGCAGCGCTGAGCACAATACCATAGTCTTCCAAGACTGACGGAGGCCTGCTTTTCTTCAGGGGGTGCACATCCATATGGAATACTGGCACCTCTGTGTGCATATCGGCACCTCTGTGGGCGAGTACCAGCATAAACACACACACACACACACACACACACACAGGTGAGTCCCTGTGAGTACCAGCAGGTGAGTACCGGCACCTATTTTCCAGAAAAACAGCACAGCTTATTATTAAATTTAAAACAATTACATATAATTTATGAGTTGCAAGAGGCTGCAGGCTGTCTGCTTACAGGGAAAAGGAGGATTTTTTCCCCAGGAGATAAGGCTGAAAAAGAGGATATGTCCTGGAAAAAGATAGATGCAGCAGGAGCACCGCCTGCTGGCCACCGGAGGGAGGGAGCCTCTGCCATGCCTGCCTGGGTGGGCTCTAGGATGGGCACTTTCGGCAGGGTGACAAGCAGGCATGGGCACAAGCCAGTTCGGGCTGGATCGCCCGAACCGGTTGTTCCCAGGACCCTGCTGCTACCGAACCGGTGGCAGCGGGGTCGCCTGAAAACCTGGCATACTGGTTCGGACGCCAGGCAGAGGAGACACACTGCGTGTGCGCTGACCTCAGCACATGAGCAGTGCATCTCCTCCTGGTGGAGAAGACGAACAGCGTGCGTGCCAGGGTCGGCGCACGTGCTGTGCATCTCCTCCAGCAGGAGGAGACACACTGCGCAGGCGCCGACATCAGTGCGTGCGCAGTGCATCTCTTCCCGCGGAGAAGACGCACTGCGCATATGCCAACCCCGTCGCTTGCGCAGTGTGTCTCCTGGAGGAGACACACTGTGCATGCGTCCGGAGTTGGCGCATGCGCAGTGCGCCGGGGTTGAGGCCTGCCCTCTCCCTGCCCCCGGCTCCACCCCTGACCCCGGCCACGCCCCTTGACCCCAGCCCTGCCCCCAACTTCCAGCGAACCGATTGTTGGGGTGGCCTGGGCCCATCCCTGGTGAGAAGGTGCCATAACCACGTAAGAGGACAACCTGCGATGTCACAGCCCAGGCAAGAAAGTACATGCGATGCACATTGCGTCTTCTGTTGCTGTTTGTCGAAGGCACGCTTGCAAGAGGGACTGCATTTGCAGAGCACTGCACGCCTCTGCTCTTGCTGCTGTCCCTACAGAAACACTGGGTGGAGAGCGTGGAAGGAGTATTGACCCCATAAGGCGGATGGGAAGACTGAGGCTTGCACCTGGCTATCCGTGCATTCCTGGCGCAGGCCAGCTTCTCTCAGTATCATCAGCTTTGCGTAGCACAAGTAACAGGGAGGAAGCCCCAGCAGACACACTTAGAATTAAAAGGCAAATCTGCATTTGTTTGTTTGTTTGTTTGTTTGTTTATTTGAGTACACTGACATTTTCACAGCCTTGAGCAAAGGAAAGACAACGTGAAGGAAGAATATATGTAAGAAGCACCGTTCAGGCTTTCCGCAGACCTGTGACGTCACTCGATCTGGCGGGCCTGAATTAGAGAACTGGACCTTCATTTTGTCCCATCTCCCACTATGGAAATCAGTTTAGGGGGGAAGCACACAGCTTCCCTTGGCTTGCCCTCGGCCCAGAGGAAAGAGCTCACTTTTCAGGCTGCACATGGGGGGCAGCCCCACATCTAATTCCTGACGGTGAGGGCGGTTCGGCAGTGGAAGAGATTGCCAAGGGAGGTGGTGGACTCTCCCTCACTGGGGATCTTCAAGCAGAGGCTGGATGAGCACCTGTCGGGGATGCTCTAGGAGGATTTCCTGCTGCAGGCAGGGGTTGGACTAGATGACCTACTGGGTCCCTCCCAACTCTGGGATTCTAGGATTCTGTCTCCGGACAGGCCAATCCCTTACTAACCACTGGCAGCAAAGGCCACCTTTGCCCCAGAACCAGCCCCAAATCAGCTCCTTTCAGCTCTGCTTTATAGGTAACCAACTGTTGGGGACGTGCTCCTGCCTCGGAGCCTGTGCTGGGAGCTAGTGGCCCCCTATTCAACGCACAAGTCACAAGTGACAGCATGTGGTCGACTCAAGGAAAAGTTCAGCTTTCCTCCTTCCCTCACCAATAATAACCACAAATAATATTTGTGATTATTTGTCCTGAATAATTATTATTAAAGGCAAAGTTTTCCCCTGCAGATTGTACTGCTAGTTGTGACCAACTGTAGGGTGGGATGCCCATTCCTGTTCCTAAGCCTTTGGCGCCAGTGTTGTCCAAAGACACTTCCATGGTCATGGGGCCGGCAGGTCACCAAATGCTGCTTTACCTTCCCACCGAGGTGGTACCTATTTATCTGCTTGCACTTACCTGCTTTCAGCCTGCTTGGCTGGCAGGAGCTGAGCTAAGGAGAGCAACTCACCCTGTCTTGTAGGATCTCGAACCCTGGCCTGCCAGTTAACAGGCACAGTGTTTTAACCACTTGTGCCACTGCAGCCCCATATAATAATTCCACCTTCCTTCCTAATAATAATAATAATAATAATAATAATAATAATAATAATAATAATAATAATAATAATATAATTAGCCCTTCTTCCTAATAATAAGAATCATTAGTACCCTTAATAATAATAGTTCCACCTCCTGGAACCAATAATAATCACAAAAACGAAGCAAACCCCCCGCCCCCAAGTATACTGCCAGGTTGCATGAAACATCGGAGCCACACATCTGTTTCTCTGGAGGCAACCAGAGCTTCATTGCTCCAAAGTCCGGGTTGGCCTAGAGCGATTTAGCCCCTGATCTTCAGATCTGCCCTGGAGGGGCAGTTTTGCAGGGAGGTTGTGACCAGGTCACTTTTGGCCAGTGAACTTAGGTCAGCAGGACTGGAGTCTGAGCATCTCCTCCGACACTTGGTCCGTCACCTCACAGTGGCCCATTGACAGGGAGGCCAGAAGATGTTCCCAGCTGTGGCTTTTCTTCTTCCCAAACATTGTGAGGAGGGAGGAGGGTCTGGAGACAAATCCAAGGAGAGGGAAGGTCCAGGAGTAGGCAATGGATGGAGCTCAGCTCCAAACTCCGTTCCTCCTCCCTGGACCTGCCCAGCTCAATCATCCTTCAGTTCAAACCTCGGGAAGAGCCTCCCACTGGGGTCCGAGGCTTTGTCCAGCCTGAGCCGGAGGGTGTTCCGGATGATCAGCCTCTCGAGCATGAGGGACCCAAAGAACCAGAAGAGGGAGTACTCCAGGGTGATCAGGCCCATGAAGTTGTAGCGAAAGTCACTGTAGTCCCAGGGACAGGCCTTGAAACAGCAGAGGACATACCCCGTGGAGAATTCCCAGAAGTAGATGCACAGGGTGTAGAGGACTCCGCGGGTCAGGAGGCTGTACCGATCTCTCAGCAGGAGGTAGAGGCGCTCCAAGACAAAGCCGCAGGTCCCGTAGATGAAGAGCGCCCACACGCTGGTCACCCCCTGGAACTTCCAGTCCTGGGAGGCAATGAAGGCCCAGGTGGCCGTGAACATCACCTCCGTGAAGTAGCCATGGATGGCATAGATGTACCACCGGGAGAGCGGGCTCAGCGGCTCAGCGGTGCTTCCCATGACTTGAGACCTGCAGGTGGGGAAAAAAAGATGGAAGAGGTCCAGGTCATCACTGAAGATGCTGGCCAGGATGTGACTCTGCCTGGTGTGATCCTAACTGGACTTAGAGACAGGATTCCTCCTGGGCAGGAGTCCATGCCTGTGGTTTCTTCTGAGCTACTAACACTCCGTGGACGTCTGCTGGATGTGAAGGCTCATCGCGGCTAGCAGGGCTTGCTACGCCTCTGCCCCCAATGAATGGTCGCACCTTCGAACCCCCACAGACAGTGGCAGCAGCCTGCCTCGCAGCAGACCGGTTGGAGGCTTCACTCTGCACCCCACAACACTGGAACCAAGGAGGGAAGGCAGAGCTGGGGTTTCTGGGCACCCCCTCCAGTTGTCTCCCTGCGGCCAGGAGTTCCACCCGTGGCTGACTTTAAGCAGACTGGGCCAATCTGCTCCCAGCTGGACCCCGTGCGTATTGTCCATGAACTCTCGTGTACTTTTTCAGCACACAATTTGATTGCTCTCCATTCTAGATATTCAAGATATAAGGTCCACGATATACTTTATGTATATCTCTAAGACCTTACAGACCTTGGTCTTTATTTGTTGTGTTGGCGGAGACGTGCTTTCTTTTGTCTCTCCTGCTACTGGGTAACCCAGAGAGTAGTGGTCAGCCAAGCAAAAAACTCGGATGAACAGAGATGCTGCGATCGTGAAGTTATGGGCTCTGATTGCGCATTTTTATGGCCGATGCTGGGCACATTTTATATTTTCATATAGAATCCTAGAATCCTAGAGTTGGAAGGGACCTCGTAGGTCATCTAGTCCAACCCCTGCCTGTAGCAGGAAATCCTCCTCCTCTTCGAGTCATATGCTTTTGACTGCAATCCTAACCATACTTTCCTAGGAGTAACTACTAGGAAAGTTACTAGGAAAGAAACTACTAGGAAACAACTACTATTGAACACAATGGGACTTTCTTCTGAGTAGACATGTTTAAGATTGCACTGTTTGATCTGCTTTTAAATATGTTTATTGTTTTATGATATTTCACTGTTTTATTGTTTTATTTGCTTTTTTCCTGTTTTATTGTATAAATTATTGATTGTTAGCTGCCTTGGCTGCCTTTTGGGGAGAAAGTCAGAGCACAAACAAACAAACAAACAAATATCTGGCACATCCTTTCTACCTTTCTGAGCACATCAGGCAGCCTGAGAAAGAGCCCCTGGTGCTGTTCACCCCACATGTGAAGCCTCCTTCTTGCCATTTTCCAACTACACCTGCAAACTGGTTTCAACCCCACTCCCCAAACATGCCGTACTTACCCCAAATTCTCTTTGGGTTTCCCCCTCAATGCCCCTTTGGTGACCCACGGCAGCCTTGGGTGAATGAAGTGCAGAAAGTGAGCCCTGAAGCCTCTTTCCCAAGTCCTGGAGGAAACTGGCCTAGTGGTTGGAGCTGTGTGGGGCTGTCCCTTCAGGTCTGCCCCATTCTGATGGCAGAAGGACAGCCTCATTGTTGATAAAAGCGGGTCCTGCTCCCTGCCTGCGGAGTGACTCACTTCCTCTTGTCAAAGCCTCAGTTTCCCCACCTTGTTAACACGTGGCAATGACAAAAGGCTACGAAGCCTGAGCTAATTAGATGGTGTTGCAGGAAGCACCGTTTCTGTCCCCCTCCTAAATAAACCTGAATGCACTGAACCCCCCCCCCCCACATAGCAGGTCCAAAGGCACAGGTTCTGGGGAGGTCTCAACTGCTGAACCTTCTGTCCCGGACACAGCATCCTCCAGGGTCGCCTGGCTGGCACTTGACTATACTCTTTGACTTCTCCAAGTCAGCTCTTGCAAATGTGGGGGGCTTTCTCCAGTGGGGGCTGCTTTCCTAGAAGACCACTCAGCCACCCCACTATCGGGGTCCGTGAGCCAGAGAAGATATCCCTGACCCCGGTTCAGTCTCCTGTTTTCTTTTGGTTTTGGCTTCTGGGGCTGCTCATCATTAATACTCAAAAGTTGTTATGTTTTCCATTAAAAATGGCAAGAAGCCCTTTGAAATCATGAGATTAAAAAAAGCTGGTGGACTTCTGGTTGTCCTGCCTTTCAAGCTGCATGGCCAGGATCCAAGCACTGCCCCTTTGCTTCTGCAAGTCTACTTGGAGTCCAGGGTGCTGGACAGGCTGCATGGAGTGAACTGCTACTTAAGGGAGAAACCTTTCCAAAGGGCTGTGGACCGATATGTGGAGCAGCGCCGGAGCAGGTAGGCTGGGAATCTGGGGAGCACCTGTGATCTTCACACTCAGAAGTGGTGGTTGTGCAGATGTAGCCGTTGTCCTGCCTGATGTGTTTATCGGAGAACAGCCTCCTCCTTCCTCTCGGAGAGGCTGACAATTATTTTGTCCCGACCTCCTCCAGGAAGAGCCATTGACACACCTCTGCACAACGCCAGCGATGCCCACAAAATATCCTCCCCCTGACTCTTTGGCTAACCTGCCGGCCCGGCTTGTCCGGAGAAAGGCTGTCGACATCCACACAGCAGTTAAAAACCACCTCTGACCTGAGTGTTTGGAGGTGTCCCTTGTCAAGCTGCTCTGCCAGGCATCCAGGTTCCTGAGAAAGGTGCTGGCCAGGAGGAGCCCTCCTCTGTCCACCCCCGGAGGTGCTGCCTCCTCTGATCCTGCTTAAGGAATCACTCCTCCTTGCCCCACAGACTTTCTGGGGGAGACTTCAAGGCAACCACGTGTGGTGGGTTGCAAGATACTTACTGCCTGTTGCTTTCTTCCTGTACTCCGCAGTGGCAGTCGCCTCCCAGCACACCTAAGCCTCGGTCCTGGAGCCCCAGGTGCTGGACAGGGATTCCACAGGGTAGGGTGCAGCCAACTGCTGGGAGTGGCGACCAAGCTCACTGGGGTCACCGAGGTCACCGCGGGGCCTGGATCCCTGTTGCGACATTGCAGAAGACGCAGCAGCCCAGATCTTGGGTTCCAGACTCCCAGCTCATTCGTTGGTGCTGCAAGCGGCGGTTTCTGATTGCACTTCAAGGTTTGTGGCTTGCTGGGTCCTCAGGTCCAGGACCTGCCCAGCATCCAGAAGCACCTGTTCAGCCTGCTCACACCCCCCATACTATCACCCAGCTGTTCTGCGGTCCAGGAGAGGACCTGAGAGGCTGGCATTTCGTGGGGTTTGTGGTTTTCAGAGCAAAAAGCAGGAGGCACGAGAAACATTCCCGCTCACTTGGGCACCCGCCAACCCAGCAGGTTGGTGCTTCCAGATCTGCTGCCAGATCTGCTGATATTACACAGAATTGCAGCTGGCTTAGTGGTTCAAGGGGCTGTGCCAACCCTTATGAACATCGGCAGGCCAACAGTTTGAGACCCGATACTGCAAACAGGGTGCGCTCCTGTCCTCAGCCCAGCTCCTGCCAAGCTAGCAGTTCGAAAGCATGCAAATGCAAGTAGAGTAATACAGTGATGCCTCACGTAACACGTAATTCATTCTGGAGGCATGCTTGTTACGGGAAACGTTCTTTACGTGAAGCAGATTTTCCCATAGGAAACAATGGAAACTCAGACAATTGGTTCCACAACCCCAAAAATATTCATATAAAAATATTAACTGGAACACTGGGATTGAATTCAAAACATGCATTCAATGTGCATGATCTTATGAAGTCTACTTAGGCAGCAGTCCTAAAGACACTTTCCTGGGAGTAAGCCCCACTGAACACAATGGGGCTTACTTCTGGGTAGACATGCTTAGGAGCAGTGATGGGCTTCAAAGAAATTAAGAACCGGTTCTCTGCCCATCTGGCAGCCGCTTTTAAATGGATATTTTTAAGCTTTCTATGTCCGATCTCTCGTCAGCAACCGGTTCTATAGAGTAGGTGCGAACCTGCTGGAGCCCCCCACTGGTTAGGAGGCTGCAATTAAAGACCCTTTCTTCTGCAATCCACTTTCCAAGTGCCTCCCCACTTTCTCCTCCTCTTCCTCCTGAGCCTCTCCCTCCCCTGCTCCCTTCTGGCTACCCTGAGCTGCTTCCCTCTTCTCCGCTCTTCTCCCTCCGGCCACAGGAGGAACAGCATGGAAGGGTTGCTTTCCCTACGGGCAGGTGCGCTGGGCAGCCTTGACGCTGCGGGGATGGGATGGGACACCTTCACCTTGAAGAGGAGAAAGAGCTCTGTTGTGGTCTCCTGCTTGAACAGCCAGATGTGTCTGGAACATGCTCATCCTCCCTGAACTCCCTGGGCTTCCACAACCCTGTTGCTGCCCAGAGGTGTGGATCGGGGTCTCTACGCTTTGCGGCCAAAGGGCCTAATCAAATACCAGTCACAGTGTCGAGTGCCTCGAACTTTCAATATAGAATTTAAATCAACAGACCAGAGATGATTACTGAATCAATGGGCTCAGATTGCCAGGATTTTTGCCAGCACCAAAGCACGGCACGGGAATGAAACACACACTTCAGTGGACCCCCAGTTTCCCTCCCCACCATCACAGCTCCAGTTGCGTTTGCTGAACTGGCTCAGAGACTCTTAGGGAACCAGAGGTTGCCACAAGCTGGTTAGAGTCTCAGCATGAACCTCATCTGCCCCAGGCCATGTTTTCAAGACCCTTGGTGTGGATGGACCTCTCCTCCCGAAGATGCCCACTTTCCTACAAAGGCCACCTCAGCCATGGACCATCCCCACACCTTGTGGCAGTGGGTTCCTCAGGCTCCTTATCCCGACCGTTGTGAATCAGCTGCTGATCTGTTCCCCTCCATATTCTGGGGCCGTCCCTACCTCCAGAGAGCTGGGAACCAAGTGTCGTTCTGAGAGACACACGTTGCGAGCGGAGATGCTTCCGGTGCAGTATTCTTCGTGGGTGTCGCCTGCCTGCCTCCCCAACCAGATTCCTTTCCAGCGAGGCGCCAGGACTGCCTCTTGCTGACGGGCCTCAAGTTTTCCAGAGACCCAGCAGTGTGTTTCTGGGCATTCCACTGGTTTTAATTTTTTGAATTGACATGTTGTTAACCACCATGAGTCCTGCTTGGGGGAGAAAGAGGGGCATAGATAGATAGATAGATAGATAGATAGATAGATAGATAGATAGATAGACAGACAGACAGACAGACAGACAGACAGACAGACAGACAGACAGACAGACAGAAAGAAAGAAAGAAAGAAAGAAAGAAAGAAAGAAAGAAAGAAAGAAAGAAAGAACTGAATGCAATTGCCACCTGTTGTTTAGGCTCACTGACTCAACAAGTGGGGTGCTGACCCTTGAAATGAACCCCTCAAAGGGGTTCATGTTCACTGGCAGTCAGGAACGGCCACATGTGGAGGTCCCTTGGCAGCTGCTTCTTCTCGTCTTTGCTCCTGCACTGCGAGAAGCAAACTCACACGCGGCCCTTGCACAGTGGATCACGTTCCTTGCACACTTGCTGCATGCACACTCAGCATTGCACGCATTGCATGTGTTCCACGCGAGCGCACGTTTCCACCAGCCCTGCCTCCAACCTTCCAGCCCTGCCCATGAGCGAGTCTGGCGTCGCTTACCTTGCTCAGGCGACGGTGCAGACTGGACACCAGCCTCCCTCTCCTTCCAGCTCCTTCCAGCCTCCCTCTCCTTCTGCACAAGGCATTTTACCTGCCAGCCCCACCTCTGGGAACGCCAAGTCCTGGCCTGGTGCCACTTTGGAGAGGCAAGAGGCCCTTGGGGATGGAGAGGCTCTTAGGAGCAGCCCCCCCCCCCACCATCCTTGGCCTTCTTTCAGAGGGCATCTGTCCTACTTTTCCTCCTTTTCTCTTTTTTTTCTTCTCATTTTCTTCTTTTTTTGTCTAAAATTTTCTGTTCTTTTTGTTTTTATTTTGGAATTTGGCCGCTGATAGAGGAAGAAAAGCCGGCAATCAGGCAGGTGCCTCCAGGGCGGTGCTCTTCATCTCATGGCACACCAGAAAGGGGAGTCATCAGGTTTCTGGCAACTGACTAGGCCCCTCTGCTGGTGGTGAGGGTTCACATTGTCATGATAAACAGCATCTGTCTGTCTGTCTGTCGGTCGATCGATCGATAGAAAAGTCACTGACTGACTGACTCACTCACTCACTCATCAACACCCTGCCAAAACTTGGGGTGGGTGTTCCTTCTGTGAGGGAGGGGTGCACTAAGAACCAGTTTTCGGAAATTCCAACTGGAAGGGGGTGAAAAGGGGCGCAACGCGTTTTCCTCCCTATACTTTGCATTGAGAATTGCTGACTCATCAACATTCCGCCCCAACTGCTGGGCCTGAAGCAGGGAATTCTGGGAGGGATCCTTCTGTCACCTGAACACCCACCAAGAACCATCTGGAGAAATTTAACCCTTCAGGGGCTGAAAAGGGGGCAACCTGTTTCTGTCCTATACAGTGGTGCCTCAGATAAAGAGCTTAATTCATTCCAGAGGCCTGCTCTTTAAGTGAAACGCTCTTTAAGTGAAGCAGATTTTCCCATAGGAAATAATGGAAACTCAGACAATTGGTTCCACAACCCCCAAAATAGATAGAAAAATATGAACTGGATGTAAAAATGATGACAAAACCCTGGAATTGAATTCAAAACATGCATTCAATGTGCAGGATCCTATGAAGTCTGCTTAAGCTGCAATCCTAAAGACACTTTCCTGGGAGTAAGCCCCATTGAACACAATGGGGCTTACTTCTGAATAGACATAGTTAGGAGACTGCAGTCAAAGACACTTCCCTGGGAGGCTTACCTGGGCTGCTGCTGGAGGTTCAGGGTGGCTGGTGGGGGCACTTGGGGGCAGTTAGGGGCAGCTGCCTCTGGCACCTCCAGGCAAATGCCCCCAAGTTGCGGGCAGTTAGAGGCAGCAGCGCTGGCCGGCAGCCCTTTTAAAGAGACTCCATGCGGAGCATCAGGGCTGTATAGCATGTGTGCCCATAGCGTGCTTGCTTGTTAAGTGAAGCAGAAGTTGTTATGTGAAGCAAGATTTCTTGGAAATTTATGCTTGTTATGTGAAATGCTTGTTAAGCGAGACACTTGTTATGAGAGGTACCACTGTACTTAACATAGAAGACTAACCAACCTCTCGCCAGTTTGGAGCTCAGTGCCTGGTGCAGTGGGGGGGATGTTGTTTGTAGGGAGGGGTTGCATTGGGGAGGATGCTATGCATGGGGGTTTGTGCATGGGGGTGTTGCGTATGGGGGTGTTGTGCATGGGGAGATGATGTCCATGGGGGTTGATGCACATTGGGGGGTTGTTGCTCTTGGGGAGTTGAAGCACATGGGGAATTGATGCACATGGGGGAGATGATGCGCATGGGTAGATGATGCACCGAGTGGACTGATGCACATGGGGACTGATGTGCACGGGGGGTTGATGCACCGTGGGGGGATGGTGTACAGGGGAATTTTACTCCTGCAACACAGGTACGCTTTTTGCTAGTTCTATCTAAATGATGATTATAATAATAAATGATAATAAATGATATTTATTTAATGGCACTCCTGTTAGCCACTCACGGCACAGCAGTGCGTCACAGCACAGCGGTGAAAAACGGTGGCTTAAGGGCCTTGCAGTTATTACGGAAGGGAAAGGCCAGAGCTGGGTTTCTTGCCCTGGGTGCTGGGGGTGGCTGTCATGTGTGCAAGAAGTCGGACCCTGGCAGGGCTTCCTTCCTTTCCTGTGGGGAGAGGTGCCTGTTGACACTGCAGCTGTTCTTCAACATCCACCGGGCAGACCCCGGATATCTAGGAGTGGGAGGACTGCGTGTGAGCCGGTCTGCAGCTGGTGTCGGCTCCAGGCGTCTGCTCCTTGCTTGAGCTTGGCTGAAAATGTGAATGGGCTTCAGAATTCTCTTCCTGGAAGTGGCTGAGTGACAGGCAGAAGTTCAGCAGGCGATGCTTCCCCATCACTTCTCCCTTCTCGTTTCAGTGGGAGACTGAACCTGTTGGTTTCTGCTTCTTACAGAAATTACTCGGGTAGGAGGGAGCAATACGGAGCTTTCCACTTGCTGCTGGGCAGTTTCTGCTGTGGAGCTGCCACCCCCAGGGATGAGGGAGAAGAGTCCATAGCCAGGGGTTGCATCCCTTTTCCTGCTTCCTCTGCCACCCCCCTTGGAGGCAAGATGTCACCTGCTAAATTCTGCACTTTAGTCTTCACTCTAAAGACACTGGAGCAAGGCTAAGAAAAATGGTGGCAACCTTTGTGCCCTATCATGCAGTGGAGTGGTGGCAGTGGCAGTGGTACCACCACGGAGCTTGCAGCGCAATATCTGCCTCTGCGTTTGCTCCCACCTCTTGCCATTTGTCTCTCGTCTGTCTCAAGTTTAGACTGTGGATTCTTTGGAGCAGGACCCTCTACATGTTGGTGGTGCTGTAGAAATTGTGACAGGGTTGGTTGACTTTCCACAAGACTCGAACCCAGCACCTGGTTTCAGAAATCAAGCACTGAGTTATCCAAATTTCAGCCACAGGCAGTAGAGCCTTGAACTCATAGGCTGCCTCTCTGTTTGCTTTTGCTCTCGAGTAGGTCCTTATCAACTGGGACCCAAGTCACTCCATCACAAGAGATCTTATGATTTGCAGAAGAGCACTTGAAAGTGCACAGAGAACTTTGGCTCATTAGAACAGAAGAGCCAAATCTTTTGTGTGGGAGAAGGAAGTGCCGGCCACGCGAGAGGGGATGAAGCAATCGCTGATCTGCATTACGTGATCTTTCCAGGGCAGCCACAGAAATGTGCAGCGTTTGCTCTCCTGGAGGACTTCACAACAGCTCTCCGTTGCGCAAAGAAGGCACAACCTGTTCCTCCGCTGTTCTGAAGTGTCTCCTTTGACAACTTTGCACCAGAGACTCGCCATTAAACCTGGCATTCAAAGCAGCCCATGTTCTCCTCTAGTGCCAGCCAGTGGAATCGTGGCCATAAGGAGCCTCTTCAAGAAGCTTCATCATGAGATCCCTGCTCTGAAAAAACACATTTCTATTCACCAAACCTTTCTCTTAATGTGGGCTGTGGGTGGCCCAAGTGGTTAAGACGCTGTGCCTGTTAACCAGCAGGCCAGGGTTCGAGACCCAGGTCGGTCCCCACAAGACAGGGTGAGCTCCTGTCCTTAGCCCAGCTCTGCGACGCTGCTGGATCCAGTCCTATTGGCTCTGCCTTTCCATTGGACTATTTCAGTGGCGTGGAGAGGGGGATTTGCTGTGTGGGTAACAGCCTATCCTCCATATCAATCTACCAAGGCCTTGTGCTTTGCATGCAGCGTAGGCAGCGCTGAGCACGATCCCATAGTCTCTCAAGACTGAAGGATGCCTGCTCTCTTAACGTGTGGGCTATGGATTGCCAGTTATTTTAATGTTCTTACAGCCAAATCCAGAGTAACTACATGAGCATGTAAGAGACACTATGTGCACCCATAGTTACTGCACCACCTAGTGAAAACCTATGGGAAGTCCATTTTGCAATCCAGAGTAAATTGTTCTTATACTGGAGCAAGGACTCCTCATAGTTACTCTGAATTTCGCCCTTTATATGTTTGTACAGCATTTGTTTTTAAAATGTTTTACCTATTTTAATTGTATATTGATTGTTTTATTACATTGTCAGCTACCTTCAGTCCACCTGGAGGGAGGGAGGGAGGGAGAGAGAGAGAGAGAGAGAGAGAAAGAGAGAGAGAAAGAAAGAGAAAGAAAGAAAGAAAGAAAGAGAGAGAGAGAGAAAGAAAGAAAGAAAGAAAGAAAGAAAGAAAGAAAGAAAGAAAGAAAGAAAGAAAGAAAGAAAGAAAGAAAGAAAGAAAGAAAGATCACAAGCTGAACAAGAGTCAGCCTGTGATGTGTCTGCAAAGAAGGCAAAGGCCATTTGAGGCTGCATTAAGAGGACTGGAGCTTCCAAGTCACGAGAAGTTCTAGTTCCTCTTTATTCTGCGTTGGTGAGACTCACCTGGAGTCCTGTGTTCAGTTCTGGGCTCCTCACTTGAAGAAAGATGCAGCCAAACTGGAGCAAGTCCAGAGGGGAGCGACAAGAAGGATCAGTGGGATGGAAGGGAAGCCCCACAAGGAAAGGTTGGGGGAACTTGGGATGTTCACCCTGGAGAAGAGGAGGCTGAGGGGAGACATGATTGCCCTCTTCAGATCCCTGAAGGGCTGTCAGAGGGAGGAAGGGGCTCATTTGTTCATAGCTGCCTCTGAAAGCAGAACTAGAACCAATGGGGACAAACTGCAAGAGAGGAGATTCCGGTTGGAGATCCGAATAAATTCCTGAGGGTGAGGGCGGTTCGGCAGTGGAAGAGATTGCCAAGGGAGGTGGTGGACTCTCCCTCACTGGGGAGCTTCAAGCAGAGGCTCAGTGAGCACCTGTCAGGGATGCTCTAGTGGGATTTCCTGCTGCAGGCAGGGGGTTGGACTAGATGACCTACTAGGTCCCTTCCAACTCTAGGATTCTATGATTTTATGATTCTAAGAAAGAAAGAAAGAATGAACGAACAAAAGAACGAAAGAAAGAACGAAAGAAAGAACAAACAAACAAAGAAATAAATAAATAAATCTCAGTTCACAGTTGATAAGGACATCATGGCAAACGAGTTGCCATTAAATGATGACAGTGAACGAGGGATCCTGTTTGTCTACCTGCTCTGGGCAGTGTTGTCAGGTGTCATAGATCCTCATTCCTTGCGCCGGCCTCTCACGGATCTGTTGCTTTTGCAACCTTTCAGCAAACCAAGAGCATTCCAGCCGTCACCCACGTAGCAAAGGAAGTGACTGAGTCTGAGACCAGCTGGCATTCTGGGTCAGCTTGACAAACACTCTTCCTGTCAAGGTACAAATATTATTATTATTATTATTATTATTATTATTATTATTATTATTATTATTATTATTATTATTATATTGAAGATCAAAAAGAAATACACAGCGAACAACTTCATGTGGGTTTCATTTACATCACCAGTCGGACCCTTCCCAAGAGTCTAGGACTGTGTGATGTAGCAGCGTATAATATGTGCTGATCCTAGAAGAGGATGATGATGATGATGATGATGATGATGATGATGATGATGATGATGCATGTCGCTGCTGCTGATTCTTTATCTAGACTTGACATTAACCCTGCCCAGGGACCTTGAAGATCATGATGTATTTCAGTATAATGTGTGCTGAACCAAGCAAGGCAGCTTTTTGAATGCAACAGGTCTGAATGCGACACATTTCGTGAATATTCAGATGTCTATAATGTCTACAGTGTGTCTGTAATTCCATCAGTGTGATAACCTGCAGTGTATAATGCAGTAGGGCTGTGGGTGGTGCAAGCAGTTAAGGGTTAACCAGCAGGCCAGGGTTCGAGACCCGGGTCGGCCCCACAAGACAGGGTGAGCTCCTGTCCTTAGCCCAGCTCTGCGACGCAGCTGGATCCAATCGTATGGGCTCTGCCTTTCCCTTGGACTAATTCAGTGGCGTGGAGAGGGGGATTTGCTGCTTGGGGAACAGCCTCTCCTCCATAACAATCCAACCCAGGCTTTCGTGCTTCACATGTAGCGTATGCAGCGCCGAGCAGAGCATGATACCTTAGTCTTCCAAGACTGACAGAGGCCTGCATAATGCAGTGTGATAACCTAATCACTGGGATAACCGTTGTGGTTTGCACTATATTCTTTAGATTTCAATTAAAAATGGAAATATCAGTTAATTAATTAAAAATTATCAATTAAAAATGGAAATGCCAATTAATAATACGAATCCCTGACTCTAACAGTGAGTCATCAGAAAGACGATCGGGAGTGCGGCCACCAGAACCTCCCAGCCTTTTGTTACTCCCTTCCCCCTAGGAAGGCAGAACGAGCATCCACTAACTCCACTTTAAAAATAAAGGGAAGATTTATTTTGAAGAAGAGAAGGCAACACCCTTTGAGCACTGCAAGTTTCCCATATGCAGAAGCAGTAAAGCTAGCTGGCGATGCCGAGCATTGTTTCTAACTAACACACACAACCCGTTTCCTTTCTCCAGAGCCCGGCCTTCTGCGGCAGGTCAAAACGTATGTGGGCGAAAGTCCTTCCCAGCTGAATTCAACCCACGTTGGGCAAAGAGGCTTTTCTGAGCATAGTCCATGAACGTGGGCAGAGTACCATAGCTCAGCACTCTAGGTCAAAGCAATGATGTGTCACTCCACACATTCTCCTGGATGGAGACACTGACCCGAAGCTGAACGCCCACGCCGACCCTGGGGTGTGGGCTTCCTGCCCTTTTATAGGTCTGGCTCCAGGTATTAGGCACGGCAACCCAGGATCCAGTACTAGCAGTGGCTCTGATCTCAGCTCTATTCAATCATTCCAATTAACTACTATCTCAACTGCAGGTGTTGGTAGTTTGTTTAGCAGGTCTTGGGAGATGTGTCGGCCACTCCACCTCCCAGGCCATGGAGCCAGATTATGTCAGCTGAATCCAGTTAATTGTGACTCCCTTTTAATTCTCACTGCATAGAGAATGAGTTGGCCATCCCAGAATACTTTGACATGGCCACTCACCGTTCAAACATGGCTACGCTTTGGTTCATGGTGATGTTCGGCCCTCTTGCCCTTTGCAAAGATAGCTATAGGTTTCTTTCTGGATTGGGCCACTAGTGCCGCCTTCTGTGATTTTACCTGTCTCCATAGTCAGGGGGGCACATCACTGGCTTAAAAACGCACTGAATATTGACCATGAGTTACTATATCTCGGTGCTCCTTAAATACTGAGGCTCTCAAGCACCAGGAGCTGAGACGTGGCTGTTGCATTCAACACATTTGGCCAGCCCTGCCACGGATGTGTCAAAAGCAGGCGGGAGTCAGTCAGTCAAGAGCCACCCAGATGGGAGCTGAACACAGCCTTGGGTCGGAGCAAGACCGGTCACGTCTTCAGGGTTTTCCCACGGCCGGAGCCAGCACTCCGGGGTGACTCTGGATCTGCTTCCTGTGTTTCCATCAGTGGCTGATCCAGAGCAGAACCCGTTCCCAGGGAGGCTGTCCCTGTTCAGGAAACCCTCCAGATCATGCCTTCGCTCTTGCAACCTACCAAAGCATTTGGGGTTTTGCAAAAATCAAAGGAAGGCAATCATTTCAAGAGGATTCAAAGGATCCTTCCCTCCACCCACACAATCTATATGGCTCCGGGAGAGGAGAGGAGAAGGAAGGGCTATTGCACAAGCCTAGATCTGCTAGAACCAGCAGAGGTGGGGGGAAGGTCTGGTGTGGGTTTCATCCCTTCTTCCACCAGGGGTCGCAGCAGCCCTTTGGATCCCACATTTCCACTGACCCCAATGGAGAAAGGGATGGCACCGTCTCTGGCCTTGGCCAGCATCTGCATCTCTTCCAGTGTCAGGGTGCAACGCAGTCCAGTGGCAAAGCAAGGCGGGTGCAGGGGAGCAGTTGCACCAGGTAGCAGTCTTTGGGGGGGCTACAAGCTGAGCTTGACACAAGGCGTTGTGACTCACCTGGAGCACTGCTTCAGCAGCCACATTGGCTACCCACAAACCTGGGCCTCCGCCAAACATCAGTGTGCAGAGGGCAGCCAGGTTCTCTCCCGGTTCATTGGGACCCTCTGAGTGTGTTGTGGCTGACGGAAGCGCCAAACTGGAGTCATGGGTGATGCATCTGGCAGCTTGCCTTGAGGTTGGCTGTTCCAGCACAGTCTCGCCATCGAACTCATGTCCAGCTTGGTCTCTCACCTCCTTGCCTGGTCTGCGCATTGCCTGAGCCAGACTGCAGGAAGGCCCAGTCTCTGGGAAAAGCAGGCAGCCAAACCTGTGAGCCATCACAGCCTCAGTCTGCCACTGCGTTTGGTAGGACTGGATGACCTCTGTGGTTCCCTTCCAGCGCTCGGCCAGACCTGCTTCTCTGCCAGCCAGGCTTGGAGCTCCGTTCCCAGGCATTTCAGTGGCTGCAGCCTCTGCATTGTGTTGATGTCTCCGAGCCAAGTCTGGGACCAAAATAAGTCCTCTCTTTAGATGCTTCTTTGAGCTCTTTTTGTTTCTCGGCTTGTAAACTGTTTTTTTTTCCATACCAAAATTGGAAATGTCGAAGCGGCACCGAGGAGGTCACTTGCTCTGCCCCTTTCCCAGTTTTCTCAGGGCCGGTAGCAGCTTTGACCTGTTTCAGGAACGGTCTTTGGAACAAGCAGGAGATGTACAACTATTGCCGTTGCAGTAAGGAATAATAGTTCCACAAGGTCTAGGAATGTGTGATCACATTTCTGTGCTGCTGGTATAGGATGGAATTGTTGAGCCACTTAACAG
Organism: Cryptoblepharus egeriae; assembly: GCA_030015325.1. Taxonomy (NCBI): domain Eukaryota; kingdom Metazoa; phylum Chordata; class Lepidosauria; order Squamata; family Scincidae; genus Cryptoblepharus; species Cryptoblepharus egeriae. Next base: position 2,340,477 of record JAREYC010000021.1, read on the forward strand.
AAAAGTCGGGGAGAGCCTGCTTCAAACGCCTCCTTATGCCCACCTGTGGGGTCGGATGTTCCTTTTGTGGCCAAACGGGAGGGAAGACAGGAGCAAGAGGTTACCTTTACCTGGGGAAGTGGTGTGTGGGAACCTCTGCCCCCCATGCAGAACTTTCCCCGTTCCAGGCGGTGAAGGGCAAGCCTGGGGAATGTTCAAGAGCAGCACTGAGCATGCAGGCACCTTGATCACCGGGAGCCAAGCGGTCCTCTCATTGAGTGGTTGTGGCTGGCAGAGGCTGTCCAGAAGATCTCTCCAGCCCTGCCTGGACTCAGCCTGAGGCTCCCCAGCAAAGCAAGAGCTCGGCCACTGAGTGCCTCTCCAAACATCTAGCATGGCCTCCCTTTCCACACCAGGCTTGCCCTGTTACTGCTGAAAACCCAGAGCGCAGACCCGACCCTGGATGTGTGCAACAGGATGCTGGATGAGATGGGTCTACCGGGTGGATCTGAATTAGCTCTTCTTGTTGAGCTGAGCTAGGAGGCAACGCACCAATGGAAAAGTGCTCTGCACGTACACAGAGGCACTCTTCTCTATTTTTTATTCAGCACACCCCAGTAATCTAAACAGGTTCCTTAGTTGAGATTTTGGGCACAATCCTCCTCCCCCCAGGAGTGGGGCAGAAGTGTCTTACTGCACTTTTGTGACACCCCAGGTCAGCTCAGGACTTATGCCGGGGCTTAGGCCAGCCTAAGCGGTGGTTGGGTTGGAACCATTGCTGTTCTTGTGTGAACCCCCCAAGGGACAAGCAAGCGAGTTTGGGGGTAGCGGGGGGGAGGAAGGAGTGGCGGCCGAGGCCTTGGTTCCCATGACACTGGGGCAGAGAGTGAGTAATCTGGCCGTGGGTTGCCTCTCCGAGCCGTGCCTTAAAAAGGCAAAGCATGTCTCTGGCCCCAGATAGAGAGGGGGATTCAGTCAAATCCTCCAAGCGGGGAAACTGCAGCGTTGCTAGAGAGAGAGCCCTGGATTTGGTTGCAACTTTGAACAAAGTTTGAGCCCTGGATTTGCTTCGAACTTTGGGCAAAGGAAAAACCGAAAGGGGGGCAAGGCAGGGGAGGAGGAAAAGTCCATCTCCAGCATTCAGGAAACACTAACACAATCTTCTTGACCCTCTCCTGACACTTCAGGGGCAGGAGGAAAATGTGATCCTTGGAGAGAGATTTTGAAGAAAACCAGCTTCCACTGAGTCAGCCTGATTTCGGGTTCTTGAAGGTGGTCCCTGGTTTTGTTTTGGAAGGAATCTGAACCTAGAGCTGAAACAGACTCCAAAGCCTACAGTCCTTGTTTGAGGACCTGCCACGAGGGAGCTGTAAATGGGAGAGGGTTTGTCAGAGGGAGACGCAGGCTCTGGATGCCTTTGGTTCCAAGGGGAGCAGATCCTTGGAAAGCTTCTGGTCGCAACTGACTGAGCTTTTCTGCAGAAGGCAACAGGCAGATCTGAAAGATGGATTCCATCAGCTGAGCCCCCCCCCCCGACCAGTTCCAGCCCACCAGCCTCTGTAATGCCCCAGCCTCTGCAGTCCCTCCAGTCTCAGCAGGCTGACTCTGCCCCACTATCCAGTGGCTGCCGTGGATCCCAGTCGCTGCCCGGTTTGGACTGGAGGGACACGCGGCATGGAGGGGGCTCCCTTTTTAGACTCCCTGACGGTGCCCAGAGGGTCTGAAATGTGAAGTGTACCTTTCAAAGTGTGGGGGAATTGACTTTCCTTTGCCCCCCCCACCCCAGTAGGGAGGGCAGAGGGCCCCCACTTTCCACCTCCCAGCTTGTTTCTCTGACTCCCCACTTGGTGGTTGTCCACTCCTGTGTGTTGGTGGTGCTCCTGGCCAGTCCCACTGGGTCCAGTGTGGGGCCTCCCCCACTGGCTGGGCACACTGGAGCGCATGGCAGCTCTAGCATCTCAAGTGGAGCCGCAGGGGGCCCTTTCTTTTCCCAGCCACTTCTGTCCTGCTCCCCTTCGGCTCCTGAGGATTGAGCCAACACGTGTTTTCTTTCAAGAGAATAATTACTTTTGAAGCAAAAACCAGCCCCAGCACATTCCTGAGCAGTGAGTTCACCTCCAACACAAGACAGCAGCGGATCCTGTTTTTGAGGTCACCCAGTGGGGTGGATCTGCCTTTTCCCTCCTCCTCCTCCTCCTCCTCTCTGTTCCTGGGCAGCAAACCTCAGTGGCTCCTCTTCTCTCCTCATCCCTCCTTGCCTGAGATCCTCAAGGATGTGAATGCAGCGAAACAAACCATTTTGAAATATGGTTACTCTATTAAAACATGTGGCTGAAAAATCAGTGGAGGTGGGGCCTTGGCAGATAACCACACCCACCATTCAGATTGCTGCCCCCAAAAACACTGCATAGGGGTGATGCTCCGGCCTCCCGCTCCAGGCGACGCAAACCCTAGTGATGCCCCTGCCTCCACACGAGGCGATCCAGAAGGTGTCCCCTTGGCTTGAGCATCCCTTGATGCAGCTGTGCTGAGTGGAGCTGAGCCTCCTCCTTCCACACCCCACATTTTCCACCCTGCAGGCCCCAACCAGGGCGCATTTTTGACAATGGCTCCTGTTTGTCCCTCGGTCCCACCTCGGAGCCACAGGAGCCAGCCCAGGAGGGCTCCTTCCAGCCAATCACTCAGTTGTTCCCGAACTCTGTAAATAGCTGCACACTGTGGCTCTGGCCCCGAGCGCAGTCCCGTGCTCGCAGCCCCGGGGGTGAGGCAGTTCGGACGGAGGGCTGCTCTGCTCTCCCGGCTTTCTGTTGCGTGTCCTGCAGTCTCTAGCCCAGTAACCCACTGACCAGGCTCCCCAGTGCCAACAGTTGCAGGAGCCACAGAATGCCAACAGGATTACGTCCAACGCGCACAATTGGGGCCAGCCTTTCAGGCGTTTGGCATCCTTCCCCTTGTGAGGAGTCAGGCCCAGGCAATGGTTCTGCTGTCCCCCAAGCCCACTTGCTTCTAGATCAGTATTGGGGTCACATGGGGTCACAAGCAGTGGTGGGCACCAGCAGGTTCGCACCTACCCTATAGAACCGGTTCTTAACAAGAGAGAGGACATATAAAGTTTAAAAAGAGCCATTTAAAAGTGGCTGCCAGATGGACAGAGAACCGGTTCTGAATTTCTTTGAAGCCCATCACTGGTCACAAGGCCTCCATTGTGCACTACCGAATTAGTGCACCACCAGGGAAAGAGGAGGCATCTTGGGGTCCCGATCATGTGCCAAGAGATGGTGCCCCAGTCCTGCTTCCATTCTTGCACGGGTGGCAGGCTTCCTGGTAGCCTTTCCTGCACACTCCAAGAAGTTCTGGCAACAGTGAGCAGTGCTGGAAGGGTGGAGAAGGGGCAGGAGGTGGGAAGTTCGGGTTCCAGGAGAGGGGCAGGATTCACTGTGGCTCCCCAGTTTCTCTCTCATTCATTCATTCATTCATTCATTCATCCATTCATTCATTCATTGTGCAATCCCAACCAATTTAGGTTAGGATTGTGGCTTTATTCATTCACTCACTGGGGTTGTGGCACAAAAAGGCTGCCAACCCTCAGCCTACAACCTTCTATGCTGTTCTAGCCCCGTCTCGGCACAGGAGGACTGACCCCTTCTCAAAGTACTGTCCCTTCTCAAGGGAGGATCTCGAGGACTGAACCTCAAGGGACCCACTGGCGGAGGCCACAGCCAACCCACCTGTGAAGCCACCTGGATGGGGTGCCTTTCAGGTGGCCCAGCTTCACACCCTCCCTGTCCCGGCATCATTTTCTAAACCTGCCGTCTTGAGCTTGATCACCAGGTTGCCCCTTGCAGGACTTCTGACAGTTCTTCCTGGGCTTCCGAGAGGAGGGGCTGCCCAGAACCAGGCACTGCTGCAGGCTTGCGGGGCACGGCTTGGAGCATGATGCATCCAGGCAGGAGGAGGGGGAAGAAATTGGGGGAAGCCAGTGTTCAAAGTCTTTGCCTGCTTTTTCTTTCTCTGCCCCTCCTTTTCAGACCCAGGAGCCAGCTCCACATCCAGGAGCTGATCCACTTCCTCAGCTCTAACCACTGAGACATGCTACCTTCCCCAAAGGGGATGGCGACCCATAAATCTCTGTCAACCAGCAACAATGGGGTTGGGGCTGTGCTGCCCCTTCTCTTCCTCCAGGGGGAAAAGGTGTTTCAAGCCATGAATTGGACCTTTGTGTGACTGCCGGGACAGGCGGTGCCAGCCGGGAAGCACCCAGAAGTTGTGCAGAGATGGGGAAGTCACCGCTGCCTGGGAAGCAGAGGCTGCCTGGGCTGCAAGCAGAGGCATCACAGCCTCCCCCAACTCGCCACCAGGCTCCGAGCAAGACCAGGCGGGGAGCAGCCCGCCCGGGGGACCAGAGGGAAGGGAAGGCCAGTTTGGAGGGCATCAGCAGGCCTGGCCTCCTGGCTCTGCCCTGCCTTTCTGGTGGGTGTGTTTGGGGTGTTGTGTGTGCCCCTGAAATTAAGGAGGGTCTGGGGATTAGAAAGGGGTCCTCTGAACATGCTCAGAGGCACCTTCTTCTGGATTTAGGAGTCTATTCCAGGACTCTGCTTTGACTCAAATCCTGCAGTGCTACCTGCTTGTGTGCAAGAGCGCATTCCAGGAGGGCAGCCTCGTGGCACAGACGACAGACTCCGGTGGCACCTGGCAGTGTGGCTTGGGTAGGTCTTTTGATTCAAGAGCATTGTCCAGGTTGTGGAGCACGCTGTGGAAACCGCTGTGTGGAGGATGCACTGCTGGCACCAAGAAATAAGCAGGCCATGCTTCACCCTCCTTTTTCCTTTGTCATCAGGGCTCCTGAGTCCGGACCCTGGACCAGAGACCCGGCCTTGCTCTGTTTGGGCTCCTCTTGCCGGCAAACCACTTTTCTCTCACGCCGCACCGTGTGCACATGCGTGTGTGTGTGTGCATGCGTGCCAGTGCAGGGGGGACCCAGGCCAGCCAAGGAGCCCAGGCCAGAGCTGCTCTTTTCCACATCCATCTGGAACAGATTAATTTTCCTTCCTCAGAGGCCCCCAACAGCGGTTGCCAAAGGAACTTGGGGGTCCTGAGCTGCCAAACTCCAGCTGGTTCTGCTGGGCTGCGGGACGGAGCCTGGACTCTGAGAGCTGAGCCACCAAGTCTTGTGCGAGGGGCTCCTGCTTGCTGGCTCCATGACCCTTCCAGCTCCGGCACAAGAGGCTCCCCTCACTCTCCAGGCTCAAAGAGAGGGCTCCGCCACCTGCATTCATGGAACTGGTTTCCTGGTTGCCATCTTCCCGGAAACCCCACGTGTGTGATGCTCCTGAGCCAACCAGCCTGCTCTAACCTGCCCTCCCCCCACTGGCCCTGGGGCAAACTGCCCACAGCCAGGCAGAGGAGGGCAGGATGTTCAGGCTTAACCCCCAGCCCAAGGCCGGCAGCTTGTGGTTGGTTTCCTGCCAGTCCAGCAGCTCCCTGGGAATCCTGTCCCCACCCAATTCCATGGGGCAAGGAGTTCCACCGGGGCTACCACAGGGTCTCCGGAGCATGGGGGGCAGTGACTAGAACAGGTGGGGGTGGCAAATCTGAATGTTGGCCCTTCAGGCTGCAAGGCCCTGATCCTGACCAGTGCAAAGCGCCGCACGCCTGGAGGCACACCTGGCTCACTGCCTGGGAAGGGACCAGGGTGAGCGCCTGTCCTCTTTTTCCAGGACATGTCTGCTTTCTAGCCTTGGGTCCTGGCAGGACTCTTCTTTGTCCTCCTTTTTCTTGTGAGCAGCAGAGGGAGCCTTCTTGGAATTCAAAAACAACATGTAATCAATTATAGGTAACAGTTTTTAACTGAGCAGCAAATCACACCATGTTTCAAAATGAACCCATCAAAGCAGCATATCTGAGTTGTCACGCCCTACATTTTTCTTGTGTGTCCTACATTTTAAGGAGCCCTGGTCCTCTTTTTTGGTTAAGCCACATGGTCTCCCTGGAAGGGGGCCTTGGAGGGAGGGTGGGGGGCTCTGGGGAGGGCAGGAGCCAAAAAAGAGGACGAGGGTCCCCCAAATGCAGGACGCCTAATAAAATTAATCCTTCAGTGAATCCCAAGAAGGCTCTATCCTGCTGCCTGCTCAGAAGGAAAAGGAGAAGGAGAGGCTCAACAAGAGGACGTGACCCGGGAAAAGAGGACAGATGGTCAGCTGGACAAGGAGAAGGAGGACAATGAAGATATTTTTCCCAGGAGAGGGGCTCCAAAAAGGGGACATGTCCTGGGAAAAGCTGGTCAGAGAGAGCCCCTCCCGTCCAGTGAACGACCCCCGTGGAGAGCCTTGCCGGGCTGCGCTGCAGGCGGCAGGGAGGTGATGCTGGGGAGGCGCCGGCCGGGGCGGGAGCCCGTCGAGGGAGGCGGAGGCGCCGGTGCTGCCCGTCCCGTCCCGGCGCGCAAGGAGTTAAATCCCCCTCCACGGGGGAAGGCGCGGGGGTGGGCGAAGCCCTTCCTCCTCCTCCTCCGCGATCTTCCTGCCTCTCCAGAGACCCCCGACGGGGAAGGGGAGGCGGGCGGGAGAAGGGCTGCCAGTCCCGCGGGCGGCTCCGACGTGTGCCCGGCCGGCTGAGCCCCGAGGATGGTCCGGCCCGGCCGCCTCCCCCGACGCCCCCCGCTCTGCTGAGGACCCGGCCCCGCCTGCAGGTAAGCGGCTTCTCCGACGGGGCGGGCGGGCGAGGGGCAGCTCCCTGCTGCGGGAGGCCCTGTCGGAGCCGAAGGAGCTGCTCCGAGGGTGGGAAGCGACGGCCGGCGGAGGAGCTGCTGGGCGCGTCCCGTCGAGGGTCGGGCAGGGCAAGGGCTGGCTGCGTTGCCAGCCTCTCCGCTGGTGGGAACGAAGGGAGGGCGAGAGAACTCTGCACATGCTCGGCGCACCTGCGGCATGCAGGGCTCCAGGAGGCTGTGGGGGGCTGCCCCAGAAGACCCTCCAGTGACCCGGACCCCCCAGCAGCCTCCCAGCCCCGACGTGGGGGCCAAGGCTGGACTCCCAACTCTGGCCAGTTCCCCGGCTCTGTCAGCCGGGGTGGGGAGGTCAGGCCTGGCCCTGGGTTCAAGGTGACCTTTAGGGTGCACGCACCCAGCCCCTCCACAGCACCTTTGGGCCACGGTCCCGATGCCCAGCTGTGGCGTGTAAGGGTGTCCCAGATGACCCCAGAGAGAAAAGGGGTTTTCCGGCCATATGGTCCAGCTTTGGGGTCAAGGGGTGTTTCTGGCCTTCTCCCCCCAACCCTTCTCTGGGTCAGGTCCAGTGTGGTTTGGGGTCTGCAGGCCCACCCCAGGGTCACCCAGGAGCTGTGACCCTCTGCATCCCTCCTTCCTTCTGATGGGAATGTGGGGTTTCAGAAGGGAAGGTGTCCTGGCCTTGGACTGATCAGGTGGGGCTGAGCTGCTCAGGATGCGCTCTGTGCATGGGCAGAGGACACGTGCGCCGGGAAGCCAGTGATGCTACTGGACAAAAGGGAGAGGCAGAGGAAGGACTTGTTCTGTCTGGTTTGGCTCCATCCTCAGGAATCTGTTCTAGGAAAGTCCCTCTGGATCCGCGGCCCACTCTTTTTTCTTCCTGGGAGGGAGGATCTGCCTGGGATCCACAGACTGCACAGGGAGCCGCTCCAGGGCCCATTGGGGGACCCTAGGAAAAGGGACCTGATCCGGGGGCCTGGAGAAGGTAACTTCTTCCCAAGAAGTAGACCCTGCCATTTCTTCCCAAGGAGGATTTGGGGACAAGGTGGGAGGGAGGACTAGGACTGGCATTTCTGGGGGGGGGGGGAGAAGGCACCCGCAGGGGTTATTCTGGGGGGCTCCTTCCAGCGTAGGGGGCACTCAGTGATGAGGGGGGTGCCTGCTTGGAAAACAAAAGGAACCCGAAGGCCGCTCACTTCTGGAGGGAGGAGGGTGTGGGCAAAGAATAGGAGTGGCCAGACCTGGAATTTGGGTGGGGGACTCTGTTGCAAGAGGGGGTCACAGCTACGGTTGCCACACAGCCCAGAAAACCAGGACAATCCTGGTTTGGGGGCTTTGCGATCCCATCCTGGCACGTTTGACAGGGTCCTGCCCTGGTTTTGTGGAGGAAAATGATGGCAACCCAAGTGGCAGAGGGCTGCAAGCTGGGGGGTGCTTGGAAGTCTCCTCCTTGCTCACTCGACTCGCCCTCCCCGTGTTCCGTTTCTGGTTCTCCTGCTCCGGTCCTGCACACACAGACTCTCTCCGCTCAGAGGAGCTGATTCCCAAGGAGGAGGAGTGCAGAGGTGGGTGCACAACCCCAGGGAGCTTCTCCTGAATCCCTGCCAATGCCTCCTGAGGCCTGAAGCATGGCATTCTGCCTGTCCTCAGAGGCACTCTTGGCTCACCTTATGCCCACTTGTGAGCGCTGAGACTCCTGCTTGACAGAGTGTTGCTCTGTGACACAGAAGTACAGGAATGGTAAGGAGGCCGTCCGCCTGTCTGTCCGTCGGTAAGGAGGCCGTTCATCCTCAGCGACATTCACTTCCTTCTTGCTCTTCTTCTTTCTCCTTTAGTCCTCAGCTGGCGCTTGGGGAGAGGGTCATCCTCTCCACCAATACTCTGCTGTAGGTGCCGCTGGATTCTGTGCATCCTTCCCGACAGGCTTCTGTTCTTTGTGATTGATGGTGATGTTCTTAGCCACGTTGGTGGCCACTCTCTGGTTCTTTGGTTCTTCCTCCACCGGTTGGAGCCACATCTTTTTTGGTGCTGCTCACTGAACTCTCCAGTGGACAGGTTGCCCTCGCCAGAGGAACTGATGTGGCGGCCATTTGGTGCTTGGCAGCTGACGGGTGCTTGAACATGCTTGAACATGCTCAGAGCTGAACCCGAACATCTGAAGCAGGCTCCGAACCCCCTTTGAGCTCAGATGCATCACTAGAAAATGCACATCTTTGCTCCTTCCCATTTTGGATTGGATTTGGATTGCACAAGCGTGTGGAACCTCCATGTCCAGGAGGTGCCCACATCTGCATACGCATCTGGGGAGGGCTGCCACCTCCCTGCCCTCCTTGGGAATCCCTGGAGCTGCCTAACTGCTAACAGCAGGGCTGTTGGTCAAGTCGGCCAGAAGAGCCAAGGACAGCCAGGATGTGGGTGAGCAGAGAAGGGGGTGAAGGCAGGAGAGTGGTGGCCAAGGAGTCCCAGGCTGGGCTGTGCCTCCCAAAGCAGCAGGCAAAGGTGCACTTCAGAACTGGGGCCTTTGCCTGGCTCAGGGAACAGCCAGTGTGGGTTTGTGGTGCGTCACCCGGATCGCTGTGGTTGGCCTGACATGCCAGGCCACAAAACAGCCCTGCTTGGCCGAGGCAGGCTCAGTTCACTCGGCAAAAGCCCATCTCCTTCCTTCAACCTGCCTGTTGAGGATCAGCCAAGGTGGGTTGGAAGCCCCAGATTAGGACTGGATCCCTCCTGCTGCCTTCCCATACTAAGCTTTAGGAGTTAAGCGTCCCTGATATACCAGTGGTTGACTTCTAAGACACACACACACACACACACACACAGACACACACACATGATGTGTGTGTGTTTGAGAAACAGAAATCCTGGGTCCACGCCATACTTTTTGAAGATTGGATCCTGGGTGCAAGACACAGGCAGGGGGAGGGCCATTCCACTTTCTGCATGTTCAGAGGCCCTCTTTTTCCCTCTTCCAGGATTCAGAAAGGAGGCTGGGGCGCCTGGGCTCAGTGCCCAGTGTGCCCTTTTGCAGCTGGCTGGCCGGCCAGCAGCCTGGCTTTGATAGTTTCCAGTCCCTGCTTCTTCCTTCTGGTGAGCCAAAACCCAGCTGGTTCATCCCAGGTAACTCAGCCTTTGCCACAGCTGCCCACTGGATCTTTGGCGCTGCAAATAAGTTCCCTTCTTTCCTGCTGTCACGCTGTCTGTCTGTCCGTCTCCTGCTGTGACCAGTGGAAACTTCTGGTCAGTTTAGGCCAGGCCTGGTGGAAGGGAGAGAATGGAGGGCACTGAAGGGACCTCCTGGGAAAAAACAGCCAAAGCAACCAGCTGCAGAGAGAAGGGAAGCAAAATTGGGCGAGTGGAGCCCAAACAGCCCCCTCCGTGACCAGGAACCTGCATCCTTTCCAGACCTTCCTTTCACCCGAATCGCTCCTCCTGTTGAATCCAGCCAGATGTGATGGGGTTTCTTCTTCTCTCGCCACCCACGCCTTTCCTGGGAAGGGACTGGTCCCACGTGGGCACCAGGGCAGAGGTCCTGCAGGGCAGCCGGAGTTGCCCATGTGCCTCGGCCTCTCTCCCTCTCCCTCACTGGGGAGGACTAGTCCCAGCAAGGACAAAGGAAGAGGCTTTCCCAGCTACCTTCACCACCCACCTTCCCAGCAGAGAAGCCAAGTCGGAGGCTGTTCCTGCAGGAGGGCCCTCCGTTGGGATCATCTCACCCCCCCTCCTCACCCTCCTCCCAAATACTCCTCTGGTGCTCCTGAAGCAGCAAAAATCTTTGCTGCTGTGCAGCTCTCCTACTGGGAGGCCATATTGACCAGGGCAGGGTGAGGAACCTCAGAACTGGAGGGGGGGTGAGATGCAAACCAGCTACCCGGCCTGTCTGGCACCCCAAATCCAGACTCATCTTGGGATGCTTTCAGTGACACGGCCCCCAAGGGTGCCTAGGATCACCCATTGTGAGAAAGGCCAGGAGCAGGAGCCTAGTGCAATACAGAGATGATTTCCGCCCTCCTGACAGGGCTGTTGTGAAGCTGGTTGAGACAATGTGCTTGAAAGGACAAGGGCTGGTTTACACATCCTCTCTTCATCCCTTGAAGGCTGCAACCTCGAAATAGTGGCAGGAGGCACCAGGCCAGAGACGCAGGCCCGACCCCACCTTGAGGGACTCCCAGAGAGAGAGAAAGGCCCGCTTGCTTCTCCAGGCACGTCGTCCCTGCTCCCCGGGGACAGAAAGAACTAATATTGACCCATCGCGCCCACTTGCTGCCTCTTTTGGGATGTTCAGAGTCTGGGACAAGATGCTGGATTATGCAGATCCTGGGCAGGGTGCCCGGAAGAAGCGGAGACATCCCAGGACGATCTGCCGGGGCAGGGACCAGGGTCTTGGAGGAAGCTTCATCAGCCGGCCTCTCACTGTGAACCCTCCGCATTTGGGGCCCAGAGCGAGACAAACCCACAGGGCTTTGGGAGAGTCTGAGCCACACCGCCAGCCGGCCGGCCGTGCTCTTCCTGGCATGACATCTACAGGGACGTCGGCCACTTTTCTGCCACATCTTCCTCAAAGCTGCTCAGATTTTGAAAAAAGATCTTCAGAAAACCTCATGGAAACTGCTCCAAATGGAACAAATGGTTGTTTTGGTGAGATTTACAGAATCTGTTCAGTCGGCAGCGGCTCGGCCCAGATTCCTTCCCAGCCGACAAAAGGAATGATGTGCAAGATTCAGAAGGCCTGGCAGGACAGATGTTTTCTACTAAGGGCTGGAGAACGTCCGTGGCGGAGCCTGCAGCTCTCTCCGCCTGGGCTCCGTGCTGGGAATGCCTCTCTCGGGGCACAGACGGGCTCTTCGGTTGCCCAGCCGGAGCCAGATGCAAAGCAGAGGCGCAGGGGGCAGGCAGACACTCGGCGGGAAGGGGCAGGGTGCCTCTGAGCATGTACAAAGCCCAAGGATGCCTTTGCAGCACTCAAACTGACCTCGCACCCAAATCCACTCCTGGTTTTCCTTCCCACTTTCTTTGTTCCAGCAGCCTAATTTAGAAGGGAGAAAAAGTCTCCATTTTTAAAATTTGCTATTGTTAAATAACTGGCAAGAAGAAACCTTTGCCAACCGACTGCAGATCTCCTGGAGCCGCCCCCTGCGCCCCCTGCCCTGCGCTGGGCCATCCAACTCTTGCAGAAGCTAGGGGTGCTGCTCTGGTCCCCACCACTGGTCCCCATCACCCCATCACGTCCCTTCCAGTGGCAAACTGTGGACCTGGCAAGCCTCACCAGGGACCAGCTGCCTCGCTGCCAACATAGTTCCGGAATGCCACACTTGCCCGGCACACACCAGATTGGATTTGGAGAAGGCAGCAGCTCTGTCAGCGCTTCACACTCTGCCCCCTTCCTCTTCCTCCTCTTCCTCCTCCTCCTCCTCCCCAGCTGCCTGCCTTTGTGCCTTCAGAGCTTTGATAATAATTGCATCTCATCTGAGTCCCTTTCCTGCAAATTCAGAGCAAGTGATTGTCAGGATCCAGACCCCAGAACCTGATGCAGAGTCCTGCCTGCCTATTCCCTGCTTGAAGCCAGAGGGTCTTTACCTTTATCGGGTCACAACCCCAATATATAAACAAAGTGTGCGACAGAGGACCCACCATTCATCCAGCCCCTTTTTAAGACTTGATCCAGCCTCCTGCCCCGTTGCTGCCCCACTCTGTTTCCCCCTACTTCCTAGGTCTTCACCACAACCCTGTGAGGTAGCAGCTTGAGAGCTCTCGGGAGCTGTGGGACAAGAAAAGAGAAGAGGTGGTGCAGGATTACATCAGGCACTCGGTTTTGATAAGGCAGGACCAGTATTGGATTGGATCCAAGCTCTCCCTTGCACAGGCTTGTAAAGGTTGCTGTGATTTCCCCCCAGCCTCCCAAACGAAGCTTGAGGGTTTGACCCACAAGTTGAAGCTTTAAGCTGTTCCTTGTATATGTTGCCTGGAGCCTGGGCGGACTCGTTGCCCTCCCACCGCTGACGGCTGAGCTGCTGACAAGTCAGGGAATATTTTTGGAGAGGTCTCCCGACCCTTCTCAGTGCGAGTCTGCGCCACGCAAAACTGTGCCTCTTCACTGAAAGATCCGAAGGACAGTCCAGTGCAGGAACGCTTCTTGCAGGCTCCGGGGAACTGCCGGGTGAGACGAGACCCAGAGATCTGGGTTCCAAAGCTGAGCCGGAAGAGATCCAAAAGTGGAAGAGGAGGGAGCACTTTGCATGTGCCCGCCTGGCAAGGACAACTTACTCCAGAGTTTCTTCTGGCAACTTGTTACAAACACCTGGACTCGGTTCTGGGCTCCATGAAGGAATGACAGTGAGGAACATGCTTCTGAGCATGTGATGAGTTCCATTCCTACGCAGTGGCAAGCTGGAGCAGTGAAGGCCTCCAAATCCAAGAGGCCGTCTGTGCAGCGTAGAGTACTTTCTGTGTTCCAAAGTGGGAACGAGAGTGGAAGACGAGTTTGAGCTGCATCAGCCCCACAAAAGAGCAAGCCAGGGCCCTTCTGAAAACCCCACAGCCTGAGAGTGTTGGACGTGCCTGCCCAGGAGGGAGAAGAACCCAGTGAAGGTTGTCATGAGCTGCAGCCAGAGAAGCACAGAAGAGTCTGTGGGTCAGACTGGGGGCCCTTCTAGTCCAGACTAATCAGAAGTCCCCAAGTGCGGTACGACAGCCTTTCCCTATTTGTCGCCGTCCCCCCTCCAGAAATAACTTGCATTTTGAGGTAGACTGCTTCTAATTCTGGAGGTTCAGTTTAGCTCAATACTCGTGGCTGGTGTCCTCTTAAACCCACTGCAGATAGTGGCAGCCAGATTGCGTGTGTGTGTAAGAGAGTGTGATGCGTGTTAGTGCCATGCCACTCACTGACCCCTGAGTTCTCACGGAAGGCGAGTGGGGGCCGTTTCCCATTCTGCCCACTAACCACTTCTCCTCCAGACTCTCACCTCCATCTCCGTCCCGAGAGCTTTTGCTGTGGTGCACGTGGGAGTCTTGCTCCGCCAGGGGCGTTTTTGTCGCTTCCCCTCCGTGTCTCGTTTGATGCAGAGAGCGTGTTTTAGGCTGCGGAGGTTGATCAGCCCCCCAAAGCTGGCAGCCCCACTTATTGCTCGCTAACCAGGGCTTGGAAATATCCTGCAGTTGTAAAAGGCGGGGAGGAGGCGGCCGGCAAAGGGGAGAGTGGAAACGGAGCAAGTCTCCAGCTTGTGGTGTCTCTTTTGACCCCCCAGCAGAGCTGAATGGGAGGAAATGGAAACCGCTTGGTGGATCAAAGGAGTCATCTTTCCAGCCGCCGGCCTGCCTGTCACCAGCCACAGACGCTGCCAGACTTCCTGGCCTCCAGTGCCCAGGCAGTCTTGGCCGCAGCTGGCTGAGGGTCGGAGATGGTGCTGGGCTTCTCCGGGAGGCTGGCACCATGGCAGTCCCACAAAGCCATAAGGCTGCAACTCAAAAGACACTTTCCTGGGAGTAACACCCATTGAACAGAATGGGGCTTACTTTTGAGTAAGACACAGTTAGGATTGCACCCTAACTCCCAGAAAAGTGTGTTTAGGGTTGCAGCCTTATAGAGCGAAATAAATTTTTAAGGCTATTTCTAGAAAGGGGTAGAGGATACTCATTTCCTGTTCAGATGCTGACCAGTTATGGGGGACAGTGAGAAAAAGCACTTCGTCCCCACAGTGACAGATTGCTGGAGGAAGCCTCCATCATAGTGCCAGAGATGGCACATGATGTACAGCCTGAGTTTAGCTGGTGAGTGAGTGAGTGAGTGAGTGAGTGAGTGAGTGAGTGAGTGAGTGCTGTGTAGAATGGATTTTTGGTTATCCATATTGGTCATGGTCAGCAGTTTTTTTTGTCCACCCTGCCCCACAAGAGAGGGGTGGTGTGTTTGTTTGTTTGTTTGTTATCTCCCCCCTTCCTTCCTAAAGGAAGGATACCCAACGCAGCTCGGGTTTATGCTTCAAAAACTGGTCCCTTGCATAGAATAAAGTGGCCCAAGTCAAGCCCAAGCCGCAGTCTGCTGTTTTCCTCGGGATGGAGGGCACTGGCAGCCAGATGGCAAGTGTCTTGTCATCTGGTGGGTTACTGTGCCATTCTGGGGCCTTGCCCTGATCCAGCAGCCCTGATCCTACTTGCTCAACGGATGCGCTATGCCCTCGGCAGTGCGCGTTGCACACAGAAGGTTCTGGATTCAGTGCTCGGCTTCTGCCAGGAAGGCTAGGGAAGACCCCTGCCTGAAACCCTGGAGGGCTCTGACCTCCGCAGACTCAACTTGACTTGGGTCTTGTGTTTTCCTGGAGGCTTCACCAGGCCAGACTCCTGCTGGGACGAAGGTGATTGATACTCACTCACTCACTCACTCACTCACTCACTCACTCACTCACTCACTCACTCACTCACTCACTCACTCACTCCACCTTTCTCCCCAATGAGTCTATGTGCCAGTGGATAACCCAATGACACTCCAGTGCCCAGGCAGTCTTGGACGCAGCTGGCTGAAGGTCAGAGATGGTGCTGGGCTTCTCTGGGAGGTTGGCACCATGGCAGTCCCACGAAGTCTAAGGGCGCAATCCAGAGTAACTATGTGGAGTCCTTGCTCCGGTGTAAGAACAATTTGCTCTGGATTGCAATATGAATTTCTCTTAGGTTTTCACTAGGAGGTGCAGTAACTACGGGTACACGTAATGTCTCTTAGGTGCTCCCGTAGTTATTCTGAATTGTAGGGTTAGGCTGAAATTCGAAAGACATTTTCCTGGGAGTAACACCCGTTGAACAGAATGGGGCTTACTTTGGAGTAGACATAGTTAGGATTGCACCCTAACTCCCAAGCAATAAAATACAATTTAAACAATAAAGTACAATTAAAACAATATAAAATGTTATGCAGTCAGCAATAAAATGCCAAGTAAAAGATGGTTTAAAACAGGGGTGTCAAACTCATTTCACACAGAGGGCCGCAATAGCATCAATGGTGTCTCCCGAGGGCCGCAATCCAATTTTTTGCATGTCTACTCAGAGGTGCCCTCCTTCCTCCTGGGCTCTTTCTCCGGCTCAAAATCAAGTGTGCTGCCACCACTACTGAGCTGCTTCTGGGGGTGGGGAGATCACTCAAGGGCCGCACTGGGTGCCTGCAAAGGGCTGCATGTGGCCCTCGGGCCACAAGTTTGACATGTCTGGTTTAAAAGGCAACCCTTATAAGACCTACAAGGCTCTTTTAAATTAAAAAAAGTCTTTAGGCTCCACCGGAAGGTTAATTGTGGGGATGCTGATCTCAGTTCGAAGCTCCCTACTTGGCAGTGGCCCCACCTAGAGTTGCCAGCTGTCCAGGGAAACAACGGTGTGGCCCGATCCTGTGCCTTGAATGCTGACTGATATGCAAGAGCTAGCAGGACGAAGCCTTTCAGGAGGTCGAGAGAGGCAGGATGACCTGCCAAGTGCTGCAGATCAAATGGCTCCGCAGGCCTGGCCAGGAGATGCCTCCAGAGTTGGCCAGTTGACTGCCGACTGTCTGTGCCGCCACCTCCCTTCTCGATCGCTCTGACCCACTAAGCCCAGAAGCCCGAGTGGCGCCGGAGCCCTCGCCTGGTTTCTGCCTGGGCAGCAGCTGTACCTGCTCTCCTGACCCCCAGCCCTCCCCCTCACAGCTGTGGCCGCTTTGGGAAGACGAAAGGAAATGGGCTGGTTGCAAAATGTCCTTTGTCTCACCCTTGGCAGGGAATGAAAGCCTGATTCTCGGAGGACGGGAGCGTGAGAACTGCCAGCCCCAGCCCCCTTCTGCCTGCTCTTTCCGTGGCCAGGGATCACCTGCGGGCGGGGGGAGCGCTTTAACCAGGGGAAAGACTCCCCGAGTGCGTGCAGAGTGCTTTGCACTGCAACAGGACTGGGGGAAGCAGGGATGCAGGAGAGGAGAGTGTCTCCCCTCCCTCCACTTCCCCTTTTGCTCTGCCTCCCTCTCGTTTTCCTGTTGTGTGATTAATCTTGGGGTCCTCACCCCCCACTTTCCAAGCCACGTCAGGAGGGAGCTGCCGTTACACACCACACTGTGCCGGGTTCCAGGACCAGTGACGCTGTTCAGTGAATAGTGCCAATGAGGCACTGAACAGTGCAATGGTTGTTCCAGTTGTGTCCAGTCCCAGGGTGTGAGGGCCGGCTAGACGACTCAGAGGTGACCAGTCTGCGCTCTGCACATGCTTTGTGTCCCACTTCCATTGACCCAAGCAAATGATTTTCAGAAGCACCAAATGTGCCTTACGTGGCTGGGAGAAGGGAGTCCAGCTGCTCCCTGGTCTGGAGCTGAGGTTGCCGCCTGCCTGTGCCAACCTGCATTTGGGGTCCAGGGTCCTCAGGCTACCCCCTGCCCTTCCCAGTGGGCATGGGGAGGGGAGGGGAGGGGAGGAGGCCTCCGTCTTCCCTCCCTGACCTGATGCCGCTTCTGAATGAATTCATTGTTTCCCAGACGGAGGGACCTTTCGGCCTCCCCACCACAGGATGGAGTGACGCATCCCCTGGGTTGACATGAGGCGCTAGAGTTTTTACAAGACTTCCAGGGGACGGGGCTGGAACAAAGGCCTTTGTGTGGGGAGGGCAAGCCAGGCGGTCCCGGCGCTGGTGGTTGAGGCAGGAACCGCTGGCTGGAGCGGGGAGAAAGAGGAGCTGAGCTTCCAGTCTCCAAGGATGGGAAAAGCCTCCGTGCTGCCAAAGGGTCTCTTTGGGTCGGAGTGGAAGAGCTTCCTCTCCCCCTATTCAGCATCCAGGGGTGGGCAGCGCAAGTGAGGGTGTGACTGTGCTGGGCCACCCCCTCAGGGGTGAATTTCTCCTCCACATATTTGTCTTAAGTCTTACCCATGACCAAAAAATGTCATCTTGTGGCTGTCAAGTGGCTGTGAGTTCCCCTGGTCCAGTTACATGTGGATTGATTGTACGCCTGTTGAACTGTCCCGGCTTCCCCCAGAAGGTCTGGGGAGTCCCTTGTCCATGATCTCCTGCCCACCTGCTGCTCCTTTGAGTTCCTGGAGGCAGGGAAAGGCCAGGAAGCCCTCGGAGGCCGGCGAGCATTAAGGAGGGAGGTTGTGAACAGCTGCCAAGACGGGCCTGGGGCTTTTCCGTGTGGAGGCTGCACATGCATGTGGATGGGGTGACTCCTTTACAAGGTCCCTGTAAGTCTTCCTTCCTCCCTTTGCAGGACAGGTGCTGGAAAGCGCATCACCATGCCAGAGGGAGCCCGCAGGGGCAGCACCAAGAAAGGAGGCAAGGCAGGTGGGTACCCCCTCCCTCCCTCCCTCCCTCTTGTCCCTGCCACTGCTGCTCTGCCCAGGTCTTGGGCAGGCCCTGGCTCTGGGAGTTGCTTGTGGTCTGCCAGTTGTCGCTGAATGTCGGCCTCCCTGCTTTGCATGTGGAAAGTCCCCAGCTGCTTCCCTCCCTGTGGCCTTCAGGCCCCCATAGAAGCCACCAGGGGGGTCCACGTGGTGGAAGACTCTGGCTCAGCAGCTGACCGTCAAGTGTTGGCGGCTCAAGTCCGGCGTCAGTGGCGAAGTTCAGGGCCCTCCCGATGGCGCAAAGCCTCATTCTTCCTCCTGCAAGTGAGCTGCAGAGCTGTGGAGATGTACGAGGGGGAGGGAGGTGGCGAGGCGAGGAAGGTGCGCAGGCCTTTCTTCACACTCTGCCTCCTCCCAGAATGCCACGCGGCAGAAACCACAGCTTCAAAAGGTGCGAAAAAGCCACAAAGGATGTTGCTGAGCCAGGAGGAGGCGTTTTCGAGATCAGCCAAGCAGGGAACGAAAGGCACAGAGAGATGTGCAGGGGGAGCAGGCGCCCTCCAACCTCCTCCCCGTGCACACCCGGTGGGAACAAGTGTGAGTTTCTGGCAACAAACCTGTTGGTCTCTCCCTCCCTCCTTTGCCCCCAGCAGCACCCAGGCCCTCATCCGTCTCCTCGCTGGGTGGAATCAGCTCCGACATGGCCTCCGACCCCATCCTGGGGAGCTGCACCTCAGTGAACACTGTGTGCTCGGACAGCGATCGCCCCGTCAGCCTCAGCTCCTCGGCTTCCTCGGCCTCACTGCAAGACAGCCACAGCACCTTTGGCAGCAACGGCAGTGGCCTGGGGGGCTGCTCCATGCCTTACCCCCACCAGAACGGCAGCGATATCAGCCTGGACCTCACGCCGGTGGCCCTGCTGGATTGCCTGGGAAAGGCTCCGGGTGATTCCAGGCACGGTGGCTGGTCTCCGAGTCCAGGCAGGGCCAAAGACCGGCGCATGAAGCTCTCCCACCTGGACCGCGTGGTGCTGGAGATCGTGGAGACCGAGCAGGCCTATGTGCGGGATCTCCGGAGCATCGTGGAGGTGAGGAGGAAGTGCTCATCCCGGGGTCTGTGGGAGTGACTGATGCACTTGCCTGCTGGTCCTCCCTCCGAGGGGCCTGGAAATAGCCATCAGTCTTTGCAGTGATCAGTGGGGAGATGGGTCCCCAGGTAGCCTGATGCAAAGCAAAATCTGAAGCTGCACCCCAGGAGCCCAGGAGCAGTCCTGGCTCACACTGCACCATACTGATGACGTGGTTCCCATCAAGCCAGGGGGTGGTGCTCCCCTCCTTAAACCCCCCAAGTTTAAATAACTATTTGCAAAGCACAAGCTGCCCGCATGAAATTCCCTACAACGGGGTCTTTAAACCTCATTCCATGACCCAGTGCCGTTCCGTGGTGCCTTGCCCAATGGGCCACGGCGGCACTGGGTCCCAGAGCTGGGTCCCAGACCTGGGTCCCACCCTGGAGGCTCTTGGCCCTAGCCTGGTCCAACTGCAGAGGTGTAGCCCGGCTGCCATGCTGTCCCTGCGCAGTTTGCCCTGCCTGTGGGGCAAACTGCGCAGGCGCAGCCTTATTGCAAGGGCTGTGCTGTTGCTTTCCGTCACTGAGCCCTGTCCCAGCAGCCTTCGGAACCACTTCGGAACCCAGAGGGCTGTCCCATGCGCTTCACCCCCCAACCCAGCCCCCCCCCCCCCCAGCGCCAGGAACAGTCCTCTGACGTGCTGCCCCAGGGTGGCTGGCCGTGTCTGTCTTGGCTCTGCTGTCCTGGAGGGGGGAGGGAGTGTCGAAGGCAGCGCTTTGCGTGCCCCTCTTTCTCTCCCAGGCCTCTTCCGCCTTCTTGCTCTTGGAATTTCTGGAATTCTCTGGCCTCTCCTGGGACCTCTGGCAGGGAGCGCAAGCAGACGGGGTTCTGTCTGGCCCTTGCTTCTGCTGCCTTGAAGAGAACCAACACAGAGACCTTTTCCGACCCCCTGAGATTCTCGTGGCTCCCTCTCCTCCCTACACACATGTGTCCTATTCACACATGCCCTTGGACGAGTCCCTGTCTCTCAGTATTGTGTCTGCAAAAGCTGGGGGGTCTGTTTGGTCCCCCCCATAACCTTCACAACAGCCCTGCCAGGCCTGCAAGTGTGTGGCTGCCCCAGACCAACCATCGTTCCCCCATTTCCAAGCCGGAATTCATTCCAATCCCTTTGCACAGGGTTTTGTCCTGTGCAAACCAAAAGTGCTGCCTGGGGGGGGGGGGGGGGTTCAGAAGCCCCCTATGCAAATCTGATGTCAGCAAACCATTTTGACCTCAGGCTGTGGAGTATCTGACTCCATAAGACCCTCCGTGTGCCCTCCTGGTTCCAGAGACAAGGAGGAAGAGGAGGATGGAGGGAAGGAGGAAGTGTGGGGGAGAGGAGGAAGAGGGGAAGGGGCTAAGCCCTCCTCTACTCTACACTTCCTTTCCAAATCCACAGAAGCTGCAGTGGGGCAGCATCTGGAACAGCAGCTGGGGCTCCTGCCCGCGTGGCTGACTCCCCCCCTGTCACCGTCTCTCTCAGGATTACCTGGGCTGCATCATCGACTGTGGTCAGCTGCCCCTCAGGCCTGAGCAAGTCAGTGCTTTGTTCTGCAACATTGAAGACATTTACGAGTTCAACAGGTGAGTAGACCCACCTCAACACACCTGGTCCGGGGGAAGTTGGGGGGGCTGGATGGCACCCAGATAAAATCAGGGCCAACATATGACCCTGAACTGACCCTACTGGGTTAGGGGCTCAGGAGGTGCAGAACATTCAACGCAGCCTTACTGTGTCCTGACCCTTCTGGGGAACTGTGTGTAGGATTCTCGCCAGACATGATAGGTGTACGATCCATATGAGAAAGCAGAGGATGTACCCATATCTGCCCTTTGCTCCCAGCATCACCACCTGCCGAGGTTGCTTCTGCCCCTGAAGGCACCACCTTCACCTCCCCAGATTTCAGCTTTCAGAGCATTTTATGTGGACTCCCCCCAGATTTATCACCGACATGCTTTGAAAGAGGTGCGAGGAAGGGTGGGATGCCTGACGCCTGGTCTTCTCCCCCTAGGAAGGAGCAGCCTCTCGCTGAGCCCCTTTTCTTCCTGAGCCTGCCTGCCCCAGGGATGGGCTTGCAGCACTTTCCCCGCAGGGGGCCAAATTGCCAAAAGGAAATGCTTTTAGTGCTGGAATTTGCTGAGTGTAACTTGAGTGGGGTGAGGGGCTTAGAAAGGGGGAGCTGGGTTTCAGGGGGATGGGAAGAGAGTGGCCCTGTTTAGAGGGCTCTTATCCTTGTGGCGCACTCAGGCCCCCAGAGGGCTGGGAGCAGAGCAGTCTCCAGACATCATGCCTTGAAGGTCAGGCACCCCCCACCTCTTGGACCCATGAGGGACCGGAACACCATCCAAAAGCAAAAACCGTTGAAAAGCAGAACCCCATCCTTTTTAGTTGACAAGTATTGCTTCTACTGCTTTTTTTAAGCCAGCAAACTGCAGATGCCCCTTTTATCTTGCAAATTCCTGCCTCGACACACACAAGATTTCTGCAAGTGGATTCTCATTAACTCTTTCCAGAATGAGATTAGACCAGGAGCTACAACATGGCAGAGGCCTTTAGAACAGCAGAGAGAGGCTGAAAGAGTGGCACGTGTGTTGAATGGATGAGTTCCGGGTATGATTTAATAAACCATCAGAAAGCAGGGGATCCTTGTACCTGTAAACCCTTGACTTCCCTTGGGAAGTAATTCTCAAGTCAAGAGAGTTTCTGATCATGTCCGGAGGGCACTTTCCTCCCCACTGGTTTTCCAGCAATAGATTCCCAGGTCCTGTCATCTTTCATTGGTTGCCCACCTGAAGCTCAGGCTTGCTTTGAGTTCCAGCCAGAGCCCCAAACACGTGGAGCGTCTCTGAGCTACTCAAAGAGGAAGCACGGAGCAGAGTGGACTTCCAAACGGAGTCACTGTTAGGATTCAGACTCGCACCTTCTGTCTCTTCAGGCACAGAAGCCAAACTGGGCCTGGTCCAGCTTTGGTGGGCAAACCATCTCCTTTCCTACGTTGACCCTTCAGTGCAAGGAGCAGGCCCCTTCCTTTCATTTCATGTCGAGCCCACTCAATAGCCTCATTGCAGCACTGAAATGTGGAGTGAAAGCCTGATAGGAACATGGTTGCCTTTGTTACTAATTGCAGCATCAACAATAGCACAGTCTCCCTTCCCACAGCCCTGCAAGGTAGTCCAGCATAGCTCAGGCCAGGCTGGGGGGATAGCAAGCAGGTCATGCACCTCCCGGAGCAATGGCGGTTTGTCAAGGTGGTTTGTCTGTGGTGTCTGTTATTCCCCTGACCAGTGAGCTCCTGGAAGAGATGGAGAGGAACCCCAGCGCTGAGGCCATCGCAGACTGCTTTGTCCAGAGGGTAAGGGTCTCTCCTCCACCTGCCCACCTCTGAAGGCTCACCCCTTTCCTTCCTTCCTGCCCAGCCTCTTTGCTCTGCTGTCACTTTTCAAGGTCGTCTGTAATAGATTAACTTCTTCCAACTCTGTGCTATCCTGGCCTGTTTGGACACATCAGCCAGTCCAGAGCGCAGTGGCTGATGCCAACCAGGACTCTCTGCGGGAATTTCCCCTAACTAATGTTGCTTCAATCAATCAATCAATCAATCAATCAATCAATCAATCAAGAGCTTTGCCAACTCTTGGTTCGATATGCTGTTTGTAGCAGAGCAAGCTCTCCACAGCCTGGGACCAGAGGAGCAAATTTTTTTTCCCATCACCATTTTTTGGCAATGGCTGTGAAATGAAAGGATCCGAAATGGAATTTGGTAAATTCACGGAGCCTGTTGGTGGGTTTGAGCTGCGGTGGCTGAATGGAACCTCCATGCTCAAAGGCTGTCTACCTGCAAAGAGCATTTGCACAAATAGTGAGGGGGGAGGGCTTAGAGCCCTTGGTGCCCACCCGCTTGTAGGCTTCCCAAGGTCAGGATTTCCAAGAGACTCAAAGGTAAGAACCTCAGGGGGGTCTTATTGGATGGGGAGGGGGAGAATCCCCAACCCCAGGTGTCCTGGAACTCAGACCCCACCTGAGCAACCTTGGCAGTTGAGTATGATGCCCTTGAAACCTGGGCATAAGGGGAAGCTGTGGCGCCATCTTCTGGAAGTTGGAGAACCGAATCTCATGCGCTTTCACGCCATTGACTGTTCCCTGAACTCTTGCAGAGTGAAGAGTTTGACATCTACACCTTGTACTGCATGAACTACCCCAAGTAAGTCCCAGTTCCCAGCCCCGGCTGGCTCCGCATGTTTGGGGAGCTGGACAGCTGAAGCAGTGCCTTCTCTCCTTGCTGCATCCGTCTGAAACCAGCGTCATGGGGGACAGTGCTCTGAGTCCAGCAAACCCCAAGAGACGAAGGGAACGGGCTGTCTTTCTGCTGCCTCCCCCTTCCTTTCCTGCCCCGTCACCCTCTTCTGTCTCCCCCCAGCTCGGTCTCTGTGCTGCGGGAGTGCAAGGAGAATGAATCCCTGGCCAAGTTCTTCCGCGAGAGACAAGCCACCCTCTCGCACTTGCTGCCCCTGGAGACCTACCTCCTGAAGCCCGTCCAGCGGATTCTGAAGTACCACCTGCTGCTCCAGGTTGGCCGCTGGGCTGGATGGGGGGCAGGGAAGGAGGGCGGGAAGGAGGCAAATTCGAAGGGCTCTTCCCTCTTCTCGGCTGGGATCAGGACAGGACATTTTCCTTAAACCATCAGCAACTTTTTCCCAGTCTGATTTTTCCCGAGGACTGACTGGAGACGCCATTTAAGCGCATCTGTTTAACGTGAAGATTCTTGCAGGAAGGGAGGAGACCTGAGCGAAGTGAATTTCTCTCTCCAGCCCACACGTTCTCAACCTTCACACCACTTGCGCTTCCTCCCCAGGAACTTGCAAAGCACTATGACAAGGGCAGCCCTGGCTACGACACCGTGGAAGAAGCCAGCATCACCATGACCGCCGTGGCTTGGTACATCAACGACATGAAGCGCAAGCAGGAACATGCTGCTCGCCTGCAGGTACACCCGGAACCACTCACAACACATCAGGAGGGTTTCTTCATCATTTGAGCTGCTGCCGGGAGTCCTGGGCAGATGCCAAGACGCTGCCCGCGGAAATGCTCTTCACAGCAGCCTCGCTTCTAGGGGACCACTAGTCTTAGCCACCTGCTGTGAGGTATCTTAGTCCATGAGGGCTAGAAACTTCACCTGAGTGTTTGGAACTGAGAGTGCCAGGAGTCTGAGTGTTGCCGTTCAGATCCAGCTCCACCCTAAGATAAGAACCCAACAGCCTCCACTGGATCAGGCCAAAAGCCCATCTAGTCCAACTTCCCGTATCCCACCAGATGAGTGGGGACTTAGGAAATGATGGGCTGCATAAGTTTGGACTCCACACTCAGGACATGCACAGGCGTAACAAGGGAATAGCACGGGATGCAATCTGCCATGGGCAACAGGGCACTTGGGGGCGCCACTCACACTCCTCTGCTGGAAGAATTCCGCATGTGTAGAATTCACTGGCATTTATATATATATATATATATATATATATATATATATATATATATATATATATATATATATATAATGTGTATAAGTGTGTGTGTGTTTGTATAAATATATTAGTGCAAAAGTCTAGTCCTTTGCAGAGATCTCCTGCTACAAGCAAGGGGTTGGACTAGATGACCTCCTGGGATCCCTTCTAACTGGGCGAAATTTTGCCTAGGTACACCTTTGAGGACATGTCAGTGCAAAAAGTAAACCAATAGAAAATGAAGGACACAAGTCAGGGAGGGACCCTCCTGAGTTGGTCATAAGAGCACAATCCTAACCATGTCTTCTCAAAAGTAAGCCCCACTGTGTTCAATGGGTCTTGCTCCCAGGAAAGTGACTTTAGGATTGCAGCCTAAAGAGTCTTCACTTGGTGCCAGCTGGATTTACAGGTTCTTTTAAGCGGCTGCTGTTCAGTTTGAGCCTGTTCCTCTTTCCCTTGTGCACTGAAGTCTGTCTTTTGTAACCTCTGCAACCCCTTTGCTCTTCATAGGAGATCCAGAGGCTGCTGGTCGGCTGGGCTGGACCAGAACTGGAGGCATTTGGGGAGCTGGTCCTGGAAGGGCAGTTCCGGGTGCCCCGTGCACGCAAGGAGCGGGTCTTCTTCCTCCTCAGCAAGGTGGTCCTGATCGCCAAGCGGCGCGGCGAGGCCTTTGTCTACAAGAGCCACATCTTTGTAAGAAGGCTGAATGCTGGGAGGAAGTGCAGAAGTGGGGGGGGGAGACCTTTGATCCTCAGATACTGTCTCTGCCTTCGCTCTGCCCTCACTTTGGCTGAATGAAGGATGGAGCTGTCAGCACATTGTGTATGAGATGGAGAGACTGAGAGATCAGTGGAGAAAGGGGTGCTTTCTTTCATGTTGTGCCTCTCCCACAACATCAGAATCGAGACAGCAGGAGAGTTCAAGCTGACAACGTTGAAGATTACCCAGTGTTTAAATTAGTCTGTGGAACTCCTTGCCACAGGATGTGGTGATGGTGGCTGGCCCAGGTGCATTGGAAAGGGGACTGGACAGACAGATGGAGGAAAAGTCCATCTTGGGTTAGAAGCCATGATGGATACGTGCAACCTCCTGGGTTGAGAAGTAGGCTGTCTCTGCATGCCAGCTGCAAGGGAGGGCACCAAGATGCTTGTCTCTTGCAGTCTTGTGTGCTCCCTGCAGCATCTGGAGGGCCACACTGAGATACCGGCGGCTGGACTAGATGGGCCCTCCGGCCTGATCCAGCTGGGCTCTTCTGGTATTCTAACGTTCCTTCTGCTCTCCCCTGGCTCCCCAGTGCTGCAACCTGGCTCTGCAAGAGAACACCAAGGATCCCATGAGCTTCAAGATCTCTGACCTTTCAATCCCCAAACAGCAGCACGTGGTTCAGGTGAGTCACTTGGCACTGCTGGTTCAGCTGGGCTGGGTGGCACCGTTTTATTTTTTGCAAAGTACTTTGCAAACCATGCAAAGTACTTTACAGATGTAAAGTCTATGAGCATCACACGCTGGCCACCCCTTGGGACTTTGGGGGAACCGAAACTCATTTGTGGGGTCGGGAAGGAAAGATGTTTCAAGTTATCAGTCTTTTACCTTGAATCTGTCTGCAAGAAACCTCATTATTAGAGTTAGTAGTTGTTGTTGTTGGAGCAACTCAGTGCCATTGTAGTTCAGTGTTTCTTGTGTGTATTAAAATTAGATGGACAATAGGACTTTGAACCAAAAAAAGAACATCCCTGGTTAAAATTCATAAAAGTACCGAAACGTGTTATCTTCACAAACTGGTCCTCCTTAATTTCTGGACTTGCCCTGGTTTTCACCCTCTTCTCCTGCACCTCCTTTTCTCGCCAGCAGAGGGAGTGCAGCTTCCCCCTAAATCCTGCAAGGCGCACCAGCGCCCAGGAGCGCATGAACAGAAACGGTGGCTTTGGTGCCTGTGGCCACGTGGTACCATTTTTCCAGGTTTGCTGCCTGGCCACAGGCGCCAAAACCACCGTTTCTGTTCATGCGCTCCTGGGTGCTGTTCAGTGGTGGGCCCGGCCTGGCCCAACAACCGGATCGCCGGAAGTGGGCAGGCCAGTCAGGGGGCGGGGCTGGGGGCGGGGAGAGTCAGGGGCGAGTAAGACCCACTGACTGTAATGGGAACTATTTCTGAGTAGACCTGTCTAGCCTAGAAGACTGGCTACCGCTCCAGCAGCCAGAGGAAAGACGCTCCGGCGCTGCACTGGGGCTTGTGGGGCGCCTCGCCGGGCTGCCGCTTTAAGTGGCAACTTCAAAGGTGCCTCAAATTCAAAGCTGGAGTGTCCTCTCCGGAGCATGAAGGCCTGGGTAGATTGATATGGCGGATAGGCTGTTACCCAAGCAGTGAATCCCCCCTCTCCACACCACTGAAATAGTCCACTGGAATGGCAGAGCCACATGGAGGCAAAATATATGAGTGTTTTCAGCTTTTGTATTCTCCTGTCCTCCGTTTTTCTTGGGTGTCCTACATTTTGAAGGGTCCTTTTTGGGTTGTGACGCACGGTCACCCTGGCCTGGTTGTGACCAGAGAAACAGCAGCGGTTCTGATGGGAGGGATGGAGGCTGTGGGACACCCCCAACTCTCCTTCTGCACTGCAGGTGAAGAATCAGGAAGAGAAGCGGCTCTGGATCCATTACCTGAAGCGCTTAATCGTGGAGAATCACCCGGCTTCCATCCCCCAGAAGGTAGTGGCAGCTCCTGCCTGTGGAGGGGGACCAGGGGAAGGCTTGGGACCCTGGTCCAAGGACAGAGCACCAGCCGGGCCTGGTGAAGGTCCCAGGTTTGACTGCTCCTTCTCGGCCGCTCCAGGGCCAGGGCGCCCCAGTGGGGTCCTCAGAAGCCGTTGGCAGCTCTTGCCCAGCTCCAGCCTGGTTCTGCTCACCCTCCGGCTCCTCTGATGCTCTTTCTTTCTGTTGCTTTTTCTGACAGGCAAAGCAGGTCCTGTTGGAGAACAGCTTCCAGGGTAGGTGACCAAGTCGGGGCTTTTAACCTCTCCAGGCTCACCTGCTTGGGAGGCTCAGTCCAAGCTCCCCGCAGAGGCTCCTGCCACTCTTCACCATGTCTTTTTCCATCACCACAGGTTCCCCGGAGGTCTTCTTCAGCTGCGAGTCCCCAAAGAAGCCCCAGCCTTCTCCCTGCCTGGATGAGTCCAGAGTGTGTGCCCGGGGGAGGCGGCAGTCGGGTAAGAAAAGGGCCAGGGCAAGAAGCCTCGGGGAGGCAGCTCTGCAACCCACAAGAAAGAGGTCTAGGCAGGAGTTTGAACCACAAGCTATCCTGATGGCCACCATGGAGGAGGTTTAGGGTTAGCCCTAAATGGATGAGGAAACCTCCCTCTGCACTTGCATTAAACCCTGTGCTGGGCGCAGAAAGAAGAGAGAATGGCCCTGCCCTTTCCACATGGATTGGTGAGTCCTTGGGGTCATCCTGCATGAGATGGGCCTTTGGTCTAAGTCCCTCCACCTCCTCCGACATCGGCACGTGCGCAGTGCGTCTTCTCCAGCTGGAGGAGACACAGTGCGCACGCGCCGGGGGTTGCTGCATGCGCAATGCACCGGGATTGGGGCCCACCCATCACCCCGCCCCTGACCAGCCCCCAGGCCCACCCCCTGACCCCGGCCCTGCCCCCCAACTTCCGGCAAACCGGATCTTGGGCCAGGGTGGGCCCATCTCTGGATGGGGTTATAGCTCAGTGGCAGAATTTGCATGCAGGAGGTCCCGGGTTCAAAACATGGGAGCCTCCCTGATGGTGCTGAGAAAGGTCCTTCTCTGTCGGAAACCCTGGAGAGATTTAACAAGTCAGAGGCAAAGAGGTCAGCGCAGTTGGAAGGAAGACTGAGAGGGCTTGCTTTCCTCCTCTAGAGCCACCAGAGTACATGTACAGCCCTGAGAGAGCCCGGAGGAGCTGCCCGGTCCTGCCCCTGGAGAAGAGCACCTCTTACCGCCGTGGCCGCAGGCAATCTGGTGAGGCACGCAGAGGAAGGGCCAGTTTCATCCTTCCAGGGAGGACGTTCTTGCAGTGTCCAGAGGGGAACGGTCTGCTCCGCAGCCTGACGCTAGGGGGCAGCCGCTGCCAGGGAATCTGGGCTCCCTGGGCACCTGCAAGACAGTATGTAGGACATCCTGAGAACAACGCAGCCCTTCTTCCTCAGGGCTGGGGACAGTTAACACAGCACTACTTGGAGCAAGCCACTGCGCGCTCAACAGGTCTGCTTGCAGTTTTGTCCCAGAAAAGTTTTGTGAACAATTGGGGGGGGGGAGGACGGGGGACTTGGAAAGGAAACCTGCTCAGAGGAGCCCTGCGCAGAAGGGGATCCGGTTTTTCCACCGAGTCAGCCTTCCTTTGGAGACAGATCCATCCATCAAAAGTATTTATATACCACTTTTCAACAAAAAGTCCACAAAGCAGTTTACAGGGGAAATGAAGTAACAAACACACTGGAAGGACTCGGGGGGGAGGGAGGCTTGTTGCAATCCTAAAGACACTTTCCTGGGAGTAACAAGCAGCTCCTCTTCCTTTCCTGCAACTGTTCAGGCCTCGCAGGGCTGTCTGAGCGCCTGTTGCGGATGGAGACGGCTTCGGAGCTCTTGCTCTGAACTCAGCTTGGAAAATAAACTTTTCAAATTCCATCCAAAGCAGCAAAAGAGGGTTCCCCCAAAGGGGTTTCCTGCTGGAGGAGGCTGCAGTTGGGCAGAAAGCTTAGGATATGGTCAGCTGTGCGTCTGAAGCTTTTGTCGAGTGGCGCCTGCTTCAGTGGGTGGATGAGCTCTTACCCCGGGGGGTCCAAAGTGTGTGTGAACAAGCGGCCCCTCCACGGACTGGTCTGTAGTCCAGGAAAGCTTCTGCCGCAATGAAGCTGTCGGCGAGACGGCCTCTTGCTTTTGCTGCCGCAGACTCATGCAGGTGCCTTTCTAGAACTCATCCAGGGTTTTCCATTCAGAAACCATCCAGCACTGACAACTTTCCATTTTCTTTTTCGGTTTCTGTTGGCTGCTGGGGGCGATCTCAGGCACGGTCAAGCTGAAGGTGGGTGACGTCTCCTGCTCTGTACTGTGGGGTGGGGTATCCAGAGAAAATATTCCTCTTCCCCGTCCTGACATTGTCAGTGCACCCAGGTGGCCATCTCAGGTCCACCTCTCTGAGTGACCCAAGGCTGTTCAGTGCATTGACAGTGCTGCTTAGATCACGTTGGGGTTCACGGAAATGCCTCCCCCTTTGCTCCCCGCAGCATGCCGACAGTGACGGAGAGCTGTTTCCTGCCTCCGAATCCCTCCAGCCCACCAGCAGCTCCAGCACCCAGGCCCCCAGCAGGGCAGAAGCAGCAACAGAAGAGTCCACCCAGGAGAAAGGGGAGGCAGAATTCTCCCTGGCGGATGAGCCGATCCCCACCAACGTGTCCATCACGGAGGAGATCTTGGAACTGCTCAGCCAACGGGGTCTGGATAAGGAGGCTGGAGCAGAAGGGGCCTTTTTGGCAGGGAAGAGCAGTCTGGCTCCGCAGCTCACCCTGAAGGTAGGAGGAGGCTCAAGGAGGAGGGAGAACTTGGAGCAGCTTCCTAATGCCAGGGACACAGGTTTCATTCCTTCGGGACTGATGGAACTCATTGCCACAGTACCTTTTAATGTCTCCCCAGCGTAATGAGCTTTCTAAGAGAATGAGATAAAATCCTCAGAAAAGTTGGGGTTTTGGGGGGGGAGTCCAATGGGGGGGTCCAAAATACCTTGGCCTAGCCAGGAATGGTGAGCGCTTTTTCATCTTTTCATTGTCTTGTAAGCCGCTTTGTGAACTTTTCAGTTGAAAAGCGGTATATAAATACTGTGGATGCAGATGAGGCTGAGAGGTCAATGTGAGCAGACAGTCAGCGGCAGCGAGTGGGAGGGGAAGGCAACTCGCAGGCCCTCTGATTACTTAAAGTGTATCCCACAAAAGGGGGGGGGGCAAAAGGAAACTACTCCAGTTTGACAAATCAGGAGTTTGGAGTGACTGAGCAAAGGGGATTCTTTCACGCTTTCACCACAGGTTTCTGTGCAAATCCCAGCTGTCATGGGGGCCACTCATGCCGGGCCTGTCCACGATGTTCCTGGTTTAGGTTGCTACCTGCCAAGTGCATGGCCTGGCCTTATAAATGCTGCTGTTTGTGCTCTTCTTGCCCTTCAGGATCAGCCCCTGCAGGGTGACCCTTTTGAAGGGCTGGAGGAGAAGGCAGAGGAAGAGCCAGGAGGATGTGAGTTGTGGGACACGTGCCACGCTTCAAGCAGTGCCCCCCAAGAGCAGCCACCTCCAGTGCCTTGTCACTCCTTTGCCAGCGACTCTTCTGAAGAAGAGGACCAGCAGCGCCAGGAAGGCTCCAGCAGTCCATCTCCTCTCCACGTCCTGGAAGACTTGGCTTCGGAGGAGGCTGTCGGCAATCCAGAGGAGGGAGGGGAGGCTGCCTGCCGGGATCAGGAAGCACCTCGTGGGACCTCAGGAAAGCTGCCACCTAAGGATGCTATTGGTGGTACTCACCTGCCTGTCTCCTGCTTGAACGCAGATGAAAAGATGGTCAAGGCAGATGGTGAGACCAGGCAGGACTTGACTCTCTCCAAGGAGGACTGGCTGCTGATCGAGAAGATCAAGAACTACTATGAAGGGGTCGAGACCATGAACAAGATGCCAGGGGTGGGCAAGAAGGACTGTGCCCCTGCCATCCCTGCAGGCGTGGTCCGGGAGTCTGTCCTCCGCTTCAACAGCATCTTGAAGCAGAAGGATACGCATGATGGGGACGTGGCTGGAGCCAAACTAAGACATCTCCAGCCACCCCGCAGGGCCACCAGCTGCGCAAACTCTGGCAGGGGCCGGAGCCAGTCCTATAACACCCACCTGCCGCCTGAAGAGGGGGGTTGCCTGCCAGGGCCGGGCCAAGAACTTTCTGGGAGGGGGCGAAGCCATTCTGATGGCACCCAGTCGCCCGGTGGTTCTGAACACTCTGGGAACGGGAAGGGCCTCTCGGCACACAACTGCTATGACGGTTCTCGCGAGGGGCAGAGTGAGCCTGGCAGCACCCAGCCAAATGCCGTCCAAACCAAATCTGGGAAAGAGCAGAACCGTCAGGGGTTCAAAAGTGGGTGTCCCTTAGAAGCAGAACAGGAGGAACATGGAGAGCCCGAGTTCAAGTCCTGCGCTGAGATCCGGAAGGCCTGGCAGGAGAAAGAGCGGAGTGTGATTGGTGCTGCAAGGAAGGGGGGCAAAGCGATAACAAGGGCGTTGGGCCCCGACCCTGAAGTGCCTGTATATGCCGAGCCTTTGCACATCATGGAGGATTCTGACCTGGAGGACTCCCCTTCTGCTTCAAGCAGAGATCCAGAGGGGGGAGCCCCCAGAGCAGTGGCCAAGGAAAGCCAGGAGCCTCCAGCTGCCCACGGACCCCATGCCTACCTGCCCTCACTGGACCTCTACGAGAGCGGAGGAGACCCCTGCCTCCTGGAGAATTCAGAGCGGATCATCAGCAAGGTGCAGGCCCTCGCCAAGATGTACAGTGAGAAGATCAGCAGGCTGAAAGCCCAGGGGAGGGGGCTGGAGAGGCCAGGGGCTCGGCCTCGGGGCCCCCACCGGAAGACTCTCGGCAGGAACCCGGCAGGGACACAGCAGGGCAACGAAGGAGCTGGCCTCCCCCAATGTGAGTGGATTTGGTCTGGTGGGCCTGGATGTGGCCAGGGGGAAGCCTGACCGGGGGGG
Source organism: Cryptoblepharus egeriae (assembly GCA_030015325.1). Lineage (NCBI taxonomy): Eukaryota > Metazoa > Chordata > Lepidosauria > Squamata > Scincidae > Cryptoblepharus > Cryptoblepharus egeriae. Next base: position 2,372,779 of record JAREYC010000021.1, read on the forward strand.
GGGATCTGGAGCACCTGCAGAATTGCAGGTGGGGAATTTCTCCGCCCTCCCCTGAGGCACTGCTGGAGAGAAAGCCTGGCCCTTCTGCATGCACTTCAGGGCTGGACCACAGAGTCCAGCAAAAGCAAAATTGCACCCCAAAGACTGCCTTCCCGCACCCCATCCAGTCCCCCCTTTGCTTCCTCCATTTGTCTCCGACTTCTCTTAGTGGGAAGCAGGGAGCAGCTGGGCAGCGTGTGTGCAAGCCTCCTCTTAGTCACAGTCGCTGCGGAGCCCCCTGGCGCTGCCAGAACCCCCGTCTGTCCTGTCACCAGGCGGCATCTCAAGACAGCTCCGTTCCCGGGCGCGCCATGCGTCACCCAGCGAGTTCCCAGGTGCCAGGCCGGGCTGAAACCAGTCCTGCTGCTTGCATAACACAATGAGGTGCTGCGTGTCCTCATTAGAGCCAGGCAGTAATGAAGATGTAGAGGCTAAACGGGGGGCTTGGGGTGTTTGCAGACAGGTAGGAGTCGGAGAACTCACTAGAGACCCCAGTCCTGCCTGTGTGGGGGGGGGGAGAATGGGTGCTCAGGTACCCTGAAGCATCCCGAGGGGCCCACATGTTCCAGTTCCTTCAGAAATGGCCCTCTAGGAGGTCCCAACAAGTCCCTCCTGCTCCCCCCCCAGTTCCAACCATGAGGCAGCAAATGGGGGCCCCTGTTGGATTTGAGGTCCAGAGCCAGAGCGGGTCTCGGCGCATGATTCTGAGGACTGGCTGTCACTCCCAGGTGTCTTTGAGCCCCTTAAATTTTTGCAGCTCCGCTTCACACCCCAGCCTGGGTGGAGGAGCCTTTTTTAGCAGCCAGAGGAAGAGGAGGGTAATGAATAACAGAAGCTCCTGCTGAGAGGGAAAGGCTATTGGGGGGTTCTCTTGGACATCCTTTGCTTTCTCCCCCCCCCCCAGTTTATTTATTTACCTTATGTAAACCCTTGATGCCTTCCTCATCGAGACCCAAGTGGCCCTTGTGGGACTCCTCACAGTGGCTTAACGTCTCGCTTTAGGCAGCCTGCACTTCCTTCTGAGAAGGGGGCTTCATGCTGCGTTCTGCTGCTCTCTCTTCCTCCAGGTGAACCCCGTATCTACGGCCACGTCCTCATCCACGAGCCCCTGCAACACATCGTGGGTGTCCAGGAGACGGCGCCTCTCATCGCTGCCACCCGCGGGATTGCACTAGAGCTGCGTGGCAGGGCCTCCCTCCCCCTTCTGACTCCAGATCTGCTGGGTCCCCTGAGGCAGGACGTGCCCCGCGCCGCAGCCCCCCCTCTGCCCTGTGTTCAGCCAGAGACTGGCTGCACAGACCGTGGTGAAGAAACGCCAGGAAGCGGGTCCCCCTTCCTTGAGTGCAATGGGGATCCTTTGACCCCTCGAGTTCCCCCTCGGAGGGACAGTGACATTGGAGGCTCTTCTCCGTACCCTAAACCCTTAACCGCAGCAACATTGGGTGCCACAGGCGTGGAGGAAACTCTGCAGGAGTCAGGTGGGGAAGGAAGGGAGGCTGAGCCATCCTGTGGGTCTCTCATCCAACCGGAGGTTTTTGTGGAAACAGTGGGGTCCAGCCTTCCCCTGGAACTGAAGCCAAATCCTGGACCACTCAAGGAAGGAGACCTGCCCACCTTTTCCAGCCTTCAAGAGGAACCAAAGCCTCAGGCATCCAATTCCTCTGCTGCCTGCAAAGAAGGCCGGACCTCGCTGCGGGTGCCAGAAGGAGGTGCCTCCCTTCCCAGGACAGGTCCCTCCCTTCCCAGGACAGGTCCCCAGGAGTTGACCGAAGGCCTTGAGAGCTCTCAGAGGAACAGAGAAGAGTTGGGGTGCACCACAGACACCTCCAAAGCACAGCTGGGGACCCCTGGCCAGGCGCTGCCACTTGACGGCCCCATCCCAGCCCCAACCAAAGGCACAGCCCCCCTGCCTCTGGCTTCCTCTGAGACTGTGGAAACCCCCCTTCCATCACCCACCCGCGTGGGGACAGCTGCCTGGCAGGCCCCTCCGCCAGCAGGCCCCAACTCCCAAGTGACAGCAGAGTCTCCGTCCCCCGTCCAAGAGCGTCGCCCCCCTGCGCCTCTGCCCAAGCTCTTTCCCCCCTCCCCGGTCCGGCGATGCCTCTCCTCCAGCGCCGTGGCCATCTCCAGGTACATCGCTGCCTCTTGCATCAGTCAGAGCTTAGCCAGGAAGAGCGGCTCCTCTCAGCCTGAGGAGCTGCAGGCCCCGTGCAGTCCACACACCTCCAGCTGGGCTGCCCCAAGGCCTCCAGCAAACCCTCTGGCTCTGCTCCCCAAAGGGGCACCCAAGGCCCACTGCCATGCCTTGCCCCCGAGAGACCCTCCCCAGGTCAGCTTCAGCCCAGGGCCCCTCTCCCCCACTCGCCGCAGGGCTTCGAGCTCCATTGGCCAGGCCTTCGAACAGCGGGGTCCCTTCTCTTCTGCCTCCGAGCCAAACTCCCGGGTACAGTCGCCCTCCCCCCTAAAGACTAGGGTCTGCTCTCCGCTCCCAGCTGGGTCCTGTGCATGCACCTTCACCCCTCTATGTGCCCCCCATCATGGGCAGCCACCAGAATACATTGTTGCCCCAGTGCCGCTGGCCCCACACTCTCTGCCAGAACCAGCCGCTTTATCTCACACCGGCCAGAGGCCGCGGGGCCACAGCCTGCCCAGCAGCCAGGCCTCAGCCGGGGACTGGGTGGCACCAGAGTGTGCCGCAGAGCCTGGCCCCGGCAACCCAGGCTCTCCACCAACGGGCCGCCTCAGCTCCCACGAACTCGGCAGCATCAAGTGGCCGAACGTTCCAGGCCTGTGTTCCAAGTACGTGGGGAGGGAACCCCGGTCTGGCCTGCAGAGGAGGGAGCCGGAGGGAGAGGAGTCTCTGGGGAATGCGGACACTGCCCGGCGTGCAGAGAAGAGCCCGCAGCGGGCCAGTTACTCCACCACAGTCAACATCCAGATTGGCGGGAGTGGGAGGATCGCCTCCTTCAGCCAGGCCCAGGTCAGCCTCACCCACCCGCTTCTTCCGCCACCGGAGCAGCCCAGCCTCCGGAGGGTCAACGGGAGCGCCTTGGAGACGTCACAGAAAACATGAACTTGGATCACCGGGCCAAAGGCAGTGCCCGGACCCCTTTCCTGGGCCAAGACCTGACACTGGGAGCTGCGGAGGAAAGGGGGGCGAGAGGACGGTGGGGAAGATCAGCGCTTCCAATACGGCGTCTCTGCCTTGCTCCGTGGGGAGTGAGCAGCAGGGCCTCCCTGAGCCACCCTCAGCTTGTCGGTCTTGGCAGGGGAGGTGCAGAGAGACTCCAAAGCACCACAATCGAGGACCCTTTGGGAAAAAAGGTCCAGCTGGTTTGTCCTCTTCTGAAGGTTCAGGTTCCTCTTGGCAGAAACTGGCAAAGATTCAAAGAACACAAACTTGGAGGAAGAGGCTGAATGACAAGAGATGTGAGGAAAGGCTGGGAGGGCAGCAGGTGCGTCAGGAGCAGGAAAGTGGCAGGGAAGCTGCCGGACCACCGGAGAGCAGAGAGGCAGCCAGGGATGGAGTGCAGGACCCGATCCTCTCCACCTTCCCAGTGCTGATGCAGCCATCGGGGGGGGGGGGGGGGGGAGAGGTCGGCAGCCAGAGAGGCCCCTGCAAAGCAACATGTGTTCCCTTTCCTTGGGGCTGCATCAGTGTTGGAAAATGTGATTGGATTGGGCCCTACCTTGCTTCTGCGTAGACATGCACAGGGTTGCACTGAAGGAATGCTTGAGCCTCCCTTGCTTCTCACTGCAAAACCATTATCTTGGCAAATGCAGGACTGGGGGTGAAGACAGGCTGAGCATCTAGACTGGAGGACAGGGCGCCGCTGCCTTGAACCATTGCAGAGGAGAGGGAAAGGAGGCAGGTGCTGCTTGGGAAACCTTTCTATGATGACTTAAACCTGCCTCCATTCCCTCTTCTCTGCAGCAGTTCAAGGTAGAGTCGCCCTGGGTGAAGACCCACACGGGGACAACAAGCTGGGGAGATGAGGGGTGCCACACTCCTCCATCCACCTCTCCCTCTTCCACTACCCCTCACCCCGGATTGGCAAAGGAAAATAAAGCAGAAGAGGAAACTGGCTGCCCAAGTAAGGAAGGTCCCTGGGATGATAGTTTGTCCTGACAGTGCTTTGCTCTGGCTAGAGGGGGTCACAGAAGTATCCTAAGGCACTTCTACATCACTCTTTGGGGAGGGGTTAGGCGGGCACACAAATGTGCCCCCACCTGCCCACGCCACCACAGGAACAGGGCAGTGGGTGAGTTGTACTGGCCTAAATTGATTAGGATTGTGTCCTCAGGCTCCTCTCAAGTAAAGGAAAGGGCTCCTTCCATTCTGCTTTCAGCAGGGCCTTGCAGGGAAGAGGCCTCCCTGGTGCATCCTCTTGGGTTCCAAAGGCTCCCTCTGCTGAAGTTGTGGGCGGGGGGGGGGGGGGCAGCCTCGCCTGCCAAACAGAAGGGGCTTCTTGGAAAGAAAGAGATCACCAGCCTGTAGCGCTCTCCAGTGAGTCTTTCTTGGAGGGAGGAAGACCAAGGCCCCCAACCCACAGGGCGGCAGGGGTGTCGAGTCAAGCCAGAGATGTTTGCAAGGAGAGCAGGAGGGAGAGAACACGTGTGTGCAAGATGTGTGGATGTGACGTGGAAGTGGCAAGGCAGGAAGCCACGTGCTGGAAAGCAGCTTTGGTGGAGAGGACGGAGCAGGTCCAGTTACAGCAGGGACTCCGGCAGGTGTTGCTGCCAAGTGGGGAGCCTTTCCAAGGCAGGATGGTTGAAGGAGGTGTCCATTTCAGATGGGTGGACAGACAGACAGACAGACACCGGTGGGGTTTTTGGCTTCATCTGCAACCCAGAGCCAGCCAGCAGGTTTCCAGCCTCCTCTCCCTGGTCCTCCAGCCAGACCCTTCCTCCTTTTGTCAGTCCTGGGGGAAGAGGAGCCCCTGCCCTTTTCTCCAGGTGCAGCAACACACTTGGTGTTTTTAAATGTCTATTTATACTTGTTGCTTTTTAACTTCACAGCAGAGAATTTCCTTCGCCCTCCTCAGACGGTCCTGAGGTTTCAAGGCCAATCTGCTCTCCCCCCCCCCCTAAATAAACTTTTGATAGCCTTTGTATTTTCCTTTCCTTCTGGTCAAAGGCCCCCCCTCCAAACCCCGTGATGTACATGAAATGCGTTTATTCTGTACATGATGGATTGGATGAAAACCTTTGCTGAAAACTTTTTCAATCTGTGGGTTTTGAAAGGGAAAGAAAAAAGCTGCCAGAGCAAATCAGGTGGTGGTGTCTGTTTCTCTTCTTGTGTCGCAGGTGGGGGTCTGTTCTGTCTCTTCTGGGCTCGCATCTGGGGCTGGCTGAGGATTCTGCCAAGACAGGCGCAGAGTCCTCAGTGCCTTTTCCCAGATGAAAGTCGGGGTGTGCCTGTTCTGACCCCAAGTTCTGCTGCAGCTGCGCCTGCCCAGGAAAGCCTCTCGCCCTTCCTTCTCCACCGCTGGAAGGTCTTGCTTGTCTGCAGCCATGTTCACTTGCTCTCTGGGGCCTCTGCCATGCCAGGCCGGGCTAAATGCCAGGCCGGGCTAAAGGCCAGGGCAACCATCATGCTGGGGGTTAAGGACACAGACAAGACCAGCAGGTGGGTCCCTGGCCTCACATTTCCTTGGCACACTGCCAGGCATAGGGGGTGGTCAAGGATGGGGGATGGGAACTGGCTCCAGTTTGTGGGTGCCACTGGCTGACCCACTGCAGTCAGCAGAGCCCCAGTGCCTGTGTCTCCAGGGAGCTGCTCCTGCTGGGGCAGATCAGGCGGGCGGGCGGAAGAGCCCAGGTTCCAGCTCCAGATGGGACTGGAAAAAGCATGCCCACCACATGTGGCACGTCCTGGCGTGCGTGCTTGAAAGTGCAAGGGCAGCTCTCCTGGGCACTGAGAGTGGCAGGCGGCGCAGGCCAAGGCTAATCCACCAGGCCCCCATCTCACCCCACAGAGGAACTCTGGATCTGCTCTGGGAAGGCAACTGCCGCTTCTCCAGGCTCGGGTGCTGGCATTTCTGCACAGCCCCCAAGCTGGGCAGTGATGCCTCCCAGTGATGGGCCCTGAAACCCAGCAGGCCCTACTGGCTAGGCTGGGCAGGCCAGGATCAGGCCAGGATCTTCTTGCTAGCCAGGAAGGGGCTTTGCTGGAAGGGGCCTTTTGGGTGGCTGCAGGGTGGCCAGAGGTCATAGCCCCCAAAAGAGGTCATGCCCCCCCCAAATGTAGGATACCTGAGAAAAATGGAGGACAGGACAAAATCAAAGCTCAAACCAGTCATCCAGGTGGCTTTCATGTGGTTCATCTCAATACTATAAGCCTCTTATTAAAGCAGGCCTCCGTCAGTCTTGAAAGACTATGGTATCATGCTTGGCACTGCATATGCTGCATGCGAAGCATGAAAGCCTGGGTTGGATTGTTATGGAGGAGAGGCTGTTCCCCAAGCAGCAAATCCCCCCTCTCCAGGCACAGCGTCTTAACCGCTTGCGCCACCCACAGCCCTACAAGCCTCTTATTACACACTAGTAAAAAGTGTACCCATGTTGCGGGAGTATAATTCCCCTGTACAGCGTCCCCCCACTGCGCATCAAGCCCCCATGCATATCCACCCTCATGTGCAACATCCCCCATGTTCATACACCCCATGCACATCCCCCCTATGCATATTGACCCCCCCATGCGCTACATTCCCCATGCACAGCATCCTCCCCAGTGCAACCCCTCCCTCTAAACAACATCCTCCCCACTGCACTGGGCACAGATGGATCAGATGGATGTTGTTGAGTCTCCCATGTTAAGATTAGGACAGAAACACGTTGCCCCCTTTTCAGCCCCTGAAGGGTTACATTTCTCCACAGGGGTTCTTGGTGGGTGTTCCCATCACACACTGAACACCCAGCCCAAATTTCAGGCTTCTAGGCCCAGGGGTTTTGGCTGGGCGTTGATGAGTCAGTCAGTGAGTCAGTGACTTTTCCCTTTTATATACAGTATTTATTAATTCCAAGAAGGTTGAGAAGGAGGACAATGAAGATTTTTCCCAGGATGCAGGGCTAGAAAGGAGGGCGCGTCCTGGAAAAAGAGGACACCCGGCCGGCCGGCCTGGTTTTAGAGGGTGCTGCTTGAGGGCCGGCGAGGAAAGAACCAGGCGTCCCATCCCTGCTGGGCCCCTGCCAGCCTCTGCTGCCTGCCAACCGGTGCTTCCAAGGGGGCTGCTGAAGCTGCCTTCGGGCTCCGTCCCGTCCAGCCGCCACTCCCGAGGCTGAGCGGCCCCCTCCTGAGCTGCAGCCACTTGGAGGGGAGAGAAGTCGAAGTGGCCGACCTTGCAAGGCTGTTGTCAGGAATGAAACACTAAGATCGAGCCGCCCGTCGGAAAATTGCAGCCGGCCCGACGGGACGGATCGGCTCCCGGCCAGCCTCTCCTCCGCCCGGAGGGGCCCGCACTCTCCGTCCCCGCCTGCGGGGGGCTGAGTGAGTTCCAGGTGGAGGTGGGGGCCGGGCCGGACCGCTCCTTCTGGAGTCGCGCAGGGGAGGGGGCGGTCTAGGGCGCTAGGATCCCGCGGACACCTGCCCGCCCCCCGTCCGACGGCCCTCCTGCGGGCTACAAATGGGGCTCACCTGCGCGGAGGAGTCCGCGGGGCGGAGAGCGGAGGCTGCTTCGCCTCTTATCGGCTCTCCTTCCAGGGTAAGCGGCGCTCCGGTCGGAGCTGCCCCCGCCAGCCTGGCACGGCTCTTGCCCGACGGCCGACACTGGACCCCGCCTGGCCGTCCCGGGACTGGCTGGGGAGTCCCGTCGGGGGGCGCCTGAAGCGGGAAGGGGCCAAGGGAGGGCGACCCGGACCTCACCCGTCTGGAGCGCCCCTCGGCAGAGACGGTTCTCCCGCGGGGAGGCTGCGGGACGGCCGCCTTCCTAGTCCCCGGTGACTCTTGCTCCCGGTGCGGCTCAGCGAGGCGACGGTCGGGGTCCTCCGGGACTGGCGACCCCAAAAGCAGACACGGCGGGGCGGGGGAGGGAGGAAGCCCACCTGGCCTTAGATGGAGCTGCTCCTTCTCCGTCCCCGCTCAGCGCTGGGGGTCCGTCGGTGCCCGCCTGTTCGCTCCTCGACAGCTCCGGCCGGCGAAGTGGGCACCTGGGCAGGCAGGGCTCGGTCTGGGGCGCTGCCGAGGGGGCGGCCGCAGGAGCAGCGCTCGGGCTGGGACTGCGAATCGTCCCGTCGGGTGTCCGCGGGTCTCCCTAAACAGCTTCTGCCGCCAGCCCTAGAGACGCCCCGCGGACGGCGTGGAGGGACGGAGGGACGGGATCCCCAGCGGCAGCCCCATCCCCAGCCGTCGGGGGGAGGAAGGCAGGGCAGGGCGTCCTCCTCCGGGAACAGCTTTCGGTCCAGGGGAAGGGAAAGCCCTTTTTGGCTGAAGAACCGAGGAGACCCTTCTCTGCCCGCCGGGCCGTTTCCTTGCCTGGAGCTGTGCCTGGCTTGGAAAGAAGGAAGGGCTGAGACTGAGTAGCCTGCGGGGGGTTCTGAGGCCCCCATTCCAGTCCAGCTGCAGTAGCCTGTGGAACTCCTTGCCACGGGAGGTGGTGATGGCTGGCATCCAGGGATCGGTCACTTTCCTAGAGGAAAAAGACCCATGGCAGGATACAGGGCTGGGACAGACGTGGATAGATGCAGGGGGCTCCCCAAGGCTCCTGGGGGCCACTGACAGATGCTGGCGGCTGGGCCCTACCGCTCCATTTTGCTCTCCCCCACCTGGAATGGCTCCAAAAGGGTGAGAGTCCCTCCAAAACCTGCCTGCTCCGCCCCCTCTAGCTACGCCAGTGCCCCTCTAGACCAGATCCAGCAAAGGGGGCTTTTCTGCTGTTCTCCAGACTTCTGTCTTGGAGGGGTTCAGCCTGGCCCTTGCTCTGCTCCCTCCTCCCCCACTGGGATCATGCAGCAGCTGAAAGACTTCCCCTGGGGACTGGCCCACCAATCACTCCAGACTGGCTGCTCCCTGCCCAGCCTGCCTCGCAGGCCTGTTGTGAGGATGCCAGGAACGCAAACATGGGCGCTGCCCAGGGATGCTCGAGGAACAAACATTGCTGGAAAATGGAATAACATTGGAGGGACCACTTTGGAAATTTGAGGAGTTCTCGGTGGCTCAACATATGCAAATAGCAGAAACTCCCCCCCCCCCCCCAGCTGCAGAGGAGGGGGAGACAGAGAGCCCTCTTGATACCAGTCATTTGACTGGCTCCCTAATGGTGTTTCTTTTTCCTTTAGCTGTGGTGGAGGTGGAGAGCCCAGTGGCCTTGGGGGAGAGATGGGCTGTGCCTTGTCAGGGCTGGGTGTCACTCCAGCTCCGGCTGTCCCTGAAGAGAAGAGATGCCCGTCGCCAGAGGGCAAGTTGGACCTGGAAGCAGAACCGGAAGATGTGCAGGTGGCTGTCCAGGGGCTGCCCCTCTCTGGGGCACAGAAGGAGCTGATCCAGGCATCCTGGCAAGTCCTGCACAAGGACATTGCCCGAGTTGGAGTCATCGTCTTCATCCGGTAAGGGACAAGGTGGGGTTGCAGGAGTTGGGGTTGGACCCCAACCCCTGGAGCAGATCAAGAGGGCAGAAGCTGCTGGTGTGGAGGTTCAGCTGGCAAGGCTGTGTTCAGAGGCTTCTCTGGGGCCCATAATGTCCAGCCCAAGGTCCTGAGTGAGGACAATGTTCTTCGTCAGCAGGACCTCCATTGGCCAAGAAATGTCTCATGCAGTGTTCCTCAATCAAAGGTGGCTTCCAGTGGTCCTGCAGTAGGAGCCTCAGCTTGGCTGGCAAAGCTCCAGAGTGCCCTTTCACATGCTCAGAAAGCTCTCTTGCCACCCTGAGCCTCCGGCCTTTGCATCTGGCCTCCCACTCCAGAAGGAATTGGTGGCGATGTTTGCACCAGTTACTTTGGATGGTACCTCCAGGCGGAGGCTCATGTGCTACAGTGGGGGAGACAAACATTGCAGCATCCTGGGCTAGACTAGCTTGCACCTTTGGGGTAGAACAGCGGTTCTCAATCTGCCTAACGCCGTGACCCCTTTATAAGTTCCTCGTGTTGTGGGGACCCCCAACCATAAAATTATTTTCGTTGCTACTTTATAACTGTAATTTTGCTACTGTTATGAATCGTAATGTAAATATCCAATTTGCAGGATGTATTTTCATTGTGACAAATGAAATGTGTGTTCTATGCACACATTGAACACAATGGGATTTATTTCAGAGTAGGCATGCATAGGATTGGGCCCTGAGGCTGCAATCCTATCCACATTGACATGGGAGTAAAGGCCCCCCTGACTATAATGGGATTTATTTCAGAGTAGGCATGCATAGGATTGGGCCCTGAGGCTGCAATCCTATCCACATTGACATGGGAGTAAAGGCCCCCCTGACTATAATGGGATTTATTTCAGAGTAGGCATGCATAGGATTGGGCCCTGAGGCTGCAATCCTATCCACATTGACATGGGAGTAAAGGCCCCCCTGACTATAATGGGATTTATTTCAGAGTAGGCATGCATAGGATTGGGCCCTGAGGCTATCAGTCAGCCCCAGTGCATGCGCAGCTACAGCCGGAGATCTGGCAAGCCTAACCTGGCCCCCTGCATCAAGGGTCTTTGGGCGACCCCCAGGAAACCTCTAGGCAACCCCCAAAGGGGTCCCAACCCCCACTTTGAGAAATGCTGGGGTAGAAGGTCCTGTCCTTGGAAGCATCTCTAGGTCGGGTTATGAGAATTCCCTCTGCCTAAGCTGCTGCCACCTGGGGCTCTCCAAAGCTCTGGGGATGTCCCTGACTTGCTTGGCATGAAGTGGGCAGAGATGCCTTCAGACACTGCCTGGACTTGGGGCTGCAGAGCTGGCAGACCTGAAGGAAAAGGGGTGACAAGAGGTAGCAGCAGCCAATTTGCTTGGCTCTCTTAGCTTCACTTGCTTCCTCTTTCCAGCCCTGGACTGACCAACAGAAGGGCCAACGGGTTAAACAATCCTGAGGCAGGGACAGCCAGCGGCAGGTGAATCTGGCACCATCCTCCATGACAAGGCAACCCGCTGGGACCCGGAGCGCCTGACAGCGAGGGGGTTGTGAAAGGAGGCTTGCTGGAGGCTAGATTTGGGCAGGAGAGGCTAGAAAGTGGCAGGAGAGAGGCTTGGCTCCTTCCCCTGGTGTGCAGGCACATTTCTCCTTCCTCAGGGGGCTGCCTCTTGAAACAATATAAATCTCTTGGCTGGGGAAGAACAATTCCTTCCTTCCTTGAAACGCTTCCAACTCCCTGGGAAGACTCTTGTCTTTCTGCCCGTCTCCAGCACCGTTTGTCTTTTAGGTATGAAGAACAAAGTGGTTGCGTTGCACACACTCGTGCGGACAAGGCTTGCAGCGTGGCAGCCTCGGTACGCTGTACAACGTCGGCTCCGAGTGCTGAAGGCTGGTGACAAATCTGAGCAGAATTCTGTATCCCCCCCCCGCCCCCCGGAGGTGACCGGTGCTCTCCCTGCTGCTTCTCCCTCCATTCCAGCTGTACCCTCCAGTGCCCTCCAGCTCTTCAGCTGCTGTGGCCACCTTTTGCCTGGCCTTTTCTGACCATCCAGCCTTCCCTCTCTGGCTGAAGCGTCTCAGGTCTACAAGCTGTCCTGGGCAGCACTCCCAGCATTGCTACCCCCCCTCCCAGGTCATCTGGACTGAGCTTTGCAAATGACCCAAGTAAGAGTGCTGCTTCTGCATGCGCTGCTGTGTTCCCCGGCACTGTGGGGGCCACTTTGCACCCCTACCTCTTGCTACCAGCTGCAGGGGAAAGGGGGGCTCCAGCAGGGCACGTCCCCAACCTCAGCACCTTCAGCACCAAGCTCAGCACATTCTAGCCTCCATCCAGCAATCTGTTTTTTGCAGGGGCCTGTTCAGTGTCTGGCTAATGCAAGGTGGCTGCAGGGATGGGGAGGAACTGCAGCCAAAGGGAAGAGGCGCTGCTGGAGGAAGTCCATCTCCTCCTCCTCTTCTTCTTCTGGAATTTGACCTGCGCTGGGCTTCAGCTCAGCAGGCCGGACTGACCCCATGAGAGAGACCTATTTATTTGTTCATGTGGAGGCCAGGCGTCTCCACAGCCCTTTCTTAGGAATTGTTATGTAAGCACCTGAAAACAATTAAAGCGGTCACTGCTTGGTGTGGTCCATGCCTGATGGTGCTGCACCCGGCTCAGATCCCTCTTCTTAGGAAAGGCGCAGGGGATCTGCAGGCACAGATGCAAATACCACACTTTCTCCCCCCCCCCCCCACCCTACACGCAGCAGCCACCTCCTTCCTGGGCTGGATTCAGGAGGGTGGAAGCCTCCCTTCTCCACACTTCCTCTGTGGCTTGGTCCCCCAGTTCTGAATCCGGGCCAGGCACCTCTCACCAGGTCTCTGTCGGAAGCATCAGAAGAGAGCCTGGCTCGGTTTCCAGCAGGCGGCAGCCAAACAGTTGTCCTTTTCACAGTAATTGCCCTCCATGACTCTTGGCTTCAGGTTTGCTAGGTTGTCCAGCTGTTTGTAGGGCCACTGTCTGCAGGACTGCACTGTGTGTCCCTCTTCCTCTGCTGGCCCTTTAGGGAGTCTGATCAGAGCAAGAGAGCCAATGAGTTCCTGTAAAAGTTGTGCGAGAAACAGAACCAGTTCCCAGCCGAGTTTTTGGGCAGCTTTCTCCCACCTGTGCACAGCTATGGATAGTTTGTGGCCCACCATGGTGGTGCAGCACTCCAGGCCAGCCGAAAATCCCTGCAGTTGCTGGACTGCTCTCCAAACAGGCTTGGCTAGCCCTGGAATCCTTCCCCTGCCCTCCCTTGCAGCAGTGCTGAGGTTGCAGGAGGGGCTGCAAGACGAGAAACCCGAGTGTGGAAGCCAATGGCCTAAGGCTGTGCCTGCTATAATATCCCGAGTGTGGGCAGAAGTCTGCTGTGGACAGACATCCCTCCTTGGAAATGCAGGCTTTGCAGGGAGATAATGGAGGAGCTGCTGCAGTGTTCCTTTTCTGCCACCTGCTGACTCTCCCCCGGGGGGGCTTGTCCACTTCTCCCCCCCCCCCTTTGCTTCCTGGACTGAGGCCTCCATCCTTGCCAGAACATGGCCCTGCAAAGAAAGAGATGCCCACAAGCATACCTGCAGATCGTTTGCGGCAGACTCAAGACTGAGGGAGACTGAGGGAGGGGAACCCCTCACAGGTTGCCCTGCTGGCTGTGACCAACCAGAGGCTGCACCACCGATTTCCATTTCTGTGGCCAAAAAACAGTCTGAAGACGTCTCTGTGGTTACGTGGCCAGCAGGGCGAACAGAACGCTACTTACCTGCCCACTGAAGTAGTCCCTATTTATCTACTTGCATTTACCTGCTTTCAAGCTGCTAGGCTGGTAGGAGCTGGGCTAAGGATGGGAGCTCACCCTGTCTTGCAGGACTCGGTCTTGAACTGCTGACTTGCTGATCAGAATTTGGGTCAAGCACAGTGTTCTGTCCCAGCGTCCTAACCACTGAGCCACTGCAGCTCCCTGCCAGCCAATGTGCTTGTTGTCAGTTGCTGTCTTGTTGCGCCTGGAATGAGGAATAGTAGTAATAATGTGCTTTTCTTGACTGCTTCCTCCCCCCCCCCCCCCACCGCAGGCTCTTTGAGACCCACCCTGAGTGCAAAGACGCCTTCTTCCTCTTTCGTGAGATTGATGACCTGCAGCAGCTGCAGATGAACAAGGAGCTGCAGGCGCACGGCCTCAGGTAGGCAGCAAGTGCCAAGCGGGTGCCTGGCGGATCTCCTCCTGACGGGACCTTCTTCTAATTGTTTTCACATTGTGTTCTTCTTCTGCATCTTCCATTGTGCTTATATTTCAAAAGTAGCCTAAACAAGTGGAAGTGCAATCCTCAGCATGTCTACTCAGAAGTCCTGCTGGGTTCAATAGTACTTACTCCCAGGAAAGCGTGGTTAGGATTGCAAGCTTAATCATTTGGAAATGGGGGAAACCCTTTCTTTTTCCCTGAGCAGCTGTGTCTCCATCAATGTGTCTCCTGCAATCCAGTCCTGGCCCATCTGCCTCTCTCAAGATTGGCCTTCGCAGCTGGATTCTTGGAGAAAGGGTGGCTCCTTCTTGGGAAGCCTCCTTGGCTGGCTCGGGTCTGACACCTGCTTCCTCTTCTGTGCTCTCCCCGCCAGGGTGATGTCATTCATTGAGAAAAGCGTGGCCAGGTTGGATCAGGAGGAGAAGCTGGAGAAACTGGCCTTGGAGCTGGGCAGGAGCCACTGGCGCTACAAAGCCCCACCCAAGTATTATGAGGTGAGGAGACCCCGAGACCAGCAGTTCCGTCCTTGCACTTGCACGGTGCCAGGAACATGTTCAGTGCTGGACAACCAGAGCAGGAGGCTCTAGCCAAGCTCCTTTCTGGTGGCCAGATATTGCTCAAGAGGGATGGGGCTTCCTTTCCCCAGAAGCACGGCAGGGGGAACGATTCGGTGAGAAATCTCATTACCTGCCCTCTTCTTTCTTGCCCAACACTTTTCCCCAGTATGTCGGCACACAGTTCATCCAGGCTGCCCAGCCTATCCTCAAGGAGGAGTGGACGCCAGAGGTGGAGAAGGCCTGGGAGGTGAGAACTCTGAAGGTGTTTCCACCCCACTCAGAGCTGCTCAGGGATGAGTGGTTTGGGGCAAGGGAGGGACGGCTGGGTTCTGCCTACACCCTCACCCTTCTTGCCTCCTCCTTTTGGTTGGGCTTCAGTCAATCGGTGTGAAAACATGTTTGAGTGTTTTTCTTCCATCTCCTGCCTCCCCACCAGAACCTGTTCATATATCTGGCCGTCACCATGAAGAGAGGCTTCTACGAGGAAGAGAAGATAGTGCGGGAAAACCAGGCCCTGGACTTGAGGAAAGAGGACGTCGAATCCACCCCAAGCAAGATCTAAAGGTTCTTTCCTTTTTCTCCAGCCTCTGCCAAGACAATTATTCTGCAGCAGATGAATCTCTGCTCAAAACTGGGATTTCACAGTGGGGTCTGCAAATGGGGTCCTCGTAAGGGCCCATAAGAGCCTTGTGAGTGTCTGTGCTGGGAGGGACATAATGGGAACAGACCACCCTTTAGAGTTCTTTCTGGCGTTCTCTCATTTTGCTCCCAGCCCAGATGTGAGGGCTGGTTGTGCAGACATCCGTCCTCCTTGCCCCTTCCAGGGATTCCACTGTGGCTGCAGCCCTTTCCACAGTGCTGTATTTTCCGCAACCACAGATTGCACAAGTGAGAGCATGAGTTGTGGTTGCAGCCGGTGGTGGTGAAGGGAAGCAAATGCACCTCAGTGCACTTCCAATGCACTTTGATCAGAGCAGGGATGACTGCCCAGGACTGGCTCTCCTGGTGGCACACATGGAATGAGGATGCTCACAGGCCCACTGCGATGGAGCCTGGGGTGGAGATCAGCATGAACACTGTCTGCTTGATGAGCTTTGCCATGTTTCTCAAGAACACAAGCCTGGCCGTGAGGAGCCGTGATACATGTGGAAAGATGCACAAAACAGGATGAAGGACCCTTAATTTCCCCAAGGCTGGTGTTGAAGAAATTTCCTGCTGGACAGAACCCCCAAAGGCTCAGAATCATCCAACACCTGCTCCCCCGTGTTGCCCAAATCCGTCTCCAGGATTTGCTTGACTCTGCAGCCTCTAGGTAAGGTTGCTCCTTCCTCCATGTCAAAGGAAACTTCTTCCCAATCTGTTTGACCAGTCAGAAGTCTGTATCTTTGTGGCCTCCTGAAATCTGTATCATAAAATTCCTAATAAAAAAGGAGAAAAATCAGAATTGTTAGTTTTGGCTTTTCTTAAAAACATGGACACTCTCCAGACACTTTGTGGTGCTAAGACGGAGGGATGAGAGAGCAGAGCAGCAGACCTTTATTACGGTCAGTGGTATTACCAGCTTTGTGCTTTAATGCACAACACACTAAAAAGAGCTTCATTACAAACATATCCAGGAGAAATACACAATAAAAGTATAAACATAAGAATTATCATTATGGGAGTGTTAAAGTCATAGTATATCCTACAAAACCTTAGGCTAAAACCTCAGCCAAGATTAGACATAGTGAGATGGCCTAACGTAGGCCAACTTTAACTACTAAAAAAAACAATCACAATTGGGAGTCGATTAAACTGAAACATTCCCAACTGCGCTCCTACTACTCGTAGCAGCAGCAAGAATTTTGCAATGATATACGTGGAGACTGGATTTCCATCAGACAAAAGCATATGCAAAAACTGAGAGCAAGATCCCCCAGGCAAAGTAGACAGCAATGGGTAAATAAGCGGAGTGCGCAGATCTTTATAAAGGGTTCAACGTAAAAGAACGTGCTCCGTAGTTTCGACCTCTTCCTGACCACAGGGGCAAGTTCGCTCGTAATACGAGATTTTCTTTCGTGCAGAGATGGGAAGTGGTTTTCATTTCTAAAACGCAGTGTGCACAAAACCCCACATTAGTTCCGAATGTGCACCACAACATGAGCGAGAAAGAGATCCTAGCGCGATGCCTCTGAGGGAGCAGCTTAATAACTTCACCTTTGCAGCCGAGGAGACCCTTTCAGATATTTCCAAGGTAGGCATGAAGGGTGGGTTGCAGCTGTTGCCGTTCTGTACGGCCTTGCTGGAGGCGAGTATCTCCCCAGGGAGTTGGGTCCAGGTGACACTGCGTGCTGACAATCCAGAACGGAATCCCCAAAGGTTTCTCAGCTTCATCAGGCCCTCGAGGCTGGGCTGACTCTTCCCTCCAGCACACTTTCCTGCTTGAGGTGCTCCCCCGAAAGCTGCTGTCGCCAGCTGTGAGGGGTGGGGGTGGCCCTGTCCCTGCCCTCCCATCACCTGATGAAAAGCATCCTGCCTGATCAAGCTGTTTCCTGGGTTGCTTATGCTGGATGCAGGAAAGTCATGGTCCCTTGGCGTTTAGAGAGCAGGTGGGGCCATCCATGCCGACACAATGGCCTCAGGTGGCAAATGAGGGGCCTCTGGCCTCCTCCTCCCTCCTGCTGAAAAGGCGCTGAGCTGTTAGCCTCTCTTCTCCTCTTCCACTCTTCCTTTTCCTATCCAGAGGGCAGGTGCCTCTCCCCCCTCCAATAACAGGGATGCTGCATTTGGAACCAGGAAATCTTGAGCTAGCTCTGGTTAAACGGGCAACAGAAATAATCATTCCCTCCTGGGTAAGGAGTCTAAGATGTGGAACTCCCTGCCACATGATGTGGAGATGGCATCTAGCTTCGGTGCCTTTAAGAAGGGATTGGTTACCAGCCACAAGGGGGTGTGTGGATGTGGATAACCTCCAAATGCCGGAAGCAAAGGAGGGCACCTGGATGCGGGTGCCTTGTGTGCTCCCTAAAGCATCAGGTGAGATGCTTTAGGGAGCATCTGTGAGATCCAGAAAGGTGGACTGGGGGCCTTGGGCCTGATCCAGCAAAGTAGGATCTTCTGATGTTCTTAAGTGAGCAGAGGAAATACCTCTTTGCACTGCCTCTTGCCCTCTGCAGCCGCAGGTGGCTTTTCCAGGCACCCTCCCAACTGACATCTATTCTCTATGCAAAGTTACTTTTAGAGGTAGTTGAATTTAAAAGAGGGAAGGAAGAGAATTCAGACACACCTCCAAAAATCTCTACCTGCACCCCAATAAGAAAGGCCTCCCACTCCAGACCAAGGCTCTGACCCCAGTGAATAATGTGGGAGAAAGTTTCTGAAGGACGGGCTGAAAAACCGGGACGGAGAGCACGCATCTCACCACTGCCATTTTTGCGAGCTGCACCTGAATGCCTCTTGCAGATTCCTGCCTGTCCAGCTTGCAGCGTCCTGGAGCCCAAGCCACGAAGTGCCGAATTCTTTTTTCTCCAAGCATCTACTGGTGGGAAAGACCTTTCTCTGGCACACAACTGCATGTTGCGCAGCAAACCTTGGCTGGAGTTGTGACAAACTTGTCAGCATCTGCCCTGGGAGATCTGCCATCAGGATGCCGGATCTGGGCCAGCAGGAACCCAAGTTGCCTGTCGCTCTCTGTGGCCGTCCTTTCCGGGAAAAATGGGCTTCGACGGCACTTCTTCCGTTGTGTGAATTTCTGATGTTTGATGGTCTGCTGGAAGGTTTGTGGATGTCCTGGCAGATGGCGGGAGTTGGTGGGGCGGCCAGCACATGCCTTGGAGCCTTTCCTCCCCCCACCCCTTTTTTGCAAGCTGGGCGTCACTCTGGAGTTGGAGAGGTGCAAGAGAACCGGGAGCACCCTGGACATGCACCGCCGCACTCTTTTTAGGGTGGAGGACGCAGGCAAGCCAAGAGGTGGGGAGCAGCACCCGGGACTCGGTGAGTAGAGAGGAGGAAGGCAAGCTTTGTTTTTCTTGCTCAGAGGTTCTTGAAATGCCCTCCAAATAAAAAAAATCCAGAACTATTAGCTAGAACCTACTACTCGATTGAACCTCTGCAGAGGAATAATTTGAGCCAGATGCAGAGGACTCTTTTCACCCAGGCATGAAGATCCTGCCTTTGCAAGGAGCCCCAGCAGAGAGTGGCACCAACCCTAAATTCCTGTGCAGAGAGAAAGGCCAGGGCTAGCCATGCTCCAGCACTTGCTTAGTCCTCCTGGTGAGAAAGCGAGGGCTGCTGATGGCACTTTGGAGACATCTCCTGAGTGGCAGTTTGAGCAGGGCAGAGCAGGCACTTGAGCAGGCATCCCACACAGGCAGCTGCAGCCTGTCATTCTGGGCAGTCTCCCAAAATCAAGCAACAGGCTTCTGGAGGGCAACCTCCCCCCCAACAGCTGCAACACTCAAACCTGTTTCTGCCTTGCTGTCCACGCTGCAGCTCAGTCCCTGACACTTCTGCAGCCTTGCAATGTGCAGGTTGTGCCTTAGCTCCATTCCAGCCACCCCTCTGAGCATTTTCGACAGGCCCTAGAAACATGCGCAGGTCATCCAGCGAAAGGACAGGACAGGAGGACAGAATGAGCTCCAAAGGAAACCACAGGCTCAGACTAATGGCTGGAAATGCACCACAAACCCAAGTCGGCTGCAAATTGGAAGACATTTTAAGAGTATACATTTACAGGCTAACACTGGTGAACGAGAGCCAAATTGCACAAGACGACACAGATCTGCACCGGATCGCCTTCTGCCTCAAAATGTTATCCGAGTCCATTTGGATAGCAGCCTGGGTGCTGAGAGACGGGGTGAACCTCCCCACCCCTCCAGCATCATGTTCTGATTAAAAACCCACTGCAGTTGTTTGTCCTTTTTGGGAAAACACTGGCCAGAGTCTTGCTGGGCCCAAGACCCAAATGAATGCATGTACTAAAGATGTTTTGTGGGGGGTTCTCCTTTCCTTCTCTGGAGCGAAGGGTTTAGAGTTTCCTTCCATTTCACCAGGACTTCTCCAGTGCAGTCAGGCTGAGGACACGAGACAGAATGTGATGGCTCTTGACCAAATCCCTCCAGATAATTAGGTGGTTGATCCTCATTTGTCTGGCATTTGATGAATCATGTACTGGAGGTCTGGAGGACAGCGTTTTCTCCCAAGAACATGGGTGATTATGCCTCTCCCATCTCCAGAAGCAAACCCCCCAATTTGGGGTTCCCCACTGACCCAAAACAATCATGTTTCACCTGCTTTAGGTCAAAGAATAACATGTAATATTTTTGACTGCTTTCTGAAGGTGCAAAGAGCATGATGGTCTGTTTACTGCAATCAGAGGGGAGGGTAGATCTTGGGATCAGAGTAAATGATGCGGGTTGATAGGAATTCTCATGGAGCAGATGAGGTTTCTAACCTTCAACTAGATGTCCATCTGATTTTAAAGCCTCTTGAGCTCTCCACCCCCTCTTCACATCATAACAAAAGAGCTAGTGTGGGAAAACACGTGCCCGCTTGGGCAAGGAAGCCACAGGATCTCCTTGCTTGGAAATAGGAGCTGTAACACATAATTGTTTGAGATCCTTCATGTCAGGCAAATTCAGTCATGCCAGATGTTCCTCTGGATCCTCTCCAAGAGCATCCTCAAGCTGGAAACAAGTCGGAGGAAAGCTATAAAAACAATTGGTGGTTGAACAGGGAGAATCGCAGGCGTTAAAGCAATCAGATCTTTTCGGCGGAGATAAAACTCTAAGTGAGGCTTCTTGACAACATTCACAGGACCAGAAGACAGAGGATGACAATCCCTTCTCTCTTCTGCTTCCAGGAGGGCTCTGGTTTTCAATAACAGGAAATTAGATTTGGGCTCAGTATTTGTTAGGCACCCATCCTGAGGGCATTTCTGCTCTCACACCCAGCTTGGAATTGGCTTATCCGACATGGTTTCCAGCAAAGAAGCCTGGGAGTGATACAGCTTTGACACCGCAGAGGTGTCTCTGATGGAGCTGCATCGAGAGCTTCCTCAGGTCTGTGGATCCAATTCCAAGGAGTTCTAGGTTGGGAGTCCAACGTTAAACTGCTCTAGGTTTGCAATACAGACATGCTCTGAAAGCAGTTCAACCACCAGCCCAGCAAGGCTGAGAAATCTCAGTCCTAAACTTTTTCTTGCATTGCAAAATGTGTGTTGCGGAGGGCTTTGAGAGCAGGACCCCTTATTTCAGGAAGTGAATGAGTCTACCAAGTCCCCGGGGGGCTGGTGTGAGGAGCAGGGACCGCATAGTTTCTCTGCCTGACAACTTCTGCTTATTTCAGGATCCTCCAGAAGCATGGGACGATGGGGCTGAGCACACGGGGTCACTAGCTAGACATCACGCCCACAGCCATGCAGGTCCCCGCGGTGTCAGCCTTGAAGAGCCTCTCCAACTTCCTCCTGGCCATTTCACTAGCAGCCCTCCACACCGGTGGGCAACCAACATTGTGTCAGTCGGAGTCCATTCAACTGCTGAAGACCATCATCCAGAGCTTGGTGAGTGACGGAATGAAGGGGAGGAGAAGGACTGGACCAGCAAGTGGATTCCTGCCATTTAGAGGGGGTGGGGCTTAGGGTTTGAACCCCAACACCTCCTACGAGAACCAGACAAGACCCTTGTGTGAAACCTTGTTGCTGCCAGGTCTGACTCTATAGGAGGCCACGAGACGGAGGGTGCAGTGGTGGAAAACTGACCCTGCCTATTCCAACTGGTCAGGCTCTAGCCTAGCTAGAATACTGTGTATTTACCATTTGCCCTCCATGCACCCGTTCTTGAGCCACAAGTCAATATATCCAGAGCAGGGTGTCCAAACCCTGGCCCAGGAGCCAGATGCGGCCTGTGGTGGGTTTCAATGTGGCCTGTGGCAAGACCCTTCCACCTGGCCCATGGGCAAGACTTGTGATCCTCCTCTTCTGTCCATTATATGTAAACTTATTCAAATTTGACATGTAAATATTTTTACTGTTTTATTCTCAACCCCTTTTCTAATGACCCCAAGCGTGATCATTGGGACTATTGGAACTATCATTGAGCTCTCCACCAGCACCCCTAGATCTCTCTGACTCTGTCACAGGCAGCTCAAAACCCATTAACCTATATGTAAAATTAGGAGTCTATTGCCCCTTTGTGCATAACTTTACATTTACTCACATTAAAACGCTCCTGCCACTTTGTTGCCCATTTTTCCAGCATGGAGAGATCCTTCTGGGGATCTTCAGTCTCTTCTGGTCTTCACCCCTTGGAATAGTTTGGTGTCATTTGTGAATTTGGCGACTTTGCTGCTTAACCTTGATTCTAGGTCATTTATGAACAGGTTGAAAAACTCCGGTGCCAAGTCAGACAGCTGTGGTGCACCAAGCTGGATTAGATGGGCCCGTGGCCTGATCCAGAAGAGGCTCTTCTTATGTTCTTAAGCAGGAAGTAGGGGGCAGTGCAGAAGAGAAGGGGGCTAGAGCATCATGGATCCAACTAACCCAGTACTGTACCAACTAACTGCATGTTGGTATCTTCCTTTAGGGTAACTCCAGCGATGCAACACTGTACACTCCAGAACACACCACTGTACGTATCCCCCAGAGATGTTGTGTTTGGGAAAGAAGGGAGGAGGTGGGCAAAATCTGTGTCTCAAGCAATAGCTGGGGATTGATGCTGGCCAGTTCATACCTTACATCCAACCAGGCTTTGCCAGCAACTGAGCAGTGCAGGCTTCTCTAAGGGCAAAATCCAGAGTAATTATGGGGAGTCCTTGCTCTGGTTTAAGAACAATTTACTCTGGATTCCAATATGAATTTTCCATAGGTTTTCACTAGGTGGTGCACGTAAAGTCTCTTATGTGCTTCTGTAGTTACTCTGAATTTGGGGGGAAGATTCCTTGGGGGAAAACTGCTGGATAAGGTCCTTCCCAGCATCCTCTGTGAATTGCAAGGGAGAGATGTGTAGGTGAGGCAAGGCAAGGTGTGATAGTGGCAAACATCTCAACCCAAGAGTAACGGGGCCTGGGACACAAAGACCTTCGTCCTTCTATGGAAGAACTGCTAGAAAGGGGGATCTTTGTTCTCCTCTTCCATCCAGCTGGCAAAATAAAGTCCCTGGGTCTTTGCTTATCTGCAGTCAGCCTCCGTTCCAAGGACAGAGCGATAAAAACTACCCAAGAGCTTTCCCAAAGTTGTTTTCCAGAAATTCTCCCCCTGCCTCCAGCCATCATGAGCCACATAGTCTTGTTAAGGAATACAACGGAGTTTCTCAGTGACAAATTGAAAAACCTTCCAGTCTGGGCCGTTCGCTGCCTTGTTCTTGCAGGTGGCACTAATCTCAGTGTAAGGTGACAAGTGTAAGGTGATCTACTCCAGCCACTCTGCTCCACCTGCCTTGACTGGATGGGCTGTGGGGTTGTAGTCTCTGCCTCCCTCTGCCACACGCTCTTCCATCTGTTTCTCCTTCCTTCCCTTTTTGGTCCCAGTAGGCTTGTTTTGCTGATAACCTGTCTTGCTTCAGCACGGAGCTGCAAGTGATCCAGAAGGAACACGAAGACCATGCGAGGATCGTGACCCGGCTCCAGAACCACCTAGAAATACTGACGATGCGGAGGAGCCACACCACCCCCTCTGCCAAATGCCTGCCTTGTGAGGCCCACACACTGCACCCTGTTCCTGTCTTCCTGCACAGGCTACTGGAGCTACTTCAGAGAACATGCAGGATGCAGAGAAGGCGAGAGGCAGTGTGCAGTCTGCCCCCTAATCCAAAGGGCAGTGGTTCCCAAACTGTGAGTCAGGGCTCCCCAAGGAGCCACAGAAACCAGCCAGGAGAGCCACAGAATCCTCACAAAAAACCTGCTGCCCCATAGAATGTATAGGATTGAAGCCCTCCTGGGGAGCCAAGGCCAATGGCCCAGGAGGTCACGGGAGCTATCAGTCAACAAATTTTGGGAATCACTACCCAAGTGGAGAAGCAGCATCAGCTGGCCACCAGGATGTCCTCCATCCCACCCGGCCCCTTCAGGGTGGTGGTTCACTTAGTGCCTTGAAAAGCACTGGAGGACCTGCAGCAGGGCTTTTTCCAAGACAGCCTTCTTGATTGGGGTGCAAATGTGCTGGGAAGGCCAGGAGGGCAAACCAGAAGCACTAGCCAGACCCTCCAGTGGGTGCTGGGGCATGTTCCGGTGGAGGCGCACTGACCACAATACTGGCCACACAATACCTGCAACTTCACATGCAAATGCCACTGACTTTGGTAACCTTACTTGGAGAAGGAAGACCTGGACCAGGGCTGAGCTTGGGAGAGACACCAAAGCCCTACCATCTGGGTGAAGGTAAGAAAGGGGATATTCCTTTCCAGGCACCTTCCATCTTCTCAATGGAAGATGGTGGACCCTGCCTGGGCACTAATGAAGCGGAGTATTTTCTAAAACATCCTTTCTGAGCAGGCTTTGTTTGGATGCCTTTGGAAATGCTATCCTCTTACTGTCATTAACAGTTTTTAAAAGTAACTCCCACGGTGTTAAATTAAATGGGACTTATGCTCTTGAAAATGTCTACAAGATGATGAAGGGTGCAATCCTAACCTAGGCCGGCACAACTCATCAGCCTTCCCATTCCCACAGTGCTGTACGGAGACAAACACATGTCTGTGGACTGGCCTTACCCCCAGGAGTGGCACACTTACCATTTTGGTGACACTTTCAGGGCATCACAGGACTTGTGTTGGGCCTAACTAGGTGTTAGGCCTAACTAGGTGTTAGGATTGCAGAGTCCAATTCTATCTGACTTTTCAGCTCTGATGGAACCATAAAGCAGCTCTGAGTTAAGGGAACAAAACATTCTTTCTGCAAATGTCCTCCCACAACAGGATGGTGCGTATGCCCCATTAGTGCAGCTGCATTGGGGCTGGAAAACAGGACAGGATTGGGCCCCAAATAGCTTTCATAATTTACTGGGTATCCTGCAAGTATTTACAATTCCTGGTCTTAACAGTCTCCATAAAATAAGGCTGTTGACTTTCTCCTCCGTTCTGAGTAAATAGGGCTGCCAGATGTCCCTTGTTAAAAACAACATCTTGTCCTTTCAGCATTTCCACTTCCTGCAGTGTCCTCAGCAGCTGAATATCCAGGGTGGAGAAATCCCATCTGCCAAGACGGTTCCCTTAGAAAACCCACCTCCAGAACTGCAAAGCCCTCGCAGAGGAGTTCCATGGCTGTGAAGGCCCCTAACAAGCCAGAGGGTCTTTGTGCTCTTCAGGTGTGGATCCCTGCAGGGCTCTCTGTTCCCAGGTGAGCTGTCCAGTTCAGCTCTGCTGGCATCTCTGCTCTTGCTTTGCCTGCAATTTTGCTTTCTCTTTTCAGGTGGAGGAAGGACTGGAAAGACCGTCCAAGGAGGCTGCTAAGTCTGCATTCTGCCAGCCATCCTCTGGGGAAGATGGAGGAGTCCATGGCACCATCAAGCAGAGTGTCTGACCATATGCCCTGCTTTCTGAGAACATGTCCTGGATTTTGACCTTGTGTCCTGGGAAAAAAACTTCACTGTTCCCCTTTTCCTTATAAGCGGGCAGCATCCAGGCTTTTTAATTAATTTATTTATTTTATGGAATTATATGAAAGAGCTTTAAGTTTATCTATATCTATCTATATATGTATAACTGAAAAGACACTGACTGACTGATCAATGGACCTACAAGTGTGAAATTTGGGGAGAGTGTTCCTTCTGTGATGGAGGCACCCATTAACAACTAGTTTTCAGAAATTCAAACCAGAAGGGGGTGAAAAGGGGTGCAATGCATTTTCCTCCCTATGCTTTAGGAAGAATATCAGTGTCCTGCCCCAACCTTTGCTCCTAGTAGCATGAAATTCAGGGGGTGTATTGCTTATGTGTTGTGAGCACTTACTAAGAACTGATTTAAATATTTAACTCCAAACGTGGATGAAAAGGGGTGCAACACACTTTTGGCCCATACTTAACACTGAAGACTGATAAAACCCAGCCCAGAACTCTGCACGTGCCTGGTATGGATGTCCATGGTTGAGGGGGATGGTGCACAGGAGGAGAATAGTGCATGGAGGAAATGTTGCACAGGGGAGAGGGGAATGGTGCACTGGGTGGGGCAGAACGGTGCATGGGGGATTAAGGGATCACCACTGCACAAGGTGCATTGTGGTCCCCACTATGCAGTGATGCCCAGCAGGAGTCTCCACAGCTGCCTGCCATTGTGCGAATACCCTCCAATGCCCAGTGCCTGTCAGTGCCGAGTGGTATCCAGCCCTCACCAGTGCCCATTGCCTGCTGTACGGTGCCCAGACCCACATGTTTTCTTAAAATTTTGGATAAATTTTGCTAGTCTATATATATAAAATTGAAGGGAAACTGTCTCATCATCATTGGCATCCTTCAGTCTCGAAAGACTATGGTGTCCGGCGACTGGGGAGTGGCAACCCCCCCCCAGGCCTTCCTCCTCAGACCCTCCCTCTGACCCCTCCAGGCCCTCGCACTCAAACCCCCCCATGACTTCCCCCTCAAAACCCCCCAGGCACTCCTCCTCAGACCCCCCCAGGCCTTCCCCCTCAAAACCCCCCAAGCACTCCCCCTCAGACCCCCCCCAGGCCTTCCCCCTCAAAACCCCCCAGGCACTCCCCATCAGACCCTCCCAGGCCTGCCCTCTCAGACCCCCCCAGGCCCTCCCTCTGACCCCCCCAGGCCTTCCCCCTCAGACCTCTCCAGACCCTCCCCCTCAGACCTCTCCAGGCCTTCCCCCTCAGACCCCCCCAGGCCTTCCCCCTCAGACCCTCCCTCTCAGACCCCCCCAGGCCCTCCCTCTCAGACCCCCCCAGGCCTTCCCCCTCAGACCTCTCCAGACCCTCCCCCTCAGACCTCTCCAGGCCTTCCCCCTCAGACCTTCCCCCCCAGGCCCTCCCTCTCAGACCCCCCCAGGCCCTCCCTCTCAGACCCCCCCAGGCCCTCCCTCTCAGACCCCCCCAGGCCCTCCCTCTGACCCCCCCCAGGCCTTCCCCCTCAGACCTCTCCAGGCCCTCCCCCTCAGACCTCTCCAGGCCCTCCCCCTCTGACCCTCCCTCTGACCCCCTACCAGGCCTTCCCCCTCAGACCTCTCCAGGCCCTCCCCCTCAGACTCCCCAGGCCTTCCCCCTCAGACCCTCCCTCTGACCCCCTACCAGCCCTTCCCCCTCAGACCTCTCCAGGCCCTCCCCTTCAGACCTCTCCAGGCCTTCCCCCTCAGGCCCTCCCTCTGACCTCTCCAGGCCCTCCCCCTCAGACCCTCCCTCTGACCCCTCCCTCTCAGACCCCCCCAGGCCCTCCCTCTGACCCCCCAGGCCTTCCCCCTCTGGCCCCCGGCCCACCCTCGGGCCCCCCGGACAACCCCCTGGATCCTCCCCCTCAGACCCCCGGGACTCCTCCTCCCTCGACGTGGGGGTGGGGGTGGGGAGAGACCCCCTCCGTCGTCCGTGACGCAATCCCCGCGCGCCCCTCCCACCCAAGCGCGCCCAATGACGTCACCGGAAGCACATGACCATCCAAAACCCGCCTCTTTGCTCGTCCCTACCAATCACCGCGCTGCTCCCGCGCACCCGCCGAGGTCTCGCGATGTTTGTCGAGAGAACATGCGTCGGAGGGGCGGGGCTTCCTGCTGGCTGTTTTTCCTGGGTCGCCGTTGCGAGGGGCGCGGCTGAGGTGAGTCCCCGCCTGACCTTTGACCCCGGCGTCGTTCTGCGCAGGCCCGTCCTCGCCTCAGGAAGGCCAGGAACAGACCCAGGGCGGGGGCGCTCAGGGGGCCGCGCAGGAACCCCCCCAGGCACCCCCCCTAGGCACCCCCCCAGGCCCCGGTCCCCCCAGACTCCCATCAGCACCCCCTCCAGGCCCCCCTCAAGGTCCCCCTCATGCACTAAGCCCCTCCTGAACTATCCCCTCAGCCCCCCTTATACTCCCATCAGGACCCCCTTTAGGGCCGCCCTCAGACCCCTCTTATACGCTCTCTGACACTAAAGGCCCCCCTCAGACTTCCATCAGGACCCCTTAAGGCCCCCCACACTCTGCCCTCACTCCCCAGGGCCTCCCTCAAGCCTCCCCTCAGGCCCCCCTCCAGGCCCCCCTCAAGGTCCCCCTCATGCACTAAGCCCCTCCTGAACTATCCCCTCAGCTCCCCTTATACTCCCATCAGGACCCCCTTTAGGGCCCCCCTCAGACCCCTCTTATACGCTCTCTGACACTAAAGGCCCCCCTCAGACTTCCATCAGGACCCCTTAAGGCCCCCCACACTCTGCCCTCACTCCCCAGGGCCTCCCTCAAGCCTCCCCTCAGGCCCCCCTCCAGGCCCCCCTCAAGGTCCCCCTCATGCACTAAGCCCCTCCTGAACTATCCCCTCAGCTCCCCTTATACTCCCATCAGGACCCCCTTTAGGGCCCCCCTCAGACCCCTCTTATACGCTCTCTGACACTAAAGGCTCCCCTCAGACTTCCATCAGGACCCCTTAAGGCCCCCCACACTCTGCCCTCACTCCCCAGGGCCTCCCTCAAGCCTCCCCTCAGGCCCCCCTCCAGGCCCCCCTCAAGGTCCCCCTCATGCACTAAGCCCCTCCTGAACTATCCCCTCAGCTCCCCTTATACTCCCATCAGGACCCCCTTTAGGGCCCCCCTCAGACCCCTCTTATACGCTCTCTGACACTAAAGGCTCCCCTCAGACTTCCATCAGGACCCCTTAAGGCCCCCCACACTCTGCCCTCACTCCCCAGGGCCTCCCTCAAGCCTCCCCTCAGGCCCCCCTCCAGGCCCCCCTCAAGGTCCCCCTCATGCACTAAGCCCCTCCTGAACTATCCCCTCAGCCCCCCTTATACTCCCATCAGGACCCCCTTTAGGGCCGCCCTCAGACCCCTCTTATACGCTCCCTGACACTAAAGGCCCCCCTCAGACTTCCATCAGGACCCCTTAAGGCCCCCCACACTCTGCCCTCACTCCCCAGGGCCTCCCTCAAGCCTCCCCTCAGGCCCCCCTCAAGGTCCCCCTCATGCACTAAGCCCCTCCTGAACTATCCCCTCAGCCCCCCTTATACTCCCATCAGGACCCCCTTTAGGGCCGCCCTCAGACCCCTCTTATACGCTCCCTGACACTAAAGGCCCCCCTCAGACTTCCATCAGGACCCCTTAAGGCCCCCCACACTCTGCCCTCACTCCCCAGGGTCTCCCTCAGATGCCCCCTCAGAATCCCCTCAAGCCTCCCCTCAGGCCCACCTCCAGCCCCCCCACCAGGTCCCCCTCATGCACTAAGCCCCTCCTGAACTATCCCCTCAGCCCCCCTTTATACTCCCATCAGGACCCCCTTTAGGGCCGCCCTCAGACCCCTCTTATATGCCCCCCTCGTTCCCCAGGGCCTCCCTCAGAATCCCCCTTCCAGACATCAGGCCTCAAGCCCCCCTCAGGACCCAGGCTTCTCTCAGCCCCCCAACCAAGGCCTTTCTCTTCTTTCAGGATAGAAGAGCGTTGCCCAAATGTCTGACAGTGAGGACAGCAACTTCTCCGAGGATGAGAGCGAGCACAGCAGTGAGGCAGAGGAGGTGGAGGAGAACGAGGTGAGGCTGAGAAGAGGGGGAGATGCGGGAAGGTAAGCCCTGCCTGCCTAGAGAAGTGGGTGGCTTTGGCGGAGAGAGGAAGAGCAGTGCCCGGTGCCAGCAGCACAACAGACCCTTTGCGGTTTGCAAGAGCAGTGCTCAGTTCCTGCTGGGCTGCAAAAACCTTCTGAGTTGGGCAAGGTGGTCGGGATGAGTGAAAGTCAGCAAAGAACTGCCTTTGCTGAAAAACAGGAGCAGGTCTGGTTGGGGAAGAACGGGATGGAGGCTGCATTGGATGCGCTAAAGGAACAGTGGACGGTGCATTGACCCTGAGAGGTCTGGAAGAGAACGTGCAAACACTAGGCTTTTGTGGGAAATAGAGCAACAAGTGCGGTGCTTCTTTGTATGGTCGAGAGTGGAAGTGGTGGTCGTGTCACACTTGATTTTTGTCCCACCCTTTTCCTGGGTACTGTGAGGGACTTTAAAGCAAAAATTAAAAATAACATTAAAAAAACTTTTCAGTTAATATATTAAAATGGGCTCAAATAGGGGATGACCTAATTGCTGGATATTCTGGATGCCTGGGGTTCATTCGCAAGAGCCTTGGGGTCAGAGGCCGTGGCTTGTACCTCGGCTCCCCTTGCTTCTTGTGGGGCTCTTCTGTGACCCCCCACCCCCAGCCAAGGGCTCTTCTTAGACCACAGTCTGGTCCACGTGAAAGATCATTCTTCCTTGACAACACACAGGCAGAAGAAGAACGTGCCAGTGTTGTAGGCAGTGAAAAGGGAGAAGTGGAAGAGGTGGAAGAAGAGGAGGAGGAGGAAGAGGAGGAAGAAGATTATGATGAGGAAGAGGACGAGGAGGATGATGATCGCCCTGCAAAGAAACCCAGACATGGAGGCTTCATTTTGGATGAAGCTGGTAAAAAGGCTCCCCTGCCTATTTCTTGGCTGCTGCCTTCCTTGGGTTGGGCATGTTGAGGCGCAAACGACTCCAGGTTGCGTTGCACACACAGGACTTTCTCCCTCCCCTTCTCTTTTCACCAGATGTGGATGATGATGAAGATGAAGATCAGTGGGAGGATGGTGCAGAGGACATCCTGGAGAAAGGTAAGACCAGCCCTCCTTGTAACAGCAGAATAAATCTGGATACTGGGCACAGTGATGGTGCTTTGCAGGTGGATCTCTGAAAGAGGAGTATGCAAAGTGCTGGGTACCAGGATTTCTCCTGATCACGGTGAGGCAGGGAGTATATGGCTGGTGCTGAGCTTTCAAAAGCTTGTATTTCTCCCACCCCCAAAACGATCCAAGAAAACAAATGTGTGTTTCATGAACTTAGTATCTGGGGGTTGCCCCCTCCCTAATCCTGTTTGAAAGCCGGCTTTAGGATTTAAAGAGAAAGAAATAGTTGTTAAACTCCTACATTCCCTCGTAAGAGCTGCAGTTTGTTTTGTTTTTCAATTAACCAAGGAAAGCATCCAACCTGAAATTCCCGGGACTTCTGTCAAGAATCCTGAAGCCAAGCAATTAACTTGTTTTCATAAGAATTCATGTATTGCATCCGCTTGTAGGAAATTAATCCTACAATCCAGAGTAACTACAGGAGCACATAAGAGACATTACATGTACCCGCAGTTACTGCAACACATAGTGAAAAACTATGGGAAATTCATATTACAATCCAGAGCAAATTGTTTTTACACCAGAGCAAGGACTCCCCGTAGTTATTCTGGATTACGCCCTAAGAACAGTTGGGGGTTCCAGATGTGCAGGATCCATTGACTCCTATAGCTGTTGAGAAGAAAAGCAGCTGGTCTGTATGTCCCGACTGTCCCCCGAGGCTACCTCAGCCTCTTACTGGTGCTCCCTCCTTCCCGGCTCGGTGGCTTCTTTTGAGTTCTGTGCATCTCATTCGCTTCTCCTTGGTTTGTACCACATCTTAATTTTGTTCCTTCCGCTTTTCTGTTCCCCGTTCACCCTCACCGTGTGGTTGGTTTTGATGGCATTATTTGGCTCATACTGTCTGCCCTCCTTCCACCACCATCATGAGCAGAAGAACTCGAAGGTAAGAACTGGCTTTTGTTTCTAGCCTCTTCATCCCAGCTCCTTTCCTCTTCATCTGCTGCCTTGCTTCTCTGCTTCCTTTCAGCGGGCTGGGGTTCCGTGAAGTCTGCGCATGGGCAGGGAGGTGAGGGGGGCAAAGCTTTGCTTAGTCACTGCAGGTATTTACTTAGAGAAGTAAAAGGTAGGTGTGCTGCCCTGCCACAGTAGCGGAGTTCTCCTGGCCACATTCAGATGCGGTGCCAAACATGCTTCCAGCTGGCAAACCAAGATGTCAAACAGCTGGTTTGTAGCTCAAGGAGTTTGTATCAATGCTAATGTGCTTTTTCACCCAAATCTACAAACCACAGTTGTGCTCTGCCGCAAGTGGCAGCTGCTCCGTGTTGACTTATGGAGCAGAGCAAGTTGGAGGCAAAAACAAGCTTCTGAAACCATGGTTTGCCTCTTCTGTGTTTGGAAGCCCTCTTTGGTGAGGGTTCTCAGCTATGCCTAGGGCAAATTGTGGTTTCCTCTGATGTCTGAATTGAGCCTCTGAGTTCTGCCCTCCGGAGACTGGTGGTAAAGAAGGTGCAGATTGTGTTCAGGTGTGGAGAAGTCATCTGGTGTAAGCCATCTCTGTATTGGTGGCAAGAATCAACTTTAACACTTCCTTGCAGTTTCTTGCCACAGTCCTGGACAGTGACTCAGCAGGGCTATTTCCGCTGCTGAAGAGGAAGTGTGGAGGGGAGGAGGGGGCTGAGAGAGTGGCTT
Organism: Cryptoblepharus egeriae; assembly: GCA_030015325.1. NCBI lineage: Eukaryota > Metazoa > Chordata > Lepidosauria > Squamata > Scincidae > Cryptoblepharus > Cryptoblepharus egeriae. The sequence goes on from JAREYC010000021.1 coordinate 2,404,581, forward strand.
GCCCAGAATCACTGATGGAGCTTCTGCTGGGATTTTGGCAATTATTTGCTCTGCTCTGCTGACTTTCCAGTTTGTTTGTTTTTAAATCTATCCTTCCTTTAGCTTCTTCCTGTGCTTTGGTCTAACCGCAGACCTCCTTCTCTGAAGCTCCCTCCCTTGTTTTGTCCGCAGAAAGTTCTGTCTTGTGGTCTCCTGTCGGCCACTTGAAGTGGCTCAGCCCAGGCCAGCGTTGACCCCTCTGTGAGACCCTGGGCAGTTCCCCCTCAAAGAGCATCACTCCCTGGAGTGCTTGGTTAAGAGACCACAGCAGCACCTGCTGCAGGGAGACCTATTCATTTGGGAAAGGCCCAGGCTGTTCTGGGGAAGGCCACAAGGCCTTCTCTCCCACCGCAGCAGTTTCAGGTCTCATTTCCTCCCCCTCCTCTCTGGTCTCTGTTGGAAAGCAGGATGGAATGGCTAGAACAGTGATTTTCAACCAGTGTGCTGTGGCTATTCACACTGGTGTGCCCTGGATAGTCCTCAGGTGTGCCACAGGAATTTGGGGATTGACATGCATTAATAGGAAAATTGGGGGATTTGAACAGTCTGGTGTGCCTTACCAATGGTCACAACAACTGGTGGTGTGCCTTGACAATTGCAGTGCCTTGTTAAGTGTGTCGTGAGATGGAAAAAGTTGAAAATCACTGGGCTAGAGTGTAGTGTTGCCCAAGTTTCTGCCCCAGAAGTGTTGGTGGTCCTGAAAATGGCTTCCTGCCCCTGCCATGCTCATTTGCCTCCCAGCAATCTGTTCAGTGTCTGCTCCCTCCACCTGAATGTGGCAAACTCCTCTCTTTTTCTCATAGCCTCCAATATTGACAATGTGGTTCTGGATGAGGATCGCTCTGGGGCACGGAGACTGCAGAACTTGTGGAGGTAACAGGGTCAGAAGGACCAGCCACAAGTGGGAGGGCAGGAAAAAAGGATGTCGTCAGATCTTAATTTGTTTAAAACGCTGTAAGTTTGTTGTTGTTTTAATATTAGATTTTAGATGAAGGAAAGTCCTGGTTAAAAACACTTTGTCTTGTCAACCATCAGCAAATGTAGCTAGAATGCAGAGTACAAACTCACAAAACCTGCACTGTAATGAGCCACCCTAAATAATCCACTGGATCTTCATAGTGTGGCCACTTGAGCATCAAAAGCACTTTGCTGAATTGTTCTTAGGAGAGGCTGATGAGGCAGATCAGGGTTGTCACTGTATTGCAGCCTGAGCAAGGAGGGCTCGACTCAGGCCACGCAGTGAGCTTCCACCTGGGATAGGGTTGCCATAATTCTCAAAATTGGGGTAAGACCCTCTGTCCCATTTGCCAGTATGAGAACACAATCCCCCCCCCAAAATTGAGGTTGTCCCTGGTTTTCTGGGATATATGGCTACCCAAACCTGGGAGGGAGTTCAGTTGTGAGTTCTTTCCACTTCTGGCTGCTCAGAAGTATGTGGAGCTGGCTGATAAGGCCACATCACTCATCCTTCCTCTCTTCCTCGTTCACTTGCTCTTCCTCTCTGCAGGGACCAACGTGAGGAGGAGCTGGGTGAATATTACATGAAGAAATACGCCAAGTCCTCGGGTGGAGAATTGTAAGTATCCAGCCTCAGGTTGACCCTTTTGAACATCCTGCCAACCACCTTCTCTGGGTCGCCCCCTCTCAGTGCGCTCAGTTCTCTCTCCGGGCTTCTCGTTTCAGGTACTACGGTGGCTCTGATGAACTTTCAGATGACATCACCCAGCAGCAGCTGCTTCCTGGAGTCAAGTAAGGACCTTGTGTTCAGAATGGTTGGTGTACTGAATGTGTGGACAAACCCTCCAACCTAAGGGTTTGCTGGAGCATGTGAGATCAGGACAGTAAATGGGAAGGCACAACTGAGAGGCCTCAGACCTCGTGTAAGGAAAAGGTAGCAGTTGTCTGGGTGTGACAAGCTGACTTGTTTCTTCTTCTGTCTTCCAGGGATCCCAATCTCTGGACGGTGAAGTGTAAGGTCAGTCCCAGATCCCAGAATAGCTCAGGTTGCCAGGTCTTAGTGGGGCTCCCATTAAGTTCTTCCAACCAGAGCTGGAGCTATTTCTCTGTTAGCAAGGCTCCTTGGCTGAGTGTTGGGATGATCCACTCTCTTTCTCTTGTTCCCCCAGATCGGAGAGGAGCGGGCCACAGCCATCGCCCTGATGAGAAAGTTCATTGCCTACCAGTTCACAGACACAGTAAGTTGAGCAGAAGGTGGGAGAGGGAGAAGCCACCAGTGCTTGTGCTCTGGCCCTTTGGTGTGGATGGCCTGGGCTGCAATGCTGAAGCCATCAACGCTGACCCCAAACAAGATGGTTTTTGCCAGCCTATGAAAGAGTAGCAAGGGAGGGTTCAGACAAGCCAAGGTTTATCCATTCAGTTTCCTGCCTTGGACTTTCGTGAGCTGTTTTGGTGTGACTGATGTCTTGGTTTGACTGATTTTTGCATCGTGTATCAACATCTCCTGCTCCTCCTCTGACCTCCTAGCCGCTGCAGATCAAGTCGGTCGTAGCCCCTGAGCACGTGAAGGGCTACATTTATGTGGAGGCTTACAAGCAGACCCACGTGAAGCAGGCCATTGAAGGGGTGGGCAACCTCCGCATGGGCTACTGGAACCAGCAGATGGTGCCCATCAAAGAGATGACTGATGTGCTGAAGGTGGTGAAGGAGGTGACCAACCTGAAGCCCAAGTCTTGGGTCCGTCTCAAGAGGGGCATCTACAAGGATGACATAGCCCAGGTAAGCTTGACCCTCTGGTTCTCCCAGGATAGCTGGATAGCCTAGCCTGGCATTTTTAATTCCTCTTGAAGGTGTCGATGGTGGGAAGAACAAGTTAACTCTGCTTTGAAAGAGTCTCCCTCAAAACTGTGGTTTGGTACAGGTGGATTATGTGGAGCCCAGTCAGAACCAGATCTCCCTGAAGATGATTCCACGGATTGACTTTGACCGCATCAAAGCCCGCATGAGCCTGGTATGTAGGCCGAACCTCCAGGGGCCCCTTGATTCCAGATTGCCAGCTCTTCTACAGGTTTTGCAGACCCACTGAAGGTGCTGATGGCTGCTTGCCCAAACGTGGCTTCTTTGTAATCCAGTAAGAAAGAGGATGTTCATGTTAATTGACCAGTCCGGCAGTTTTCAGTGTCTAACTTCTCTCAGAACCTTGACCTCTGTGTCTTTGCCTCTTCTGGTGTCACTCCCGGGCTCTGTACTCAGTACGGAGTGGCATTTCACATTCATTTGGTTCCAGTATAAAAAAGTTCCAGCTGTTATACCAGAGCTGGTTGTTTCTCCTTCCAGATGCCCTCCAGGTCAACTTTCCTGAACGGCTGGGGCTTCCAGCTCTGATGACCTGCCTCTTTTCTCTTGCAGAAAGTCTGGTTTGCAAAACGAAAGAAGTTCAAGCGCCCGCCTCAGCGTCTCTTTGATGCTGAAAAAATACGGTGAGTGACCGCGATGGGCTGGGGACCGCTCCTGAGTTTGGCTACTTGGACTAGAGCCTAGAGCTGGAGGGCCAAGCCGGGATGCCGCGTGGAAGTGACTGGTGTTGACTGAGCAGTCGTGGCTGCAGCTTCTGCATTGGTGGGGAAACTGGGACTGGGCTGACGGCATTCTCTCTAAATTGGGCTCATAATGCTTGATTATCTGCCCCTGGCTTCAGTCTCTGCTGCGCCCCCAGAGCTGTGCCTCTGCTGCTGCTCCTCCACCAGTCATTCCAGAGTTTAAAGTCAACCCCTTTGCCTTTAATTCCAGGTCTTTGGGTGGAGATGTGGCCTCTGATGGGGATTTCCTCATCTTCGAAGGGAATCGCTACAGTCGGAAAGGGTTCCTCTTCAAGAGCTTTGCTATGTCTGCTGTGGTGAGGATGAGTTGGGAAAAGAGGGATTCAAAGAAAAGCCTGGGGAGGGAACAGGAGCTGAGCGAAGCTGGGGTAGGGGAATAGGTGAGTTCAGGCACCTGAGTTGGCAGCCTTCCCTCCCTCTCGCAGCTGTGTTGGCTCCATCTTTGCAGAGACGTATTCTTTGTTTTAGGATATTGTGGCCAAAACACAGTGGTGTACAAACAATTGAATAGTAAAGCATTTGAGTCCCTCGTGTCTCAGACACCTTGGTAAAAGCCAAGCTTGCATGCTTTTCATTTGGGGCAGGGGGCCTATCGGGCTCCCCAAGTGAACGACATCCATGAGTTCTTGAGTAAGGATCTGATCGTTCCAATTTCTGGGCTGTCTTATTCTGTTTGCAGAAGAGCAACTGGAGTCAGGCCGCAGTGGCTGCCCAGTGACAGGCCTCGGAGTGCAGTTGCTTGTCCTGAATGACTTAATAGGGCGCCACTAAAGCAGCTGCAGGTTGGAGTGTGTCGCTCATGCTGTTTATCAGCACAAGAGAGCATGAATGCCCTGCCATTCCAGCCTCATACTGTGTTGCTCTCCTCGCTCGCTCACTGACATGCTGTTTTCTTGCCCTCAGATCACAGAAGGGGTGAAGCCCACTTTGTCTGAACTGGAGAAATTTGAGGACCAACCAGAAGGTATCGATCTGGAGGTGGTCACAGAAAGCACAGGTAGGATGATGTTGCCTTGTTTGCTTTCATTAGTCCTGCTGACTACTTGGCTCGTGCTTCTAGCAGGTGCTTTTCCCAGCCTGAAGGACATGATGCAACCCACCACCACCCAGCCCTTCTCTCCCAGTGCTTGCTCTGCCCTCCCTGCCCCTGCAGGAAAACCTGCCACGACATTGCTGTCCAAATTGCCTGCTTCACTTCACTTCTTTCCACCCTAGGGAAGGAACGGGAGCACAACTTTCAGCCTGGAGATAATGTGGAGGTGTGTGAAGGGGAGCTGATTAACTTGCAAGGCAAGATCCTGAGCGTGGACGGCAACAAGATCACCATCCTACCGAAGCACGAAGACCTCAAGGTACAGGCTTCTGTCCTCTGGGAAAGCAGAGCTCTTGCACCCGTGAAGGCTGGATGTCTTTGCCAAGTGATATCAGAGGGCACATTGACCTGAAACCACAGAACAAGCCTGTCAGTGCCAGAACTGAGCTGTAGGCAAAGGCCTTCTGCACCACATGCTACAGTGTCACGTGGCACTGACCGTTTTTCTAGAGTCCTTCTTTCAGCGAGGGCAGGAAGATAGTTTGCTGGAGAAACCCCAGCCTTTCTTCATCATCATCTCACATCTGCCCACATGTCCAAGTTGGGCCACAGGCAGCTGAGAGGCAGAGCCAGCCTGCTTGATTTAGCTGATTGCCTGAAAGTAGTTCTTGCCATTCATGAGCAATATGATGAGCAAGTCCTTACAGAGCCAGCTAGCAAAGCCCCTCATCTGATGCCTGCACCTTGGCCTCTAGTGTTGGGCAAGGCTGGTCCACATTCATATGCCAGTCGGAGGATGGGTTCATCCAGCCTGGGACTTTCTTGAGTGATCCTTTGGGTCTTGGATAGGCCTTCCCCCAGTCCTGGTGTCTGCTATCCTTGTCAACCAGAGATGCAGGGGGTTGAATCTGGGGACGGTCTTCATGCAAGACGTGTGTGTTATGGCTGTGGAAGTGATGCCTCCCCCATAAGGTGAACATATGTTCACACACACACGCATGCACCCTTTTTCTCCAGCAAGAAGAGCCTGCAAGGGAGCTGGAGATGCGCACGGCTTGGGCCACTCTTCCTGACTCTGGCCTGACAGTCTCTTGCTTTGCTTCTCTCTCCAGGATATGTTGGAATTCCCAGCCCAGGAGTTGCGCAAGTACTTCAAAATGGGGGACCACGTGAAGGTGATAGCCGGGCGCTTTGAGGGTGACACGGGGCTGATCGTGCGTGTGGAGGAGAACTTTGTCATCCTCTTCTCCGACCTCACAATGCATGAGGTGAGGGGAGTGCAAAGCAGAGACAAACTTAAGCAGTAGCTGCAAAAGACCTGAGAGGGAGTGCCAGAGGGGGCTTGGCTTGGAGGTGCCCCTCAAAGGCTTGTGTTCTGCTGGAGAGTCATTCTGGGGTTCTCAAGCTAGCCATGGGTGACTCAAAACAAGAGCCAGGCGCTGTTTATTTTCTAGAGTAGTTTCTGTTGCTGCTGCTGCTGCTGCATGAACAGGTTCAGTAGACTTGCAAGGCTGTTGTTTCTGCCTGCCAGACACTGTCCTGCCCAGCTGCTCCTTTTCAAGGCAAAGCTTGTTCTGTTAAATGCTCTCCTTCTGGAGTTCAGGCTTTTCTGCAGACTTCAGAACCCACCGGTGCCTTCTTGCAGTTGCTGTTCCCTGCCTCACAGTTTTGGCCTCTGTCCTCCTGCAGCTCAAAGTCCTGCCTCGGGACCTGCAGCTCTGCTCAGAGACGGCCTCTGGTGTGGACGTGGGTGGCCAGCATGAGTGGGGAGAGCTGGTGCAGCTGGATCCTCAGACGGTGGGAGTCATCGTGCGCCTGGAGCGGGAGACTTTCCAGGTGGGTGTGACTGATCATGTGAAAGCTGGCCCAGCAGCCGGTGCTGTTTCCATCAGCGCTGAGCTGACCCCTCAGTGCTTGCTGAGCTGGACCACCTCCTTTTCTGTTTGTTGCAAGAATCTGGCCTCTTTTGTAAGCTGGGGGGTCCACTTCCGCTCACCTCTTGTTCAGCTTGCGTTAAAACACACAGTTCTGCCTGGCATTTAAACCTGCGGAGAGAAGCCTTCAAATGTGGCTGTAGCTTCTGCATTTGGAATGAACTGCTGTTCTTTTTGATGGTCAAAAAGTACCATCAATGTCCAAGTGAGAAGCCTTGTTTTGAGAAGATAGAGGTGGCCTTGAAATCCCCTTTTACATGGTCAGTCTAGCACTGTTCGGCTCAGGTCCGTCCTCTCCCAAATCAAAGCGTTTGAAGGGCTGAGCAGCCGGTGGGGTTCCTTGCTCCTGGCGGTGACAGCCCCCTCTTCTTCCAGGTCCTCAACATGCATGGCAAAGTGGTGACAGTTCGGCACCAAGCAGTGAACCGGAAGAAGGACAACCGTTTTGCAGTGGCCCTGGACTCGGAGCAGAACAATATCCATGTGAAGGACATTGTGAAAGTCATTGATGGGCCACACTCGGTAAGGGGCAGGGCAGGCTGGACCCTAGATGGGTGTTCTCTAGTCCTCTGTTTCTCAGATTTTTAGGGAGATTTGTTTCCTAAGTAAGCCTTTGAGGGGGAGGTGCTAAGGGGATGTAGAAGGTGTTTTCACGTTTACTGATGTAGGGTTTCGGCCAGACCCAAGCTGTGTGTGGTGACAGTCTCCCTCCCGGGAAAAGCACTGTGGTGATCTTTCCTACCTTTCCGGTGCCCCGTGTCTTTTGTTTCAGTGTTATGCTTGTTATGGGACTGGGGGAGGTAGAATCCTGACTGGAGCTCCTAGGTGACACGCAGCATCTCCTTTTGCCAGGCTCGTGAAGGGGAGATCCGCCACCTCTACCGGAGCTTTGCTTTTCTCCATTGCAAGAAACTGGTGGAAAACGGGGGCATGTTTGTGTGCAAGACTCGCCACTTGGTCCTGGCTGGAGGCTCAAAGGTAAGGAAGGGGCCTGCTTGGCTTGGCCTGAGGGGTGGGCAATGTGGGATTCTGGGATGGGGGATGAGAGGGCTGTCTGACAAGCCCACTCTTCAATTAATTTGCCCATTCCACAGCCCCGGGATGTCACCAACATCACCATTGGCGGCTTTGCTCCCATGAGCCCCCGGATCAACAGTCCCATGCACCCCAGCGCAGGCGGTGAGTTGGGCTGCTGCTGCTCTCCATCTGTGGAGCATGTTTTCCCACACCAGGAGTTGAACCGTGGTGAACTGGGTGTAGGAATAGGCCAAAGACACTGAAGGAATTGGGGTGACACATGCAGTGGAGAGCACATCAACAACGAGGAAATCAAACCTTTCCAAGAACACAGATGCATGTCTACTTGGGTGCAGGAGGCAGGCTACATCTGGGACCTGTGGGTAATCTGTCCACCCACGAGGCTGGTCTCCTTCCCTCCCTTCTGTTGTGTGCAATCTCTGGGCTAAGTTCCCTTTCTCAAGCCTAGGCGCATGAAGCCACCTCCTGTGGATCAAGTGCCCTCTCCAGGGGGAGAGGCTGGAAATGATGCTGGGGATTGGGGTCTGGGTTTCATTCAAAGCCACTGATCTGTCAGCCTCCTCCCTGCAGCTGCAGATATAAATACTGATATCTTGGTGTGCTAAGAGGGGTCCATCAAACTGCACCTGTTGCCAGAATAGCAGTACTGAGAGCAGGAAACACTGTTCCCTGCAGTAGGAAGGAGGAAGAATTTCTCTAACCTCTTGAGGTTGGACTGAATCTGGCAGGCTGCCGTCTACAGAGGGTCCGGGGGGAGGGCATTCTGCAGAACTATTCCCATCTATTTGAAAAATAGTAAATTAATACTGTTGGTAATAATACTTATAACAATAATCTGCTTCTTATCCTCCTTAGGACAACGTGGTGGCTTTGGAGGGGGTGGAATGAGTCGGGGCCGTGGGCGCAGAGACAATGATCTCATTGGGCAGACGGTTCTGATTTCCCAAGGACCCTACAAGGGTAGGTGTGGATATGAGTCGGGCATTCTCACTTTTCCAGCTCAGTACAGCCTCCTGAGTATCCTGGACTTCCTACAGGCCTTGAAAGCCCCCCTGTTGCTGGGCAGAGTTCCACCTCTTCAAATGATCTGCCATCCGTGCAACCCTTTGCATTGTGATCAGTTCCCCTTGAACCATTATTCAGCTTGTAACGTTGTGCTCCTGGATTTCCTTCCTGCCTCTCCAGAATCTATATGGGCCCCAGATTTATATGTATGGGTCCCACAAGGTTTCTCAAACCTGTGACAGAAAATCTTCTCATTCTCCATTTTCCTTGGTATCCAGACCAGTGAAGCAACTTCTCATCTTTTTCAGGCTACATCGGTGTAGTCAAGGATGCCACGGAATCTACTGCACGTGTGGAGTTGCACTCCACTTGTCAGACCATCTCTGTGGACCGGCAGCGTCTCACCACAGTGTAAGCTCCAGTGGAAGGGCTGGGGGGGGGGGCATGGTTAGAGAAGCACTTTAGAGGGACATCCAGGGCCGGACTGACTGACTGACTGACTTCCCCACTTTATCTAGCCATCCACCTTCTTTACTCCTAACTGTTGGGGAGGTAAATGGCAGGCCGTATGCACTTTAAAATAATGATGCATTTCTACGGAAGATGTCTTTGATGGCCTACAGTGCAGAGGGTTTTCTGTATTCCAGAAAGGTGGGAGTGAGTGAGCACATTCCTGCACTAACTCTATTAATGTATCTAACCAGTGCTTTCTTTTCTCTTTGGCCAGTGGCGCAAGGAGACCAGGTGGCATGACCTCTGGTTATGGGCACACCCCTATGTATGGCTCTCAAACCCCCATGTATGGCTCAGGATCTCGAACGCCCATGTATGGATCACAGACACCATTGCATGATGGTGAGTGTTCCACTTTTACACAGGAGTGAGGGGTGTGGTATTTGGGGGGTGAGCACGTTGCTGCACTCCTCTCAGTTTGTAGGCTTCTTTGGACAGATGCCTTTCAGCCAGACAGAACAGAATTCTGGAGAAAAGGGAGAAGTGGGGCTCCCTTGCTTCCCGTCGTGATCCCTGAATGGGTTGGAATATTTGGGGCTCTACATCTCTGGGCTAAGAAATGCAGTGAGTTGAGAGCACCTAGTAAGAAAGCAGAGATCCAGCCAGGCAGGCTTCTTTCAGATGGATGTCCTTCTGTCTTGGGGCCACCACAGAAAACACTCTGTTTCTGTGCTTCCAACGAAGGGAGCAGGTCCTCTAGCGGAAGTTGGAGGGTCAGGCAGCAGAAGGCAGTTATTGGGATGCTCCAGTCCCAGACCAGTCAAGTCTGTGAAGGCCAGAGAATCTCTGCACTGAGCCAAGAAACCAACTGGGAACCAGTGCAAGTCATGGTTCTTTCAGGGTTATCTCTGAGGTGTGTGTTCTGCATCTGCCCTACAGGCAACCGGACTCCTCACTATGGCTCTCAAACACCCTTGCATGATGGCAGCCGGACCCCTGCACAGAGTGGGGCATGGGACCCCAACAACCCCAACACGCCATCCAGGTTGGTGCCACTTGGTAAATGGGAGTGGTCACTGTCAGGTAAAAGTGTCAAGCAGCAGGAATCCCTTTTGACCCAAACGGGGTCAGACCCAAACCCAGACTGTGTTTATGCTTCATGCATCCTTGTGCTTCCTTCTGTGCAGAGTGGATGAAGAGTTTGACTATGGTTTTGATGACGAGCCCACTCCTTCTCCTCAAGGCTATGGGGGAACTCCCAACCCACAGACGCCAGGCTACCCCGACCCATCTTCTCCACAAGTTAACCCACCGTATAACCCACAGACACCCGGCACCCCGGCCATGTGAGTGTACTGAATTGCAGAGGACTGGTGGAGTGGGAGTGGGAGGCCAGAGTTTTTTTCCTAGCTCTGGGCTTTGCGCAACAAACTACAGGCAGCACATTAAAGGCACTTCACTTGTTGCATCCCAATTCTTGAAAAGCCGACTAACTGGAAACGGGTGGTGATGATGAGGTGTTTGTTCAGTCTGCATCTTGCATCTCTGTAAGGAGTTGTATGCAGAACAGCTTCCAAAAACATAGAACGGCTATAAAACATTCAGTTAAAACACTCCAGTGACAAAGCCTCAAAGATGGAGAGTGGACTGAAGCGGTCCTGAAAAAGGCCTGTAAAGCACTCAAGACTTTCTGCATAGATGAGTTTTCAAAGCCCATCAAGCTGTGGGAAGAGAAGGGACCTGCTGAACCTCCACCGCGTGGGGATCCCTGAACTTGGTTGCTACCACAAAAACGTTTTTTTGAAGTTAGCAAGAAGTAGAGCAAGGCCTCCCATAACTCATGATGGGCTCAGGCAGGGAACAGGGTTTAGACTTCTCAGATAAATCAAGATTTATCTAGCTTTAAATGGTTTCCTTGGAACAGAAAATGTAGCCAGTCTTGCTCCAGTGCTGCTCGTACTAAAGTGAGAAGGGGCTTCTCAAGCCACCAGAGTCCCTTCTCCCTGCCTGTTCTCGACCAAGCCTCAGGCCTCTCCCTTGTTGCAGGTATAACACAGACCAGTTTTCTCCGTACGCCGTCCCATCACCTCAGGGCTCCTACCAGCCGAGTCCCAGCCCACAGAGTTTCCATCAAGTGGCACCCAGTCCTGTAGGCTACCAGAACACTCATTCGCCAGCCAGTTACCACCCAACACCATCGCCCATGGCTTACCAGGTACTGCCGTCTGAAAATAAAACAAGCCCTTATCAGGCTGCCTCTTCTTTGGGTCCGCACTGCCCAGGGTTGCCTGCTTCTTGACTCTTCAGGACTGTTTCCTTCCTCTTCTGCCAGACTCTTTCAGCTGAGGCTGAGCCTGGCTTGCAGATTTTGTGCTCTGCCCTGAGCTTGGCCCCTCCTAGAATATTTGTTCATCATCCTGCAGAATCAAGATCTTCAAAATCCAGCATGGAGAAGCAGTGGGTTGAGCCAGTTCTGATTTCTGTTTTAACTTACTGCAGGCCAGCCCCAGCCCCAGCCCAGTGGGCTACAGTCCCATGACTCCAGGAGCTCCCTCTCCAGGAGGGTACAACCCACACACCCCTGGCTCTGGGATTGAGCAGAGTTCCAGTGACTGGGTCACCACTGACATCCAGGTGAAAGTTCGCGACACTTACTTGGACAGCCAGGTCATTGGGCAGACAGGAGTCATCCGCAGCGTGACTGTAAGTGGATGGGGGCTGTGCTACATGGCTGGGAAACATGGAATTTGGGATGGAGAAGGACTGGGAAGTCCTTGTTGGGTTGGTAAACTCTAATAATACTTGTCCTGGAAGAAGGCCAGTCCAAAGACTAGCTCCCAGGCAGAGGCCGAGAACAGGACCGAGGCTTGGCTGCAAGCTATTTTGGAAGCATCCAAGTCTGCAGCTAATCATCTGGCTTTGTTTTCCCTTCCTCCTTTTTCCCCCTATCCACCCTGGGCAGGGAGGAATGTGCTCAGTTTATCTCAAGGACAGCGAGAAGGTGGTCAGCATTTCCAGCGAGCACCTAGAGCCTGTCACACCAACCAAGAACAATAAGGTACTTGAAGAAAAGAGAAAAAGGCAGTCCTCTGCCAAAAAGCTCTCTTTACCCTTTAACCCTCTCTTTGACCTTTAACCAGCCCAGCCCTCTGCTGGGGTCTTGCCCTCTACAGTAAACTGCTAAAGGAATTGTTCTGTTCAGCTACTTTCCCCCAAGTGTTTCTTTATGGACTGAACATCAGAGCCTCTGATTAAGTTCTTCCACTGAGCTGGATTTCCTTCCAGATCCTTCGACACAAACACACATCTATAGCTTCCTTGTTTTTCTGGTGCTGACAGACCGAACGCTTCTCTCTCCCGTCTTCTTACATATCACTGGCATTAGGGTACGGTGTCAGCTGCCTCTGATTTGGGCTGGGCCTGACCCTCATCCATTTGGTTTCTGCAGGTCAAGGTCATCCTTGGAGAGGACCGGGAGGCCACTGGTGTCCTGTTGAGCATTGATGGAGAGGACGGCATTGTTCGCATGGACTTGGAGGAGCAGCTCAAGATCCTCAATCTGCGTTTCCTTGGAAAACTGCTAGAGGCCTAGAAGGAGAGAAAATAGGATTTATTTTATTTTTATTTTTTTGCTGTTGTGGTTTTGTGTGACATCACCTACAGCCTGATACGTGTCCTTGTACAGATTTGCTTCAGAGTAAAGTTATTTTTTGTTTTTAGTTGCTAATTTCCCTCACTCAGCAGATGGGGGGGGGGGAGACGGAAGAGGCAGTCTTGCAATTCTGTTTCATAAGCAAAGGGACTTCAGCAGGTGAGACGCGGCGAATGGAGGGGCTGCATCATTCCCTTCTCTCTTGTAGCTCCTTATTGACCTTGATGGACACAGAACCATTCAGTGTACGTGAAGCTTATTTTAATAAAAAATAAACCTTCTGGTTGTCCCCAAATATGCTTGTTGTGTTTCCCTTGGAAAATGCCCCGAGTCTTTCAAACAATGCCTTTGAACGCTTTGCGCTTCCTTTAAGAGATTTATAGTGCAACCCTAAGCATGTCTACACAGAAGAAAGTCCCATTGGGTTCAATATTACCTACTCCCAGGAAAGTCCGGTTAGGATTGCAGCCGTAATATAAACTCTGTCCTATTCCTTTTAATCTCTCTTGCAATTAAATACTGTTTCTTTTGCAGTGCTTTTTGGACTGGTGCAAATAGTAAAAGTTGGAACCCAGCTGGATTGTTCACAGCCTGGAAGGAGTCCAGAAAGCTGGCTGAGGGGCTGCTTGGGCTGGGGAAGCCCAGGAAGGAAGAGGCAGGAGGAGGATGGGCAAAGCAACCCCTTCCCCACACCTACCTTTGAGGCCCCCCCACCAACTCCTGGGGGGCGAGGAACCCTTCAAGCAGGTAGTACAGTGGGAGGTCTCACTCCCAGGCTTGTGCTTGGATTGGGGGGGGGAGTTGAGCCCTTGGGGGGCTGTTACTCTCCTCCCACCCACTAAAGATGCAGGTGATTCTGGACAGCTGCTGGGGAGTCCCTCTTGTAAAGCTATGTCCCTAGCCAGTGGCATAGCTAAGCGGGGAAAGGGGGCGGTGCAGTCAGTCTTGGGGGGAGCCTCACCCCTTTGGACCCATTCCAGGCAGTGGGGAGCAGAACGGAGCCGTAGGGTCCAGAGGGGTGAGGCTCCCCCCAAGACTGACTGCACCGCCCCCCCTTAGCTACGCCACCCCTCCCCCTGTACTTTCCTGGGAGTAAGCCTATTGTCTCAAATGGGACTACTTCAGAGGAGGCACCAAAAATGCAGTGTCAATGTGCAGCCGCCCCTTTAAGCAGGGGGCGTGGCCACAACAGAGGGGCGTGGCCTGCGGGTGTCTTGCAGCAGGCACTGCAGGATCACTCCAGTCACGTGTCCTGCCCCTTTAACCTTGTCCTCTGCAGCACTCCTGCCAGCCAATGGGAGAGCCCGTCTCATTCTTCTCCGCCACCCCTGAGTTCTTCTTCTCTATTGGACAGCGCGGCTTCCTTCCGCCTCGCGAGTCAAGTCTTTTCTCTCTCCCAATTGGCTAGAAGGCGATAAAAGGGGCGGGGAAGTAATCTCAGAGAAGTCCTTTGATTGGCTGAGCTGTCTCTTGCTCTCTCCTGATTGGCTGAGGGGTTTTATTCCTTCCGCGCATGCGCGCTTGGCGGTGTGGCGGAACAAGATGGCGGCGGCCGCTCGCGCGTTCGCGGTGGCGGCGTCGCGGGCGCTGAGGGGAGGCGGCGGAGGGCGGTGCTGCTGCGGGCGACGGCTGGGCGGAGGCGGGGCCTTTCCGGGGCGGCCCTTCAGCAGCGCGGCTCCCCCTCAGGTGGGGATTGGCCTGGCCGAAGCCGTCATGAGGGAGCGACAGAAGCAGGTGAGAGGGGAGGGGCCCTTGGGGGGAGGGGCACCTCAGCAGAGGTGAGGGGGAGGAGCCCTTGGGGGGAGGGGCACCTCAGCAGAGGTGAGGGGGAGGGGCCCTTGGGGGGAGGGGCACCTCAGCAGAGGTGAGAGGGAGGGGCCCTTGGGGAGAGGGGCACCTCAGCAGAGGTGAGGGGGAGGGGCACCTCAGCAGAGGTGAGAGGGAGGGGCCCTTGGGGAGAGGGGCACCTCAGCAGAGGTGAGGGGGAGGGGCCCTTGGGGGGAGGGGCACCTCAGCAGAGGTGAGGGGGAGGAGCCCTTGGGGAGAGGGGCACCTCAGCAGAGGTGAGGGGGAGGGGCCCTTGGGGGGAGGGGCACCTCAGCAGAGGTGAGAGGGAGGGGCCCTTGGGGAGAGGGGCACCTCAGCAGAGGTGAGGGGGAGGGGCTCTTGGGGGAGGGGCACCTCAGCAGAGGTGAGGGGGAGGGGACCTTAGGGGGAGGGGACCTCAGCAGAGGTGAGGGGGAGGGGCACCTGGGGGAGGGGCACCTCAGGGAGCGGGAGGGACACCAAGGTTGAGGGGCACCTATGGAACTACCTACCACTGGACACAGCCCCTTGGGAGGGTGGAGGCTGCCACCAGCCCCCCCAGCTATGCCACCAGCCCCCCCAGCTATGCCACCAGCCCCCCCAGCTATGCCACCAGCCCCCCCAGCTATGCCACCAGCCCCCCCAGCTATGCCACCAGCCCCCCCTTGAACGGCTCCGAAGGGGTGAGGCTCCCTCCAAGACGGACTGCTCCGACCCCCCTCGCTATGCCACCGGCTCCCCCCTTGAACGGCTCGGAAGGGGTCAGACTCTCTGCAACACTGACTCCATCAAGACGGACTGCTCCGACCCCTCCCCAGCAATGCCACCGGTTCCTCCAAGCCAGACTCCTTTACCTCTCTCTACTCACGCCCCTGGGCCCCTTCCTCTGGCTGGATTTGATGGCCCTTCCTGTATCTGAAGTACAGAGATCTCTCGTTATCTGTTATGCTTACTGCCCGGGGGATACTTAAACAGTGGAATAAAGGCTGTGTCCATACAGCTTTTCTTCTGGTTCTCTGCAGTCGTTGTCTCTTTCTTTGTAGTTGGCTGAAGCTGGGGATGGAAAAGGCCCCAGTGGGTCTGATGAGGAGAAAGAGAAGAAGCAGAAGGAGAATGCTGCCTATGCCAAGAAGATGGTGCTCAGGATAGTCGGGCTTCTGGGTGCTGGCAGTGGCATCGTAATCATCTATGTCTTTGGTACGTACGCGGAGGGGGAAGTGGTTTCTGGTCACTGTCTCAATAATAAGTAATATAGTGTTTAAATTCAGCACATGAAGGCAATCTCTATGATCTTTTATTTTGTCACGGCCTCCATTTTTCTTGGGTTGGCTACACTTGAGACCTTGTTCTCTTTTTTACCATGGTCACCTTTGGTAAGGGGCATAATGGGGAGAAGAAGGGGTGTTTTGGAGGGCTTTGGGTGGTTTAGGACAGGCACTGAGGAGGTAAGACCAAGGTGGTTTGGGATGGGATGGGTTGGGGGGCTTGCTGGAGAGAAGGGGAGAAGTTTGCAGGAATTTTGAATGGGAAGGAACTGCTTCCTGTGAGGGGCAGCTGCTGAAGTGGAGAAATTGGGGTTGCTTGTTTCCTAGGTGAACTTTGCCTTTGTTTCCTTTTTCTTTCTTGGCAAAACGTGTGTGTTTCAGCACACATCCTCCTTGTTTCTGAGTAGATCTCTTTGAGGCTACAATCCTATCCTTTCCTGGGAGAGAGCCCCACTGATTATAATAGGGCTTCTTTCAGAGTAGACATGCGTAGGGTTGGGCTCAGAGTGTAATTGTTGAGTATTCTGCCTCAGAGTCAAAAGTTTCTCCATGTTTCTGGCTTTGTCTGGATGTTTTTGTTCTGGCCAGGACAGGTTCATAGTTCTCATGTGTTTTGCCTGTACTATAGTTTTTATATACCTTGGTTTATTAGCATGATTCGTTCCAGATATCCAAAACACTTGTATATCAAAGCAAATTTCCCATAAGAAATAATGGAAACCAATCCCAAAATATTCATATAAAAATGATCACAATACAGCACTGTCAAATAATACTAATAATAAATAGAGATTTAAAGGAAAATAGAACAAATTAACATGCACTAAGACCACAATCCTAACCATGTCTACTCTAAAGTAAGTCCTATTGAGTTCAATGGGTCTTACTACCCTACAATCCAGAGTAACTACAGGAGCACGTAAGAGACATTACGTGCACCCTTAGTTACTGCACCACCTAGTGAAAACCTATGGGAAATTCATACTGCAATCCACAGCAAATTGTTCTTACACCGGGACAAGGACTCCCCATAGTTACTCTGGATTGTGCCCATAGTCTCTCAGGCTGCTCCAGTCTGCCCTTCTTATATTATAATGAGTTCCACTGATTATAATAGGGGGTTACTTTACAGAAGACATGAAGTACTAGGTCTCTAAGTCTTCTTTGTCCCCCTTACATAGGAGTGAGTCCCGCTGCCTGTAATAGACTTACTTCAGAGTAGATGTGCATAGGCTGATCTCTAGGAGTACTGGCAAAGTGCTGAAACTGGTTATATCCTTGCCAGGACTTTTTTCTGCTTGTTTTACAAGGCATTGCTCCTGTAAGTCAGAATTTAATAGAAATGTTTGTCTTGCAGAACACTCTTAATCCAAGTTACTTCCTGTCCAAGGTTTTACTGTGTATTTGTATTATAAATAGTATTTTTAATATGAATATGTTAAGTAAAATTCATTCATGTATATTCTGTCTCTAATGCATTGATTTATATAAATTTATGTAGACATTCAGATTAATCAGTCCCTCCCTCGGCACCCAGAAGTGTCAGAGAGATGATGTGGCCCTTCAGCCAAAACGTTTGGAGGCGCCTGATCTCACTGAAGAGACCTGACTTAAAGCTCTGTGACATGGAAGTAACAGAGTAGTAAGCAAAAGTTGCTGCACCCAAAGGAGTGTTTCCCAGTAAACGTATCGTGTGGTCAGGAAAGGTGGTCTGTACCTTTAACATCTGCCTAAATTTCCTCCCTGTTAACTGCACTCCTTGATTTGTGTACATGAGTATTTGGAAGGTACTAATATATTGTGCACACTTTAGTGTTTCTGTTTGGCAAAGTTAGAATTCTCTGCTGATGACTTTGGGCTTTGATTCATGCTTGGCAATGATGCCTTCCCTTCTCCACCCAGTAAGGGCAAGACCGAATTTCTTCTCCCAGTAAACTTGCAGTACTTGACTATAGCACTGGGGGTGGCGGAAAACCCAGCTGCTCTTTTGAAGACCTGAAATGGCACATTGAAGACTGCATGTGTGTAAAAACACATAGCTGTACCAAAATGAAGCTGTAGGGTTTTAGTTATATTTTTGAGCTGGTTCTCAGTAGAAGGATCAGGAGTTGGTCTTGCACAGTCCTCGAAAGTGATCCTTTTTCTCTTGTCTCTTTGTGGCAGGTAGTAATTCGGTGGATGAACAAGGTAATAAGGTAAGCTGTCGTCTCTGTACATTGGGGGCTTGTCATGACAGGAAGACCCGCCAGAGGTCACTGTACACTTGACTTTGCCGTGCAGCTGATGGTTAGCGCTACATCTCATGGTTTTCTGAGGGAAGGATAGAAAAGACAGACTATTGGATTTGGTCCCTGAAAAGACACAAATAGAAGGGCTAACTGCAGAGAGCTGTTGGAGGCACCCCATCCAGCATATTCCCTTTCTGTTGGGGGAGAGCAGTTTGCGTAAAGTTTGCATGAGCAGTGGCTGTGAGGGGTTTCCTGTGCAATCCTAAGTATCTCTACTCAGAGGTTAGTCCCAATGTGCTTAATAGTATTACTCCCATGAAAGTGTGGTTAGGATTGCAACCTTTGCCTACGGTCACTCAGTGAGCCTTGACAGAGATTTGAGTTGGTGTCTGCCATGTCCATACCAGTGTCTTTACCACTGTCATATTTGCTTAAGTGCTGGGAACAGTAAAAATCATTGTGTTACTGTAAAAATCAACAAGGTGCCATTGGATCCCCTCACTTACCCCTTGACCCTCCTAGCTGTCAACCCATAGCTGTGGCAATGTGTGGAAAAGTGGTGACTCGCAACATTTTGGGGTGTAATGGTAGGGGCTTTAGCTTCTTTCCCCTCTTGACGGAAGTGGCTCTTCATAAAGTATTTGTTTCCCAGCATGGGTCAGAGTTGAACATGTCCTGCCGCTTGTAGGGTTGGTCAGAGCAAGGGAAGGTGATGGTTGCAAATGCCTCAGTACTGATTCTAGCCACTTTCCCCTCCGTATATCTTCTGCCTCAGTTGGCCAACATGCCTTCTTCCAAAAATGTCTCCTACTTCTTCAAACCTTGGTTCAGCTCAACTTTCTAACCAAAGTGAAGCAGGTTTCCAAAATCTGCAACCCTATTTCTGAAAAAAGAAAGCATTTCCTTCGTAGGGAGTTTGGTTTGAGCACAGGATATTAAGTGGCCTGGACCAAAAAAAGCCACCTTAGCTTTTCCGCATCCCTTTTATGTGACCAGTAAGACTTGGGTGGTTGTTTCCTGTTGACTCAGCCCTGAGGACTAGCAAGAGGCTGTGGGGAAGGGTCTGAAGCCAAGTTCCCATAGCTCTCTTGTGGCCCTTATTGCAGCAGGCACATGTTGCCATGGATGTGTGAATGGTCCTTATTGATGAGGGGCTGACCCTCCTCTTGCTATCAGCACACGGTTGCCCTTTGACAGCTGAGTTGAGCTGCCTATCTGCATATTCAGCTGCAGTCCTCATTTCCTCCCACCCCTCTAGGATTATAGCCTTAGTAGGGCTGGCCTGTTCTCCCTCTTTCTAAGACATTACAAACAAACTTCTCATACCTACAAAAAAGTGGGTTTATTGATTGGGAGGCTCCTTTGAATCTTATGCTGTGAGGTGGGGGGGCGGAAATTACAGGGAAACCTCTCACATCTGTTCAAGAACTTCTCTATCTGCCTCAAGAATCCTGATGGAGGAAAACTTAATATGCATAAAGGAGCATATTGCAGTCTTGCTTGTGGTATTGAATTACTTCTTGCCACAGTCGTATTGGTGCACCTAGGACAAGAAGTTGTCTGTTAGTACTTCAGAAGGGGGGTGTAAGAGCTGTCCCACTGCAGAGGACAATTTAGTGCCAGTTTATCTGTTAGGAAGGCCTCCTCATTGCCCTTTTCTGGAACTGCTGCTGCACCATCCTTTCTTCTTCTTCTTCAGGCTCTTGGTAAACTGTTGAATTATTTTGACCGGGTTGGTTAACTTGAAGCTTGAACACAACGAGGGAGGTTTTCCTGTTTTCCCTGCAATGTAAGGAAACAGCCCTTGAATTGATCAGTGTTAATTCTCAAGATGTAAATCCCACACAGCTCAGTGGTGTTTATTTCTCAGTGTGCCTGATGATCACAGTGTGGAAAGCGGAACACTTGGAACAAACTCCGTATGACATGGCAGGGCAAGGGGTTCATCCTTCTGCAACTTTAGACCGCAGTTTTGGCTCCTTGGTGGGGAGGGTCGGCCTGGCCTTTCCGCTCCTCCTGTGATAAAAGCCTCTTCTCTATAATAAGGCTGATTAAGGCTGTCTTCCCTTTTGATGTGCAGCACAAGCTTGGCCTGCTCTTGAGAAATGAGGTGTGAATTGTTAGTGGCCTTGCCTGTCCTGAGGTGTGTGAACAGGGAGTATGAAGCTTCCCCACCCCCTTTTTTGAAGTGCCTCCGACTTCCTGGCTGCTTTTCTGTATTTGGCCGCTTTTGATGTTGGAGGCAAAGCTGCCATTCCTCAGTGTGCTGCAAACAGCACTTAAATGGTTTGCGAGGTGAGGAAGTTGACCTGCAATATTCCTTGGCGAGGAGGCTGCTCCCCCAGTTGCCCCAGGTGGGTGAGGCTTCCTCCCACCCCTCCCACCCTTCATTTGGTGCTAACGTGCTCCTTTCATGACTGACTTCTCACCTATATGAGCAGCAGGTTGGCTTATTGCTGGCACATGCCATCTGCTTGAGACCTCTTGCGCTAACAAGTCCCTTCCGGCACAACTGGCTTCCTTGCAGGATGAAGAGCATTATAGGGGAGCCTGCATTAATTAATGCAGCCTCACTCTTAATTTGTGTTTAATTTGAAGAAATTAAATTGCTTGTTGCTTTTGCTCAAAACACTGTGATGATGCTTAGTCTTGAAGAGGACTTCTCAACCGCAGGAAGAAGGTGCGATTATGGAAGAGTGTTGGGTAGGATCGGGCAAAAATACTCCATCAGATATTGACAAATATCAATATTAGGAATTTTGAAAAACATTAATTTCATAAGAAAAATGTATTTATTGTTCTTTACTGAACCCTGTAAACTGGGCAAGAGACACTCTTTCAAGTGGGTGTTTCTCTTTTGTTTAGTAGGGAAAGAATAAGTGGCCCTCCTTACCCCAGCAATGTCTTTTATTGGGGCTTTTGCTGCCATCTTTTTAGATTGTGAGCCCCTTTGGGACAGGGGACCCATTAGCCATTAATTTTCTTTGTAAACTGCTTAGTGAACTTTTAAGTTGAAAAGCGGTATATAAATGCTTTACTTAGATTTATTTATTTATTTATTTTAATGAATATCTATAATATTTATATAAAATATATAATATTGATATATTTACTGGTATATCAAAGGCTGACTCAAGGTGGCTGGCAGTACTAACAAGCAAAACTATACTGATAAAACATCATCAGTGAAACATTGAAGAATAAAGTACTTGTTCATCAACAGGTTCTGTTAACGTGTAAAAACAATTGTCATGCCTGTGACTTTTAGAAATACTAAGTGAGGCTAAATGTGAGTGACTTGATTTGAACAGTCTTGTCCTTGGGCTTTTCTTCCGGAATAGCAGGGCCTGCCTGATAATGTCCATTTTGTAAGAAGAGAGCAATAAACAGAAATAAAGTCTAAAATGTTTTCTTCTAAAGCTGTGTTTTCCTTTGAGATTTTCTGCAAAACGTTGCCAGTGATTTGAATGTTGAAAGTATTGGGGGGATCCAGTCTGCATCAAAAGCCCTTTGTACAGCTTGTCACAACAAGAGGACCCCTGTCAGCACATGAGTGAGGGTGGGAAGGATGTTGTATCTGCACATCTGGCATTATCATGGAGATTTGGGTGCGTACCTCCCAGCTTTGAAGTGGTTGTGTGCCTGCCTGCCTTCCTCAAAAGTCTTCCCAGTCTGTCTCTTATCTGTTCTTCTGGGACCACTATAAAATCCCTTTGGTTTTGTTAATGACCCTCTTTAGGATGCCTTTTACATTCATGTGAATGACCAGGAGGTTGCCTGCTCCGGAGCAGATGTGCCTGTCTAAAGGCCTCGGCACACTTCACAGCTTCCTGCGAGTCGCATGGCATCACTTGGGTGCCAGAAGATCTTTGGGGGGACCTGGCTTGTCTGGACGTCTTTTGCCTCAGTGGCTGTAAAACAGGGCCATCCTTTGATCTGTCTCTTTTCCCACACTGTTCTTTTGGTTCCCTTCTCTTGGGAAGTGGGGATTTGAAGAAGCTTTCTTGATCTTTTTATGGCAAATTACAAAACGATGCTCTGTTAGCTGTGTGTTATATTTGGTGTGGTCACACATTTAACTCTCTGCCTCTCAGGATGGAGCTCGTTTTGGCCTCAAGAGTTAGATGTTGCATCTCAAAATTCAGAATAGTGTTTTTTCTTCCCCAGGTTGTGTTTGTGTTTGGAAGGTACCTTGACCATTTGATCCTTGCTGCTCAGACATAATTGGTAGCAAATGTCCAGGAACTTCCACTGGTACCTTAAATGGTTATGAGATATTGGTCTCTCAGAGTCTAACCCCACATCTACATCGTGAGAAGTGGTAACAGGATAAGTCAGAGATTGCTAGGCTTGGGCAGAGGATGGTGTGGTTTTGTCCCATGGGACTGTCGTGGCAGTTCTGAAGTCCGTCCTGGTGAAGTTGTGACCGTCCTAGCAAGCTGGCGTTGGATATATATTGCTACAGATGAAATGAAATATAAACTGACTGATTAAACACTGTTAAAAGACCAAGAGAGAGAACACTGAAATGCAAAATAGGAACATGAAACGACAGGTCTGGGGAAAAAGAAAAATAAGGAACAAAGAGGGACTAAGTAATGGGCATAGCCAGTTCTCCTAACAGGCCCTAACCATTTATTTGGTTTGCTTTAGTGTAATTATTTACAGTTTATTTATTTCCATTTGGTTGATGATGTTACTTCTGGCCATGTCATCACTTCCACGGGGTCCCAGGCAGAAAAGTGGACCCAAGCAAGAAAGTTGTACCTGATATGGGGTCGTCATGTTCAAACTGTATGCGTCTCCCGGCCTTTAGGTGGCACCGTTGAGCTTTGAAACGTTACCTGTTTGAGCTGCTCTTTGACAGCTTCAGTAGTAGAATCAGCTCCTTAAGGCTGAAGAACAGGTTCTGGCTGACCAGAGTGTCTGGGAGAACAAAGCAGTCAAATGCTTTTCCTGCCCAGGATCCCAGCTGTCTGCATCCCTGCAGACACTTCTCTTGATCAGATCAGTGGGGACAGTAAAGCAGCTCCAGAGGTTTTGCTGCTCTGCCTTTCTCACTTGCCTTGGCCTTCCTTTCCTTCTCCAGCCTGCCTGGCTCTTGCTGTGGGATGAAAGCAAGTTGTCTTCGGTATGACATTTTTGTCGCGGTTACGCTTGGAAAGGCTTGAGAATCTCTACCCTGCAAAGTAGATCTTCAAGACCATTTCAGGCTGCACTGTAGAGTCTGAACCAGAACTGAGATTCTTTCTGTAGGGAAGCGTCTTCTGTATGGGGCTCATTAGATTTTCTCCAAACCAAGATGACCTGCTGTTCAAATAGAAAAACAAAAGCAGCTGCATTGGTTAGATATGAACCCACATACCTCTGAACATCTTGCAGAACTGGTAGACTTTATCCCCTGCCTCCCCTCCAAAAAACCCACCAGTGGATCCACCAGTGTGAAGGAGATTGTTCCAATAATTTGAAGTTGCATGTATAAGGAAATGGTCTCACATTCCCAAAGGGAAGTTTTCTTATCAGGCCAGTTGAATGGGGAGAAGTGTTTCATATCAGGAGAGGTGTTTTCTGCTATGTGTTGGTCTCAGGCCATGAATACCAGTAGCTGGATGTGAGCTCAGAAGGGCACTGGTGGGCCACAGTATTGGATGCCTTATGTTCTGGCTTTGCATCCTCAGACCGGAGTTCAAACAGTGACATTTCCTTGTAGGAAGCATGATAGAAGTTGATTTTCTAGGTTAAGAAACCATGGATTATTGCTTTTTAATATTAATAATAATTATCATCGTCATCATCATCACTGAGGCTGGGGATTAATGCAGAACTCGGGACTTCAAGCTTTATCAAATGGAACTGATAAAAGGCACTTTTGGCCTCAGGGCCAGCTGACTTTAGGAACATCCCTGGGCTGCTCTCCAAGGTTGTCAAAGATGGAATATGCCTGCTCTGTTTAATGGGATTTAATTCTGCTAAGCCATGCTTTTGGACTCAAGCCAACATCCTGGCAGTGCAGTTGGTTAATGTGCCTGTGACTCTGCATCGCTAGCCCTCATTCTGTGCTGTGGAATTACTTCCGAGCACAGTCTTCCAACACACCTGTGTGATTAAATGAAGGTACCTGCATTGGACAGCCTGAGTTGCCTTTGAAGCCTTGTCTTCCCCTTTTTGAAACCAAATTGTGCTTCTGACTATGCAGATGAGTCCTTGGTTTTGAATTTGCATTCTCAGGGACCCTGATGCTTTTTGGAAACATGTTAAGGATTGAAGGTGTTCATGGGGGATAAGCTTCCCTAAAGGATGGCCGGCCCACTAATAATCTTCTGGAAGATGCCGTGCAGGAATTGTCATAGGTTGTTGGATCTTTTGGATACTCGCACAGGGCAGCATTGGAGGCCTGGCCAGTCTTCCCTAGAATGGAGCCTCTTACCTGGGCAACGCATGAGGCTTCCCTAGCAAGCAAGCGTTCCCCAGAGGATGAAAATGTGGAAACACCTGGAGCTTTGTACAGGGAGTGCTAAATCCCTTCTCCTTCATTTTGATATGATCTGTGAGTCTTACTGTTGATCTAAAATCCTGCTAAGCAATGCAGAGTACTAGTTGTGATTCACCTGAGCAGAATTGCTGCTTAACTTGGTTTAACAAGTGCCAGGATGTACTTGAGTATTTACATGCCTAATTGGGCTAACTTGGTAGCTAGCAGGGATTGTGCTTGGTTAAGCTGAAAGGGCTGTGTTGGAGCCAGAAAGGGCAGAATGGAGTGGTGGGGGGCAGGCATCTGACAGCTGCTGGTGTGTTGCCAGTTCCCTTTGTCCCTTCAATTGTCCACACTGGCTTCCTGCTCTGCCAAGCCAATGTTCTGCTGTCCAGGACAAAAGGGAGTCTAGGATTAATCTGGGTGTCTTAAGTCCTCTGTCTTGCCTCTTTCTCTGTTTTTGCATAATCCCAACCTTGAGGAAGAAGGGAAAACAAAGCAGAGATTGTGTGTGTGTGTGTGTGTGTGTGTGTGAGAGAGAGAGAGAGAGAGAGAGAGAGAGAGAGAGAGAGAGAGAGAGAGAGAAGGCTTGGTTTCTCTCAAGATCAGTGTTAAAATGTTTGTTTTTCCCTTTTGACTCTTGCCTGCCTTTGCTCTCCAGCCACGGATGCTGTCTTGGTTGTTTTAGTGAAGTGCAGGTTCCCTCACGTTGTCTGGCCCATCGCAGTGTTTGCAGCTTTATGGGATTCTTCCAAGTCACTCCAATGTGTGCGACTAGAAGACTTTGAGATGGATCAGGATTTCCCCCTGAAAGCTTGTCCGGTTTGGGCCAACAGCTGCTCTGGACCTGCACCTGTGCCAGGCAGACAATTAGCCCTCGCTTGCAGCTCTGAGCTCACACACACGCACACGCACACGCACGGGTGGATCTGGGGTGCTTAAACCTTTTGTTGCTTTGTATGGAGGATTCTGTGGTGCTCAAACAGCTGGTGCATTATTCCGACGTCTTTCACAGTGCCAGTGCTTCTTTCACAGCTCCTTCCCTTGGTGACTTTGCTTTGGGCTATGCAGAAGTGAAAGTAGCTTTAGCTGTTTTACAGTTGAATTCCAAACCCAGGATCTTGATGGATCCCTGGCAAGAGAAATTGTATGTTGAAGGCAGACAGCACTAGCTTAGTAAAAATATGGCTTGTTTCAGGAGTCAAAAGAAGAGTCTCCTTTGCTGGATCAGGCCAGAGGCCCATCTAGTCCAGCTTCCTGCATCACACAGCAGCCCACCAGAAGCTTTGCAGAGCACTTATGGCACCTGCATCAGACATTTTAAGGTTGTCCACATCTACACACATCCCTCATGGGATGCCCCTGTGGTGGGATGTCCCTCATCCCTGTGATGACACTTTCCCCTAGGAATTTATCCAAGCCCTTCTTAAAGGCATTAATGCTAGGTGCCATCACAAAAACGCCATCCATTATGTGGCAGGGAGTTTCACAGACCAACCACTTTAACCCAATTGATATAGGAGTGGTTCCAGCTTGTTCTGAAGTGTCATTTGTGAAGTGTCTGAAGTGTCAATAGGTGCTCTGAGTTGATGACAAAATAGTGGAGTCAGAGAAGGACTCAAACAATGAGTTGACCAGGCAGAGATGGTGAGGGGAGAATATCTGAAATTCCTCAGGCACTTGTTATGAAGAACAAAACATCCCTCCTCTGCCAGCAGCTTGGACTTGCTCAGTGTAATGTGTGCAGATCCTTCCTTGCCTTTACTGAATCATAGCCTGCTTCTGTTAAAAAAAGATTCAGAACCGGTTTCTTGTGGGGTGATAAAGGCTGGGGGAGGAACTGAAGCCTTGCCCTAGAGAAGGGCAGAATGGGAGGCTTGTGTTTCTTACCAGTTCATCTCCTCCATGAGGGCTTATGACTACCTCTGTCCTTCAGAACATTCTTGCTTGGGCTCCCTCCACCTCCATCCATCACAGCGCTTGGAAAGTGCTGCTTGGGTGATCCGAAAGCAGGGTTTGGTGTTGGGCAGGGTGATTAACGGTAACTCCTTTGAAAATTGTGTTCGCTTTCTGTTCTTGAGGGCTGTGATGAAAACGGGGCACCCCACAGTATCAAAACATGGGGCACACGAGGGTCAAAAGTGTGAGGGCCGTGTTTATAGAAAGGTGCTGTGATGAGGCTGCTGGCTCCCCCTGTTGACTTGCACGCTGCAGCTGTGCTACTTGATGGAGCCCCCAGAGTTTGAAAGGTGTGAGAACCATTTGGTTTCTGCTCCAGAACTCAGTTGTTTCTCCAAGCACAGGCTCCCCTCCGCCCCTGGAGTCCAAAACCTGCAGTGGAACTTAACGTCTTCTCTCTTCCTTTACAGATTCCTGATGAATTTGACAGTGGTAAGTAGATGGGCATTGCTGTTTTTCAAAGCTGCCTTGTGCCATTTCAGGAGACTCTTTGGGGGCTGACGTGCTGGTGGTGTAAGCAGGCTGGTAGCTGGCAAACCACATGCAACCCTTGGATACAGTGGGTGGCTCTCTGAATTACCGTATGTTGCCCTACTTCCTTTTTGCATCACAAAATATAAATGAGAAGCGTTCAGTCTTCATAATTACTGTATTTACCAAGTATAAACTGAGAATCTGCTGGATTAAAGAAATTAATGTTCAAGGTGAATGAAGTATTTAAGAATTTAAATGCTTCTTAAATATTGTTGCTCTTAACACATCTTTTGTGGGGCTCTCAAGCATCGAAGTTTACTGAAAGTTGCTGCTATGTTGGGCATGTTAAGTTTGCTCCGCACTCCGACATAGACCAAGAAGCAGGAAAACCATCGGCACAGCCCTCCCCCCCCCCCCCCCCACACTTCTACTTAGTATGTTGATTTGGTCAGGATTTTGAAATAGTTTTCCAGATAAGCGTGATTGCCTTGGCCAGGGAACACAGCTGAAAAGTTCTGAATTGATCCTTTTGATAGGAGAGTTGACAGCCAGTCCTACTTGCCAGGCACTGACAAGTGTCCAGGTTTCTTCCAAAGAACCTGGGAATGGGCTACAACTGTCTTCTTGGCTCTCTCGGGGGAGAAATGGGCACCTGGTTCCTCTTCCAACAAATCAGCTCCTGAAGCTCATCTGATGCTAGCAGAGAAAGTTTTCTTTCTCATCTCAACAAAATTTGGGGAAGGCACCTGAAATGTCTCACTCCTGGTGCACTGAGGGATCTTTACCCAAGAATGGTTACACCGAATAATGTTATAAGGGAAGAACTTCGTAGGAAAGTAAATCTTGCCTACTTAAATGTCTCAGTTTTTGACGAGTACAGATGTCCCTCGTTGCCCACTTGGGTTCTGTTCCAGAACATCCCATGGATATTATGTATATGTATGTGTGTGTGTGTGTGTATAATATATAAAAAAATAAAAATCATGGAATTCTGGGAGGGATTCCTTCTGTCACCTGAACACCCACCAAGAACCCATGTGGAGAAACCCTTAGTTTTTCTCCCTAAGGGGAGAAACCCTTAGTTAGACACCTTAGTTATTTAGTTTATTTGCGCATGGGGGGAAGTTGCGCATGAGGGGAAGTTGCGCATGGGGGGATGATGCGCATGGGAGACAGATGCGCATGGGGGGATGATGCGCACGGGGGATGATGCGCATGGGGAAAGTTGCGCATGGGGGGAAGTTGCAAATGGGGGGATAATGCACATGGGGATGTTGCACATGGGGGACTGATGCAGATGGGTGATGTTGCATATGAGGATTTGAGGCACATGGAGGACTGATGCGCATGGGGAGAAGTTGCGCGTGGGGGATGTTGCACATGGGGGGAAGTTGCGCATGGGGGAGTTGATGCACAGGGGGTGTTGATGCACCGTGGGGGGATGTTGTATAGGGAAATCTTACTCCTGCAATGTGGGTACGCTTTTTGCGTGTGTGTTGTGTGTGTGTGTATAAAACAATGGAAAACTAGGTTTAAAGACCCACTTCCAGGTTTCTTGCTCCTCTCTTGCACCACGTTGAACAAGGTAGCGCCTCGATATCTGCAGGGTTTGCCAGGGTTCAAGACCCAGGTCCCCACAAGACCGGGTGAGCTCCCCTCCTTAGCCCAGCTCTGACGCAGCTGGAACCCATTGTATTGGCTCTGCCGTTCCATTGGACTATTTAAGTGGCATGGAGAGGGGGGCTTTGCTGCTTTGGTAACAGCCTATCCTCCATATCAATCTACCCAGGCCTTTGTGCTTCACATGCAGCGTCGAGCACGATACCAGAGTCTTTCAAGACCAATGGATGCCAAGTTATCCAAACAGTAGAAAAGCAGTTTTTTAACTGATTTGCAGTGACCATTCATGTGGGGTCAAACCTATGTATAACAGGGTTGGACCTGCACTGCCTGACAGCTGCATTTTGACCCTTTTCATAGTCCGGTGCACCAGTATATGTTCCCTGCTGGAGAGATTTGAGGCTCAAGAAAACCTGAGCTTTTTTTGTTTGTTTGCATCCCTAGCTAGCCAAATGTCTTCAACACCTCAGTATTTAACCAGCAGTGAATGTGTGGAGATCCTGGGAGAGCTGAAAAGCACCAGAAACTGAACTATAAATATGTTAATTTCTTGACGTGTAAAAGCGGATAGTAAGAGAAGGCAAGAGCATGACCTGCTTCCACACCCACCATTTTTACAAGCAATAAAATATTAAGAGGAAAACAACCAACTTCCAAGAAGAACCAGGTCCCCTTTATGTTTCTCAGAGGACAGTGAGGGCAGAAGGGCTTTCTTTAGTGACAGCAGAAGTGCTGGAGCAGAGAGAGTGTGCTCAGCCCTTGTCAAGAACAGAAGGTCAGGCGGTTCCACAGACACCCTTCCCTAACTCCCCAAAATGCCCACCCCAAGCGAGCATAACTGGAGGTGAAAAGCCAGCATTACAATGGGAACGAACGGAGAGCCGGAGGGTATTTGGAGTGGGGGAAGAGGACTGCCTGCATCCCCCAGGGGGACGAGCCACAGGCGTGGCAGATGTCGTTGTCGTCCTTAGCTATTCCCACATTGAAGGGAGGAGCAGGTGGAGAGGCCGATTTCAGGACAATCTGGGGAGAGAATTGAGGTCAGGCTCCAAAGGCATCTGAAAGGCTGTGCCCGTTTGTGTCCTGGGGCTGTCTTCATTGTGTCCCAGAGCAGCTGATTTCTTAGAATGGTCTTGTACGTGGGCCCAGCCTCACCCTTCCTTCCCCTGCCAGATCTATTCCTCAGAATACTACGTGGGCAATCGGTTTGGGTGGCTAACTTCAAACACTTGAAATTGGAATTATTTCCCTCCCTCACTGGGAATGAACATCTCTGATCTTAGGTCAATGCAACCCTCTCCGGGGCGTCTCTCTTGTCAAGGGCGGAAGCCTATAACCTCCATGCATCGCTGTATGGAGCGATGCATGGAGGTATTCTGCCTTTTCTGCCCAGAAGGGGTACCTTCTGTGTCGAGAGGTTTCCAAACAAGTGCGGCCACGGAGGGCTCCGAGCAAGAGGGCCAGATGGAACTGTGCACAGCAGACTGACCAGTCCCGAGACCTTTTCTGATGAAGCTGGAAGGGGGAGCCGCTTCGGGGAGGGTTTTTGCCAAGGAGAGGAAGCGCCTTTCACCAGCTCCTTTCAGCTGGCCTGGCATATGCTCTTGACAGATTAAAAGGCATTCTCCAGTCACGGCCTCTTTGTGGTCCACAATAGGTTTATTCTTTCTCACCCAGCCCACCCCCTTCACGTGCCTCCCCCCCTTGCAGATTTTTAACTCCCCCTTCAGGCTTATCGTTGTTTGATGTCAAGTTGTCCAGATTGCTGTTGGCTGTTTTGTTTAACCAGTCTCGGGGCTTCACGTCTCAAAGAGATTTGGTGCAGCCCGTTCTTCCCTGCTCTTCTTATTGGTTTTAACTCTATCCACATGCATCAAGCTGAGCAAATTACTTCCATTCTCTCCCCTTCCCTCTAAAATAACTTTCCTTGGTCAAGCATGAATTGCTGGCCTCTCAGTGTCTGCTGCGGTCATTCCCTGGATGCTGCTCTGCTCCTCTTCAGGTGATCTAATTTCCTTACCTACCTTCCTTTACTGAAGTTCGAAGTTTAAGTCTTTACTTGGCCATTGCAAGCCAAAGATCAGAATCTTGGGCAGGAAAAAGGTTGCCTGCAATAAATGGCCTCCATTTTTCTTTCTCCTCCTGGGTCACTTGCATGTGAACCAGAATAGTTCCAAGCAGGCAGGAGTCTATAGCTTAGAAGCCACTTTGTTGGGTTTTTGTGGCTTAGGCTGCAATCCTAAAGACACTTTCCTGAGACTAAGATGCTTTGTGTTCAGTGTGGCTTACTTTTGAGTAGACATGGCCTCTGAGGAACTGCAGTTCGGATTGTGTCCTTAGAGACATGAAACTCAAAAGCAAAAAGCTTTTATGAGGCAGTCTTTCCAACTGGCCACTGTCACAAGCCTGAGTTTGTCTCCACGCCCTTCTGAGACGCACTAAACTTCCTAAGGCTGTTGGGCTGCTGGATTCCTCTGAAGAGCAGTGATGCAGCTCCCAAAACGATGCTTTCTGGTCGGCAGTGCAAAGAATGCAAGAAGGAGATGTGTGTCTGCGAGTCCGACTCGGTGGTGTGTTTGTGTACATATTTTCTCTTTATTCTTATTGCAGCCAATAGGGCTGTGGGTGGCTCAAGTGGTTAAGACGCTGTGCCTCTTAACCAGCAGGCCAGGGTTCGAGACCCGGGTCGGCCCCACAAGACAGGGTGAGCTCCTGTCCTTAGCCCAGCTCTGCGACGCCAGCTGGATCCAAGCATATCGGCTCTGCCTTTCCATTGGACTCATTCAGTGGCGTGGAGAGGTGGGATTTGCTGCTTGGGTAACAGCCTATCCTCCATAACAATCTAACCCAGGCTTTTGTGCTTCACATGCAGCGTGTGCAGCGCCGAGCACGATACCAGAGTCTCAAGACTGACGGAGGCCTGCTATTGCAGCCAGCCTGCTGCAAAAGCTTCTAGCGGATGATGGAGCTTGCCAAATTCCAGCATACAAACCTCCTGTTGACACCTGAGTCCTTTTCCCTGTGCGGCAGCAGGGCCAGTTATCCAGCCCAGCTGCTCAGCTTGGATTATCATAACAATTGCCCCCAAATTATGCCCCATTCAGTGCGCCTGCCTTTGACTGATTAACTTACAGTTTCTGTTTGAATAGTCCTGGCGCTAAGATGCTAAAGCTGTAATCTCAGAGGGATAGTTAACTGCGCTGGTGTGGGGACTGTGGTCTCGCTCACACGCTCTTTCTTCCTTGGCCTGACCTCTGCTTAGGCGAGCTGGTAATTGAGGAATCTATTAGTATTCTTTGGGAAGAGCTGTGGGGCTCTGCATATGTTCAAGCTGCATCAGATGGCTGCTGCGGGGAGAGGGGGTGAGGGAGGGGATCTGAGCCACGCTTAAGCTGCCAGCCACAAAGCTGTGCCTCCGTTAATATCCATTCACGTACGCCCAGAATACATTTAACTTCTGCTTTCTAGCGACACCATAAAAATAAATGCTGCCGTTTATTGCCACATACAAGACTTCTGGCCAGGGATCAGGGCTTTTAATCCTGTTTTGAAACAAGGATGCTGAAGTAGCACATAGCTGTGCAAGATCCTTCTCTCCTCTGAGGAACTGCAGTTCCTCCTCTTCATAAAAAGCCATGACAAGTTCAGCAGGTCTGAAACAGGTCTGTGTGAATGACGTGGACAGACATCTCAGCGTCCGTCTGAGTGCAGATTGCTTCCAGAGATACTGTCTCAGACCTCCTTGGCAAAAATACCTTCCCAGTGCAAGTCCTGGGGTATCCTCAAGGCACCTGCTCAGGGATGTGTGTCGCTTGTTTGCCTGTGTATTTTGACTTAAAGGGTAAGGTGCTTGCCACATATGACCCTGTTCTCTTAATCGGCTTTCAGATCCGGTGGTGATTCAACAGCTCCGAAGGTCATACAAATACTTCAAAGATTACAGGCAGGTAAGTGAGTCTTTCACAGTCCTGGCCAGGGCTGGCGCTTCCCAGAACGTGTCCCACATTCTGTCTTTCCTGAAACATGAGAGTGGTTAGCATTCCAACAGGCATGAACACCTATTGGCCACCTATTGCCTGGTCAGTGACTAGTTGGCGCTGCCACAGCCCTGTGCCCTGTATCGGAAAACCCTCTGGCTCTCGGATCTTTGCTTCACCAGACTCCAGCTTTTCTAGGGACAGAAACACCCTGGAGCAGGACAGCTTTGGCACTGTAAGCCTCACAACCACACAAGAAATCAGTTTCATTGTGTGGCACTGAAAATGTATTTCTGCCACTTGTATCCAGCTTTTCCTTCTCCGAAAGAGACAAGAGTGAGGATGCCACTCCCTGGTGCTTTATGCGTCTGTGCGGATGGTGGTGCCTTCTATTCCTAGACAGGGCTGCCTTGGGTTTTGCTTGCCCAGCCGACAGCAACTTCCACCCACACCGGCTGAGTTGGTAGCTGACGCTCTGTGTGTTGCTGCAGCAGCAATAGAGACTTCACCAATTACGCAGAGTCATGCCTGCTGCTGCTGCCGCCCCAGTGAGT
The DNA here is from genome assembly GCA_030015325.1 of Cryptoblepharus egeriae. Classification (NCBI taxonomy): domain Eukaryota; kingdom Metazoa; phylum Chordata; class Lepidosauria; order Squamata; family Scincidae; genus Cryptoblepharus; species Cryptoblepharus egeriae. The sequence continues at coordinate 2,437,647 of JAREYC010000021.1, forward strand.
CCTGTCAGCTGTCGGGGAGGCTGAACTCTGCCCTTGGCAGCTCTAGCTGACGGCTTGGCTTGGCAGCTCACATTCCTCTTAATACACATGTGATGGTGGCCCCACTGCTGCCCCTGGAGCGTGTGCCGGCTGCCCCTTTTTTCACTGTGGAGAGTCCAAAAACTGCAGCCACACAGATGGGGAGGGAGAAGAGTCTCCTCTGAAAAGCCTGGCCTCTGGCAGCTGTGAGGGTGCTCCTTCAAAGTGCTGTCCATCTGGACTTTGGTGGAGGGGGCTTGGCAAGAACCCTGTGCTGCTAACTGCTACTCTGTGTCCACTACACTCTCTGTTCTTGATAAGGCAGGGAGACGTCTTGTGATGGTCCTGAAATGCACAATCTGTGCTTGTACTTCTGTTGAGCAACACTCCAAAACTGTTTGGTTTCTCCTTTTCTCTGTCCCTCTTTTCAAAGAGGTTGCTGGAGTCCCCATCAGTGTTTACAAGCTGATTGCTTAAGCAGAGGTTGGACCTGGCCTGCTAGTTCCCAGGCTGCTTCAAGTGGTGTGTCGGGTTTCTCGCTTAACACTTGAGGACTAGACACTTAGGACACAATCTTACCCAGTTTAGGCCAGCATAACTCACCTGTCTCCCCCTTCCTGGGTTTGTGTGGGGAGGCTGGCACATGTCTGTGCCTTATGACACTTTTGTGACACCCCCCAGGCCAGTACAGGACTTGTGCTGGCCTAACTGGAGCTTATGATTGCAACCTTAACGTTTCCGTTTTTCTGGCCTTCAGGCCCACTTGGAAAAGCTCCAGTTCATGCTTTGTTCCTCTGGTCCTGGCCATTTTGCTGGAGTTGTTTCTAGATACACTCCACTTGCAGTTTTGGAAAAGCCGTACACAAATATTTATAAAAATAATTCTGTTTCTGTTCTGTTTGGTAGATGATCATAGAGCCCACCAGCCCCAAACTTCTCCCAGACCCTCTGAAAGAACCCTACTACCAGCCCCCTTACACCCTAGTCATCGAGCTGACGGACGTTCTCCTTCATCCTGAATGGTCGGTGCGTATCTCTTCCAGTTCTTGAGGTGAGGTGATTCATGAGTGATGGGAGCACAGGCGCTTTTCGGATCTGCAGCCACGCAGCCTCGTGTCTGAGGTTCATGTTGCTCTCACGTTCTGTGAAAGGCCACTTGGCAAGCCTGTCCTCTCTGTAGGGAGAGAGTTGTCCTGGCTTCAGTAACTGTGGGTCATTGTCTGGGTTTTTCCTCAACTATTTCCCCTTTTTTCAGCAGAAACACCATTTCAGGTGTTTTCAGGAGTCTTTGTCCTCCTCTGTGTCTGGGCTGGCCAAGCCCGTGTTGAGTCATGGCAGCCATTGCCAGTGGCCTGGTGTATGCTGTGGACTTTCTTGCCTTTCCTGTGCCCACATATCTGAGATGGGGAGGGAGGCAGCTGCAGGCTCTGGAAAAATAGGGTGGCAGTTTGAGGTTTAAACATTGGGGATTGCCCTGTTGGGAGGTTGGGGTTGAAAGCTTCCAGCTCCCTTCTCCAGCAGAGCTGCCAGCATTGATCTGCTGCTCTTCTTCCCATCTAGTCAATTTTGCACCTCTCTTTTTTCCTCTCCTGCCTCACCCTCTTCCCTCCTCCTCCTCGGGCCGCCTTCTGTCCTCAGCTAGTGACCGGCTGGCGCTTCAAGAAGAGACCAGGCATTGATAACCTGTTCCAGCAGTTGGCACCGCTTTACGAAATTGTTGTCTTTACATCTGAGACAGGAATGGTGAGTGCAGAGTGACTGGGCTCTGCCAGGCACTGGGAAATCGGGGGTGGCTTTTGACTGGCAGGAATGTGGGCTGCCCAGCAGTGCCTCTCGGCCTTTCGCTGTCCAAACCTGTGAAATGAGGGATATGGAGGAAAAAAGCCGTGAGCAGAATTATTGCCATTCAGGGGACCATAAGTGTGACTGTTGAAGACCTGGAGGCGGTTGGAAGGCAGGATTCAAGAACGAAGGGGAAAGAGAAGGCCTTGCAGAAAGTGGATCAAGTTAGATCCAGCATCCTCAGGGTAGCTTTAAACAAACTGAAATGGACACTATTTCCTTAGTTGGTTTCTTCTAGACTTGGGGGAAAGTCAGGTTGCCATTCCGGCAGTGGGAGCCCCAGTCCGACCCCTACAGTTCCGCTTGTGGGCAGGGCAGGGCAGGGCACCGGTGGTTCCAGGCTATATCTCAGTAAAAATGCAATGGAGTTTTATGCCCAGTTGGCCTTTGTGGCACTCTGACAACAACTGCAGAGAACCCTGCAAGAGAAGGAGGGAACTGGTGACCCCTTTGAAAGGGGCTGGGGCTTCTGTCCCTGGGCTGCCTGCCTTCTCTCCCCCTCCCTTTCTCAGGCTTGAGCGGCAGGAGGAGTCCCACAGGGGAGTGTGCCACAACTCATTTGCACATGGATGGCTCCAGCCGCTCCCCTTTCAGCCTATTGAGTCCAGGCTATTACTGTGCTAATTGAGTGTGGCTGTCCTTGTGGGAAGAAAACAACAGCCTGGTCAGGAGACTTGTGGGCAAAAGACCAGAAACCACTCAGGGAAGGGGTGGCCTCCAGTTCTGGGCTGGGGGTTTCATTTGGTGCGAGAGCCTTGAGCGGACATTGCCTGGCTCAGAACTGCAGCTCCAGCAGTTGGAGCAGGAGCATGGTCAGGGCAGCCCTAACTTGTCCCAGAACATGCATGTCAGTGTGCCTGCACCGTATCCAGCACACATTTTGGGCTTGCTCCAAGGCAATAGGAAACTTTCACTTTACCCTGGGAAAAGCTACTGCAGTCCCAATGGGACATCTCGGATCTGTGCCACCATAGGTAGTTGATGGTGCAAATCAGGGCAGCCTGGGTGTGAACAGGGTTAGGACCTGGCAGTTGTGCCAGACCCTGGCCCTGCTTCTCCCCCCCCCCCCCCCCGTCCTGCCTGCTGCTCTCCCTTCCACCGTCTCCCTGCACTTGCTCTGGTGATTTTGTGACAACACTGGAACAAAGGACTGGCTCAGCTGTTCCTTAGGATTGGGCCCTGTGTGTTCTCTGAGCTGAGATGCCTCCACCTTGGATGACCACGCGATTGACTCCCTTTCCTCTCTGCTAACCACACAGCCAAAGAATGTGCACAAAAGGAGTCGCAGAGCATGACTGACAGGAGAGCCCTTGGCAAAGAGGTCACATGAGTTTGCCAGGCCCCTCTCCTTTCATTCCTGCCGAGAAGGTCCTGAAACAGAGGCCGGGCAGCATCCTGTGTTGGAAAGAAACAACATTTGGGTGGCAAATGCTTGCACTCTGCACCGGAGTGGTTTAGCAGCATTTCAGGCCTGCATAGTAACCCTCTTCTTCCTCTTTCCCAGACTGCTTTCCCGCTTATTGACAGCGTTGACCCTCATGGTTTCATCTCCTATCGACTCTTCCGTGATGCCACCCGTTATATGAATGGGCACCATGTCAAGGTATTTCTGTCCTGCCTGGGGGCAGTATAGATGGGGCAGGGAGATTGTCTTGTGACAGAGTTAATTAACTGGTTGATTTAATTAATCAGCTCCTATAATAATAAAAAGCAGGCCTCCGTCAGTCTTGGAAGACTATGGTATTGTGCTCAGCTCTGCACACGCTGCATGTGAAGCACGAAAGCCTGGGTTAGATTGTTATGGAGGAGAGGCTGTTATCCAAGCAGCAGATCCCCCCCTCCACGCCACTGAATGAGTCCAATGGAAAGGCAGAGCCGATACGATTGGATCCAGCTGACGTCGCAGAGCTGGGCTAAGGACAGGAGCTCACCCTGTCTTGTGGGGCTGACCTGGGAATCGAACCCTGGCCTGCTGGTTAACAGGCACAGTGTCTTAGCCACTTGCGCCGCCCACAGCCCCCCAATAATAATAATAATAATAATAATAATAATAATAATAATAATAATAATAATAATAATAATACAGAGAGACAGACAAGCTATTGGAACACAATACTCCAGATATAACCAATATAGAAAGGAGTAAGATGCGGCTCGTTGACATTGCCATACCAGGTGACTGAACTGGAGAGAGCCAGTGCAATACAGAATTGAATTCAGTTCACTACAGAATTGAAGAGAGCCAGTGCAGGTGGTTCCAGTGATAATTGGCACGCTGGGTGCAGCCCAAAGACCTTGGCAGGCTCTTGAAAACTATTGGCATCCACAAAATATCACTCTCAACCACCAAAAGCCGCTCTTCTAGGCTCTGCACGTATTATCTGCTGCTGCATCACACAGTCCTAGACCCTTGGGAAGGGTCCGACTGGTGATGTGACAGAAACCAGCATGAAGTTGTTTGCTGTGTATTACTGTTGACGTTGAATAAAATAATAATATTAAACTTTATTATTATTTATAATTGTTACAATTATAAGATAATAATAAATTTATTTTTATAATAAACTTAATTTATACCCTGCCTTTCTCCCAGAGGGACCCAGGGCGGCTTACAGAGCAATCCATAAAAACATGACCAATAAAATCCAAACTGGATCTCGGGCATGATCTGGTGCACAGTCTTCTCAGGTAGCAATTGTTGGATGTGCCTCTTGAGGAAATGGGCAAATATTTATTTATTTAATGTATAGGCTGGACATATGGATGGACTCTGTTTCCTGTATCACACTAACACTTGTCCAGAATGCTCATGCTGCAAACCAAGACTGTGGTCCACCCCACATGTTCTCACTTGGGAGTGGGTTTCTTTGAATTCAGTGGGATTTACTTCCGGGGAACATAATTAGAGAAGCCACTACAACAGTGGGGTTGGGCATTTTCACAAATAACCCTAAATGTCCCTGCATTCCCATTGACCTAAAAGGAACACCACTCCTACCATGAAGCATGTGTTAGAGTAACCTTGTCCCACCTCTGGCATAACTCCACAGCCAAGTGGAATGCATCCTGTGCGGTGAGCCTCGGCAGGCCCGAGGATGGAGCACCAGGTGCACACCTTGGTGTCCCGGCTGCCTGTGCTCACAATAGCCTGTGGTCTGCCCTGCTCAGAGCCTGCCTTCTGGCTGTCTTCCCTCCCTCCCTCCCCCTCACCTCCCCTCACCTCCCATCTGCTCCAGCAGAGCAGTGGGGTGCCTTGTCTCTCAATGGCAGGCCTTGGCAGCTTCTGGGTCCTGATGGTTGTTGATTTTTTTCTCTGCGCTCACCCCAGAAGAAAAAACTTGGGAGGGGAGAGAGGTGAGGATCACACACACACACACACACACATACACCCTTCCCGGCTGGGAGAAGCCCTTCAGAGACACTGGTGCTGTCAGAAGCCATATTAGGAACATATCTGGAAGTCTTCAGATATGGTTGGAAGGCCCAAAGCATGGGAGGAAAATGGTGCCGAGGGAAACTCTTTAGTTGGGGATGGAGGAGACACCTACTTTCTTAGCAGACGAGCAGGCCGGATAAGGACATCGTGAACTTTTCTGCCTCCGTTGCAAGCTGCAGTTCTGTCCTGAAATGCCATAGGAGTTGCCTGAGTGTGGCCTCTGACCCACCTCTGCCGCTTCCTCTCTAGGACATCTCCTGCCTGAACAGAGACCCTTCCAAGGTGGTGGTGGTGGACTGCAAGAAGGAGGCCTTCCGCCTGCAGCCCTTCAACGGCATGGCCCTGAAGAAGTGGGATGGGAACTCTGATGATCGCACACTCTTTGATCTGGCCGCCTTCCTGAAAAGTAAGGAGAGCCTTGACCGTAGCATTGGCTGCCAGGGGCAGGTGTACCTTTTTTGATGGCCTTGCAGGATCTCCGTCCCCAGCCTTTCTTGTGGAGCTTTTCCGGTCTGTGTTCTGTGCACTCCTCAAGAGTTGGGGAAAATCCCTATTCTTGCTGCTCCCCTGCTCTGGGCAAAAGACATGTTATCAAGTGGAGTTTCCCTTTGACCCCAGCAGGGGGTCTTCTCTAGTGACTGTCTGTGTTCTGCGTCTCTTGAGTCCTCTTGGGAGTTATTCAGTTACTTGACTTTGTCTGTAAAGCACTTTGGGAATTTTTTGCTGAAAAGCTGTATAGCGTCAGCTCTGTGAGTCTCCTGAGAGCCCCTCCATCACTTCCTTCCCTTGACCACCCCAAGAGTGGCTGCCCTTTCAAGGTGGAACTCCATCTCAGTGAATTGTAGTCAGGCCCTCCCTGGACATTTCCCAACTGGGTGGGAGATTTTTTATCCATCTGGCTTTTGAGGGGGGAGAGATCTGCTTCGGTTAATCCTGAGAGGGCTTTGCTGCTGCATCTTTTGCTGTCTGTTGTCTTCTGTTTCCGGGTGGTTTGCCTGGGGTTGTAAACAGCCCTGGGCACCTGGCTTGGGCACCTGGCTTGGTCCCCCGGGGGAAGCTGAGATCTAAATTTTGTCCAGCGTTGTGCAAAACAGGCGCAGTGCGTCAGTGCAGGATCTGCTTTTTCTGCAGTGTGGGGTCAGTGGGTGAGGCAGACCCACAGAAAATGGGTGGAACATGCATAGTCTAGGGGGGATATGGCTATGTTCTATGGACTGTGTTAAGCGGGTTCTGCCTCACCTGCCACTCTCACCCTGCATGTCCCTGGCGCATATTGTGGCCAACCCTGACCGCAGGAGCACCTTCAGGCATTTCCTGCTGCACCTGCTCTTTGAGCCGGCACTCCTTCACGCTTGCCTCTTTGTCACCACACAGCCATTGCCGTGAGTGGGGTGGATGATGTCCGGACAGTGCTGGAAAACTACTCCTTGGAAGAAGACCCCCTGGCAACATTTAAACGCAGGCAGTCCCAGCTGGAGCAGGTGAGCCAAGCCCCCTTCCCTCACAGACCTGGTAGGTGGAGCTCTTGCTGAGCTCTTGCAGGGGAGTCCGCCATGCGGTGCTATTCCTAAAGTTCTGGAGTGCTGATCCTGCTCCAAGAAGCCATACCTGGGCACCTGGAGGATGGAACAGGATTCCTTTTCAGGGGCATTTCAGTTTGTGTCTGACTTTGGTTCCCAAAGAGCATCCAAAACAGTTTACAAAACCACATTTATTTGAAACAACGGTTTACAGTACTGAATAAAGTGTCCTCCGGCTGTAGAAACGGAAAAGAGTCCCACAAGACTGACCCACAGTCAGAGATTGTTTCTGCAAGCAGCTCTCTTACTGCTGGATAGATTGCCAAGGCTTATTTGTATAGGGATTGGATTACCAGGCTGCAGGGCAGAGTTTTAGGCTGCAACCCTAAAGACACTTTCCTGGGAGTAAGACCCATTGAAGACAATGGGGCTTACTTTTGAGTAGACATGGTTAGGATTGTGCCCTTCGACAAATTTGGGGGGAAGGGGAGCTGCAGGAAGGTAGGCTGAAGGTCTTGGAGATGGATAGAGAGCAAAGCTGTGTTTGTGGAGCATTCAAAGAGGGAGCCTCCTTTAGGGCGATCATTCTTGCAGCCACCCAGTGAGCAAGCTCAGTATTTTAGTGCCTCAGGTGGAAGCTGCTGGACCAGAGATGGTGGCTCAAGAGTGAGGCCAAAGGGTGCCTGATCAGTTCGTGGAGAAGCCTGCCTTGCTTCTCTTCCTGATGCTAATTTCAGTGTCGCTGTTATGAGAATCCTCTGTAACCTGCAGTGAAATCTTCCTGCTGCCTGAAGTGGGGTAGAATTAAAGGGCTTCACCCCAACAGTACCGCGTGGCTGACTTGTCTCAGGCCGCTGATGGCAGCATCCCAACCAGAAGATGCCCAGCTCAGATTCCTCCCCACTGCAGCCTCCCACCAGTTCTCTGGGTTTGTTTGGGTTTGTGATGCTCAAGTCTTTTGTAACTTGACCCGTCCCCCTACCCAAGCTCAAGGTGGGTAACAGTTTTCCCTGAAGAGGGCGGCAGCCTGCAGTGTTGATCTTGTGGGAGTTGCTGCTGTTGAGGCCCCAGAATCATTTCAGCAAAGCCCTGGAATTGCTTTTCCTACACGGTGTGTGGTCTCCGTGTTTTTCCAGGCACTTGCAGGCCAACCAAAAGAGAGTGCGTCCGAGGACATGCAGAATGCCTCTCCCAGCACCAGCGAGTTGCTGCACTTGTTTCCTGGGCATGTCCCCATTTGGAGAAGTGGGTTGTGGGTGGCAGCATCTGAGGACTCCCTGGCTGAGCTGGGTTCTGTGTGTGCTTCCGTCACTTTCAGGAAGAGCAGCAGCGCCTCTCTGACCTGTCCCCGCAGAAGAAGCAGCAGCTCTTCCTGGGTTCCCTGGCAAGCCGGCTGTGGCCTCGCTCCAAGCAGCAGTGACCCGGGTGCCCCTGAGGACAGCTGTGCCCACGACAGTGGACTGCTCGGCCACTTGGCCCTTGCCTACTGGGAACGCCACCTTCTGGAGAAGACCGCACAAGGGAGCGCACAGACTCTGGCCAAAGGAGGCCGAGGTCAGGGGCCGCAGGGCCAGCCCCCCAACCCTCCAACCCTCCAAGTCCTCGCTGCAGTATTCTCCGTTGGGCCTGGAGAATTATGTTCAGACTCAAGCCATTTTCCAGATGCAGATTCCTCCCGACATGGGAACTCTGGTGGCCCGTAGAGCAGCTGCCTTGTGTGTCTGAAGAAGACAGAAAAAGGGGGTCATGGGTGGGCAAGTTGTCTGCAGCACAGCTTCCGGATCCATCTTTTACACGCCTCTATCATGTTTCCTTCAGGCACCAGCCGTGCTGCTCTTCTGTAAGCACGCATGGCAAAGAATGTTCAGTGTGTTCGCAAATAAATGGTCCTCTTTATAGCAATGGTGCCTGCAGAGTCAGTCCACATCGGCCAGGGAGGTGTTTTTGTGCCCTAAAAGCAGCACTCTGGACATGCCCGAGAATCTCATGGTATAAATTTTATTCAGAGAGGACCGGGATTTCTTGAGCTGCTTCCCCAAAACATCATCAATAAAGATTCAGGGTCCTAGTGCTAGTTTTCAGCCTTCTGAGATTCTCTTGGTATTTGATCTTCCCAGTGTCCAGTCTTGGCTTGCCATCCTCTTCAGCACAACCACAGAAGGGCTCAGTCCCCCCTCCTCCACCTCACCCTGGACATCTTGGTGCAGGGAAGGCAGCTTTAGTCTTCGTCCTCAGTCCAAGTCGGAAGTAAACAGGAAAGTCAGCCATCTGGAATATATAGGGGGGGAGAGAAGTTATAGAGAGGAGCACTTTGGTCTGAAGGTGTTTTGCTTTTTGCTCCAGGCTGCATTTTTCTTTCTCCTTCCTATATTCTTCCTATTCATATTCGTAGCAAAAATCCAACGTGGTGGGAAAGGGGTTTCTGGCCTTTGGGTGGGTTCATCAGAAATGCCTGATTTTTATAGTAAGTGTAAAAAAATTCAGTATCTTAATCCTTTTGCTGGCAAAATGCCCAACTGTCAAGAAGGAAAAGGGGGGCTTGAGCTGTGACTGGGAGCTTTGCTCTCTGGTGCACAGTTCCCAAAAGCCAAGTATTTGCTTCCCCCCTTCCCTCCCCTCCCCATTGTGGAAGGCAGAAGGAGAAAAGGAACTTAGGTCTGCAAGCATCCCCTCCTGCACATCCAGAAGGTCCTCAGTTGGCCACCTCTCTGGGACCAGAAGCAGCATGCCAAGAGTTTGCAGGTGGCTCTAAATCCCTCTCTGGTGTGGGGCTGAAATCTTGCACTTCACTGACACCTGTGACTCTGTCCTCATTTCTGGCATCCTCTGTAAAATGGGCCCACCACCACCACCCTCACATGGTATGTTGTTTCAGCATCATCTCCATCCACCACCATGCGGCACGCTCTAAATCCTGCCCCCCAAATCAGTCTCGCTGCCTGACTTTTCTTTGCAGGGCGACCTCAACCTGTTGCTCGCTGTCAGTTTTTTTCCCTTCCTCCCCTTATTCTTGAAAAGAATGCAAGAGGAAAAAAGCGTTTCCCACAGGAACTGAATCAGGACCGTTCCCACACACCCTCCCCCTTTCTCTTCCCCTCCCCCAAAGAAAATGCATTTCCAGGCTGTCTGAGCCAGACCTTCTGTGGTGGGGAGCAGGAGAGGAATAAGCAGCTGGAGGGGGAGCCCCGGAGTGTTTAGAACATAAACAGGACGTGGGGCTGGAAGGACGTCTGCGTCCCTCCTGGCTGCGTTCTCAATGCAAGGCTCTGCATCCCGTGCTTTGCGGTCAGAAAACAGGAAGAAGGGGCTGGGTTTCTCTGCACCGCCATGTCTCTGAGATTTCAAGCAGGGTGTCTTCCACATTTTGCCGGGGTCCCGGGATGCATCCTGAGTTAGCGTTGATACTCAAGATAGCCGGAACCCTAGAAGTAATCAAGCATCTGCCGGTAGCCAAGCATCTGCCCCGGAAACACAAAGGCCAGCAGCCTCCTCATATGCAGGGCCCTGTGCCTTTGGCACCTCCGTTGGAACCCCTCCTTCTCGTGTCCTTCACCACTGCAAGAATCTCTGTCTCGTACTCTTATCACACCCATCTCACTTCCAAACGCTGCCATCAAAATGGTTTTTGGCCACCCCGACGCCTCCGAAGGCCTTCCACGGATGCCCGGGCTGCTTTCTGCCTGCCTCTCTCTTGCTCAACCCCCACATCTCCATCCTTGAATTGCCGGCCCTTGGAGCAGGGACCATTGCAGTGCCCTGGCCGTTCTGGACACTTCCCCTTTGCATCATCATTATTCTGCACCTTCTTCCATTGGGGTTCCACAGTCACAGGCACCTCATGGATGCAGACTGGGGCAGCTGCTCAGGGGGGCCAAAAGGACTCGGGGCTCGAGTGAGGAACACTCTGAGGGTCCTTTGACTGGTATCTGGGAAACCTCAGAAATCTATAGATCAAGCTGGTCCTAGAGCCCTCCCAAAGCATACTCCAGATCTGCAGTGGGCTCTGGTGCGAGCAGCAGTTTGCGGTCAGCTATTTGCCATGGGTGTTTCCCCCGGTGGTTCCAGTCCTGGTGCTGCTGCCTCCTCCCTGAGTTGCCAAGGTCTTGTCTCATTGCTTCCTGTTTGGTGAGTTGAATGAATCCGCTTCCTGGACCTTTTGACATGACCTCACCCGCAGCCTGCTGTTCCACATCCCGCCGCCTCCTCTCCCCCCACCCAGCGCAGGTTGGTGGGACACTGGATGGCGTCCGTTCTGAGCTGTCCTCCCTAGAACTGCTGGGAGCCCCCTTAGCACAGGGCCAGATAGAAGTTGGCCGGTTGTTGGAGTGGGTTCCCTGCCCAAAGGAGCAGTCGTAACACCTGTGGCTGTGGCGGGTCTTCTTCCCATGTACCTTTTGTTCACTTCCATTCAGCAACTGGGGATCAAACCGCAAAAGGCTGCGTAAGGAGCAAGCGTTGCGCCTGCTTCCTGGTCTGTCAGGCAGGTAGGAAGCCGGCTTGGGGGCTATTGCTGCAAAGGGCTTGTAGAGGTTGGACAGGAAGGTTTGCTCCCAAAGGGTACAAATGCATGGAGGGCAGAGTGGTTATTTCTGCTCCCTTGGAGAGTGCTGTGCAATCCCCCAGACCCCTTCGCACCGAGGTGGGAGCAGGAGAAAGAACCAGAGGCTGATCGGACCTGGCTGACCTGAAGGCTCTGTGGGGCCAGAGGGCGCGACCTTCATGGTGTCCCTGCCATGCCCTGCAGCTCCTTCTGCCTGCCCCCAAAGAGCCTAAGCCTTGGCCCCACTCAGCTCAGTGCAGTCCTTGAAAGGCAAGCCCCTTCCAGAGCCAGTCTTGGTGGGAAAGGATTTAGTACCTGGAGCAGGGGGAGGAGGAGGAATAAGGGATGTGGAGGGGCTGCACGGGAGGTCACCACCTCAGGTTGCTCCTGTGTCTGGCTGACAGGTGGGGGCCTCCTCCCCAGATCTGGGCTCCTGGAGAGGAAGGGTGGAAGAGAAGGCTCAAGAAGATAAAGAAGGGGCCAATCCAAGCTAGCTGCTCTCCATGGCAGGAAGGCTGTGGGACAGGATTGTCCTCAGCCCCCGTTGCAGCAGAGGGTCCCAACTGGGTGGAAGTTGCCAGTATTTGCTCTGAAAACACATACTGCTGTTTGAACCCCTTCCCCCAGCCCCTGGCAGCAGACACGCTGGAGACGGCAACCCTGGCAGCGTTTCCTCCCATTCAGGCCTCCAAATAGGGCTCCCGTCCAGTGATGGGCTTCAAAAAATTTAAGAACCGGTTCTCTGCCCATCTGGCAGCCACTTTTAAATGGCTATTTTTAAACTTTATATGTCCTCTCTCTTGTTAAGAACCGGTTCTATAGGGTAGGTGCGAACCTGCTGGTGCCCAGCGCCGCTCCCGTCCCTGCCTTCTCCTTGTCTGGCTGCTGCACCGAAGCTGCTGTGCCCTCCGGCCAACGGTCCTTGGAAGGAAATAAAATTCTGCCCATTGGCATCTGCGCCTTTCCCTGTCCCTTTTCCGGACCTTCACGTGCTGCCTCTGAATCGGCCCCCAGCCCATAATGTGGCACTGTTTTGCAGCTGGTTGCAACAGCAGCTGCCTGGATGCAGAGCACATGTGCATTGAGGGGAAGCAGCACCCAAGCGGCGCACTGTCGTCAGACTGAAACTTGGACCGCGGCTGCAGGACGTCATGTGAAAATGTGTTTTCTTTTTATAAGTCATCCTGACATTTGCTGCAGAGTAGAAAGTGGGGGTATCAATCTCTGGATTAAATGGATATCCAGGTGAGTGGGAACTGGGGCAGCAGGTTCTGCTTTGTTAGCCCAGCTATGCTCGGAGGGGGCTGGAATTTTTCAGAAGGGGAAAGCTGCACCCCCTTCCCTGCAGAGCCATCTATGAGGGGTGTGTGAGTGTGCATTTGGGGCACGTAGGAAGATGTCGGCAACTTCCAGATGCCAGATGCAGGACAGGCCACCTGGTTATGTGCTCTCAGAGGTCTCTGGTGGGCCCTGTGAGATGCAGGAAGCTGGACGAGATGGGCCTTTGGTCTGATCCAGCAAAGGAGGCTCTTCTTGGGTTCCTAAGGAGGAGTTTTGCACACGCCCTTGAATGTTTTTACAGTTGCATACCTTTCTTCTCTTCCCCCTGCCTGGCACTTGCTAATTTCAGGGCAAATCGGGCAGAAAAGGGGTTGTAAATTACTGGGGAACACCCTGTGCTGACAGCAGCCAGCAGGATTGTTTTCAGAAGCGAGAGCCACAAGAGTAGGTCAACAGCCCGGCTCTCGGAGAAGCTCTCTGGGGACTGGAGAGAAGAGGGGAGGAGGTTCTCCAGAAGGCCTGGCGTGTCCCTTCCCATCCACTCAGCAAGCCAGACCCTTTCCTCGGGGGTTTTGTCAAGGGATAAATTCAGGGGTGGAATTAGTGTTGCTTTCTCACACAGGCATATTCATTTCTGAATTTGGTCTCCCTTCCAACTTCTCCTTCTTGTTCCAGGGGCCCTTCTTTCTTTCCTTTCCTTCCTTCCTTCCTTCCTTTTCCTTCCTTCCTTGCTTGATTGATTGATGGTGGGCTTCAGGCAACCTGCAGCTCCTCCATGGCATTAAAGCAGCAATCACAGAAACTGGGACACAATCATGTCTGATTCAGGATTCTCTGGACATTTTTGCTTTTATCTCCTAAGAAGCAGAACGTTCAGACCTGCTTTACTGATGAAAGAGCCCTGGAACTGGCAGACGCACAGGTATCTGCTCCCCTTCCCTGTCCCTTGGGCTGTGGCCCTGGCGCCCCGCAGCGGGAACAGAAATCGGCCTGGCTCTGTTGTCGGTCAGTTGGTGGCTTTTGGTGGCCTGGCTGCAGGCCAGGCATGGGAAGCCGGCTTGGACGGAGCTGCCTGGCGAGGCCTCCTTTGTGCTTGTTTGTTTGTTGCCAAACTGGGGTTCCCTTTGCAGTGGCAGCTCCTTCCTTTCCCTTCCCTTCCCCTCCTCGCTGCAACCCTTTCTTTCAGGAATTAAAGGGCCATCTTGCCCTCCTGGAGGCTGTGCCAATATTTTGACGTCCCTCCTCAGAGGGGTCTCAAAGCAGCCATGATGCCTGTTCAACGCTCAGCAGGGCCAAGGAAGCCAGATGTGCCCCTTGAGGGTGTTGGATGAAAAGGTTCTTGGCTGCTTTCCCAAGGAGGGGCCGAGATCAACGTATGCCTGCTTTTCCCTGCGGATGGATTTCTGCAAGGATTGGGTGAGGGTCCGTCCAGCCCCGGGAGTTTCTGCAGCTGTTCTGTGGCACTTTGGGGAGGCTCAGTTGGGGGATTTGAACCCCTTCCTGCAGCACGGTGTGCATTGGCAATGGTCAAAAGGCTGAAGGAGGGCCCCCACAGCCCCCTCTGCTGTGTCCAGTCCTTGGATATGGAGGTTCCATGGCCATGGAGGGGGCTTGTGCAGGAGGAGGTCAGGTCCATGGATGAGGTCCTGGTCCCCACAGGCAAGAGGGGACTCCACCAGCAGCCCAGAGCTGGCTTCCTCTGCAATGGTGGACCTGGGTCATTTGGTTTCTGAGGCCTACAGTTTTTTTGAACACTCTCATATGTCTGGAAAACAGGAGAAGGTAGAGCTGCTCAACTCCTATTTTGTGTCCATCTATTCTCGGAGGGAGGCTGTGCAAATGGGGGTGCAGGATCATTGGCTGATGCGGGGATGTGCTTGCATCCCCAAAGAGGTAATGAACACATGGATGGTGCAGAAGAGCAGATTAAGATTGACAGAGAACTGGTTCGAAACCACTTAACTGGCCTCAATGAAGTCAAGTCATTTGGACCGGGTGAGCTGCATCCTGGAGTTCTGAAGGAACTGGCAGATGTCCTTGCAGAGCCTGTTGATCATCTCTGAGGAATCCCTGAGGAGTGGAGAAGAGCCTGGACTGGAAGAGGGCAAATGTGGTCCCAGTCTTTAAGAAGGGGAAAAAGAAGACCCGGGAAACTATAGACCAGTCAGTTTGACTTCAATCCCGGGCAAGATATTAGAGCAAATCATAAAACACACAATTTGTGCACATCTAGACAAGTACTCGGTGATCAAAACAACCCAGCATGGATTGACCAAGAATAAATCTTGCCAGACAAATCTGATCTCCTTTTTTGATCGGGTTACGAGCTTCCTGGACATGGCAATGCTGTGGATGTCATTGATCTTGACTTCAGCAAAGCATTTGACAAAGTCCCACATGGCATTTTAATTAGGAAGTTGGAAAAATATGGGCTAGACGGGGCAATTGTTAGGTGGATCTGCAACTGGCTCGATGGCCGCACTCAAAGGGTTTTAGTAAATGGTTCTGTGTCAACCTGGAGGTTGGTTTCAAGTGGGGTCCCCCAAGGCTCTGTCTTGGGACTGGTTCTCTTTAACATTTTCATCAGTGACTTGGAGGAGGGGATACGGGGGAGCCTGATCGAATTTACGGATGACACCAAGCTGGGAGGAGTAGCAAAGACAACAGAAGAAGGAGAAACCTCCAGGAGGATCTGGATAAACTGGAATCCTGGGCTGTAACAAACAGAATGAATTTCAACAGGGAGAAGTGCAAAGTTCTGCACTTAGGAAATAAAAACAAAAAACACCGGCATATAATGGGGGATTCTTGGCTTGGCAGCACAACATGTGAGCGGGATCTTGGAGTCGCCACTGTGGACCACAAGCTGAACATGAGTCAGCAGGTGACGTGTCTGCAAAGAAGGCAAAGGCCATTTTAGGCTGCATTAAGAGGACTGGAGCTTCCAAGTCACGAGAAGTTCTGGTTCCTCTTTATTCAGCATTGGTGAGACTCACCTGGAGTCCTGTGTTCAGTTCTGGGCACTCACTTGAAGAAAGATGGAGTCAAACTGGAGCAAGTCCAGAGGAGAGCGACAAGAAGGATCAGTGGGATGGAAGGGAAGCCCTACCAGGAAAGGTTGGGGGAACTTGGGATGTTCAGCCTGGAGAAGAGGAGGCTGAGGGGAGACCTGGTTGCCCTCTTCAGACACCTGAAGGGCTGTCATAGGGAGGAAGGGGCCAATTTGTTCATAGCTGCTTCTGAAAGCAGAACTAGAACCAATGGGGACAAACTGCAAGAGAGGAGATTCCGGTTGGAGATCCGGAAAAAATTCCTGACGGTTCGGGCGGTTGGACAGTGGAAGAGATGCCAAGGGAGGTGGTGGACTCTCCCTCACTGGGGGTCTTCAAGCAGAGGCTTGACAAACACCTGTCGGGGATGCTGTAGGGGGGTTTCCTGCTGCAGGCAGGGGGTTGGACTAGATGACCTACTAGGTCCATTTCAACCCTAGGATTCTAGGATTCTATATGTTGAAATTATTTAATTAATAATTTGATTATTAAATATAATTATATATTTATACAATTGGTATTAGGTATGTGACTTTGGGGTTATTCTGAATTATTTTAGAGATTTTGGTCACCCCCTGAGGGTTGCACCCCGGCCCTCAAGGATGCCACTGTGCCTCTGCATCCCAGATGCTGCTCACTCTGCCCTGCCTGGGTGACCATATAACTAGAAATTCACGGATTTGTCCTCTTTTTTAGCCTTCTGTCTGGGTGTCCTCCATTTTGGCTTTATTTTGGAACTGTGCAATGGTGCGCAGGACCCCATCATGCCATATGTCGTTGGATTCGTATTGAAGAGCAGAATCCAATGCAACAGTCAGTTTTGAAATATCTCCTTTCTATCATAAGTTATGGCCAAAAAACCCTGAAAAACAAAAATATGCATTGAGCTCTATGGAAAAGCAGAAGTACCCCACTTTGTGGCTTTACTCATGAGTAGGTGAACAAGAGTAGTCTGCCAGAAAGGACAGGCTGAGAGGAGTCCAAGGACACAGGAATGGGCCTGGGCCAAAGAACGCAGCCTCCAAAATCACCCCAGAAAGAGTCCCCTGATCATAAGAATTGAAAGGGAGCTGTGTTGTGCCTTTACTTGTGAGTAGGCAAACTTGCTTTAGAATCCTAGGGTTGGAAGGGACCCAGAGGATCATCTAGTCCAACCCCCTGCCTGTAGCAGGAAATCCTTGGGGTCTCAAACCCTGGCCTGCTGGTTCACAGGCACAGTCTCACCCCTTGAGATGTTTGGAAAGGGCAGGCGGGCAGGATCCAAGGAATGCAGCCCCCACCAGGCGGCACCCAAGGACACCCCTCCTCCAGATCCACTGCATTCAACCCCTTGGAGAGTGAGACTGCACTGCCGCTTTTCCTCGTGAGTAAGCAAGCATGCCTTGGCAGGTGTGGAAGGTCAGTCCAGGGGCTTCCAGAATGGTGCTGATCCTCTTTCACCTGGAAGGCAGCCTGTGCGTGTTTTCAGCTTTTCTCTGGCCCTGCCTGCCGCTTGGGGTGCTTGTCCTCCTCTGGGGTGCTGCTCCCCTCTGCGAAGGAGATGCCGGCCTGAGAAAGGGGGCTCCCCCCAACCTCTGCCTTTGGGGTTTTCCAGCTGAGTGAGAAGGAACCTAGTGTGGAAATGAAGTCCGGGGAAGCCGCAGGAGGCTTTGCAGCTTTCCTTTGAAACATGTCCTGCTTTTTGGGGGGTGCCCTACATTTTATATACAGGAATTTAGCTTGGCTGTCAGGCTGTCCTCCTTTTGGGGTTCAGGGCCCTGGTCCCCCTTGCCTGCCCTGCCTGGGAACCTGCACCTGGCCGGCCTTTCCGCGTGGAGGCCTTTGGCGACCCCCAGCAGGACCCTTCCCCCCCCCCGCCCCTCCAGGTGTCCAGGTGCGAAAGAGCGTGCCTGCCACTCCGCGCCCTCGGGGCTCCTTTCACGCCCGGCAGCCTTCCCGCTGCGCTGCCTCCGACACCTCGGGCTGGCAAACGCCTGGAGGGGAGGGGACGGGAGGGAGGGAGCGGGTCTCCGCCTGGGAAAGGCATCAGGCCCGACGGGGGGCTCGCTCGGTGGCCCTGCCTGGAGGGAGCGCCCCGGGGGATGCAGGCGTGCACAGGCAGGGAATGGGCTGGGGAGAGCGCTTGCCCTGAGGGACCCGGTGGCGTAGCCAGAGGGGGCAGAGGAGTCGGTTTGGGGGGAGGCGTGCAAGGGGTCCCTCCCCTTCGGAGCCCTTCCAGGCGGAAAGAGCCAACGGAGCCCCGAAGGTAGCCCAGACTGGGGGGGGGGGAGGGATGGAGCCTCCCGAGGGAAGGACCGCAGCCGGTGCGGGGATTTGCAGAACCTTCGAGGGAACGTCCGGGAGCTGCGACGGGAAGCCCCGGGAGTGCCTGCGTCCAAAGCCGGCCGGGGCAGACCCAGAGAAGCGGTGGGGCTCCCCGGACCCGCCTCCCCCGACGGTGCGGGACGCTTCGTGCCGGTCCTCCCGTCGGGGCTGATGCAGCCTGAAGGCGACGCGCTGCCCGGGGCGCTGGACCGTGGGGGGGCTGTCGGGGGGAGAGGCTGCCCCCGGGGGTTTGCCCTGAGCGGCTCTTGCTCTGTCTCCCGGCGAGGGGGCTGCGGCCCTTCCTCGCCCCGCCCCTCCTGCTGCTGTTCCCCCGAGGGGAGCGAGCGCGGGGCGGGGCGGGCAGCATCTCGCATATAAAGCTGCGGGCGCCGCCCGCCCGTCTAGTCCCAGGTGCCGGCTCTTCTCGCTCTCCGCGGCTTCGCCTCCCGCCCCGTCGGTTCTGCGCTCCCGGCTGCCTGCCTGCCTACCTGCCTGCCTGCCTGCCTGCCTTCCTCCCGATGGCCGCCCCCCGCCTCCGGCTCCTGCTCTGCGGCTCCCTGACCCTGCTCTGCGCCCGCCTGGTGAGTGAGGGTGTCCGGGGAGGGGACCCGACGTGAGTCGCCCGAGGGAGGGCAGCAGAGGACGGGGTCGGACCAAGGGCTTCTTCTTCCACAGTCACCTCGGGGTCTTCGGTCTCCCTTTCCAGGACATAGCCTGCATTTTTACCGTGTCCTGGAAATAAATCTTCAGTGAGCACAATTCTAACCATGACTACTCAAAAGTAAGTCCCATTGTGTTCAGTGGGTCTTACTCCCAGGAAGCCATATGAAGCCATGCTCCCCCTTTCCCCCCTTGAGCACAATTCTAACCATGTCTACTCAAAAGCGAGCCCCAGTGTGTTCAGTGGGTCTTACTCCCAAGAAAGTGTCTTTAGGATTGAAGCCATACTCCCCCTTTTCCAGGATACCCATCTTTCCCCGTCGCATGTCCTGTATTTTAGCCCCTTGTCCTGGAAATAGCCTACCCCGCTCTCCCTGTCTGATCTCCTGGTATCACCCCCAGATGTTTTACCAGACTGTTCAAATCCCCCTTAATATTCCTCATGATTAATGGCAACCCCCACATTCCTGGCACACCTGAGGACCAGCCGGGCACACTGCTTGAAAATGCGGGATCGAAAACTTCAGTGTCCTCCTTTCCCTTGTGGCCCGGCAGCAGGAAATGAATACATTTCTTACTCTCATCAATAAATTATATGCAATAAATTATAATAAATAGTTTTAAATGTAATAATAAGTACGGTGGTGCCTTGGTTTACGAGCATTATTTGTTCCGGAAGCATTTTTGTCGTCCAAAATGCTTATAGATCAAAGTTAATTTTCCGTTGCAGAAATCATGGAAACTCGGATGGTTTGATCCACAACCCCAAAATATCCATGGAAAAGGGATTCCTCTTCACTTTCTGCAAAGTTGAGGGAGTAAAGATGATTACTTGATGATAATCAAAGTTGAGGGAATAAAGATGATAAAGATGAATATAATAATACTAAATAATGAAGAAAATAAAAAACATCAATCAATCAACCTGCACTTACGCTGCAATTCTAAAGACAATTTCCTGGGAGTAAACCCGTTGAACGCAATGGGGCTTACTTTTGAGTAGACATGGTGGAGGGGGGAGGAAGAGGAGGAGGGAGGACTCAGAGCATGGGCTTCCTGACTTCTGGAGCTGCAGTTTGCCCCCTTGCGTTGATGGACTCTTCTTCTTGCCATAGGAAAGAGGCTTTCCTGCCCTGAGGACATCAGGTGAGCCTTCCAGGTTCCTCTTTCCCCTTTTCCGAAGCCTGCCATGATGAAGGCAGGAGCCCTGCTCAGTGCCTGACCCCTTTGCAGGCTGTCAAGCGCAGTGGCCGTGACCACGTCTGGTGGCATCCCATTCCGTATGCCAAAGGGCCTTTCATCCGGATCATGCTTGTGTACACCAGTGTGGGACAGGGCGCTCTCTTGGGGACCATTTGAAGGATCAGCTCAGAGTTCTGCAGAAGGCTGATGGGTCTGAAGCCTCAGGACCCCCCTGGGAGTCCTGACCATAATTCTGAGAATGGGGAGCACATTTTTCTGGTCCCTCTGTCTGTCTGTCTGTCTGTCTGTCTGTCTGTCTGTCTGGGTGAATTCTAGCGAAAAGTGTCCAAGTTTTAACTGCAGAGCGAGACTCTGGGATGCTGCCTCTGCGTGCAAACTTGTGCCTCCCTCTGTTCTCCCCGCAGGCTGAGCCCGCCGGTGTCTTTGAGCTCCAGGTTCACTCCTTCACCACCAGCAGCCCCCGAAGCCTGTGCCATGGCACCAACCCCTGCCGCCTCTTCTTCCGCGTCTGCCTCAAGCACGCTCAGGCCGTTGTGTCTCCAGAACCTCCCTGCACATTTGGGGCTGCGCTCAGCGACATCGTCTCTGTGGACCGCACTGCTGTGGCCGCAAGCGGGCCCATCCGGGTGCCCTTCCACTTCAAGTGGCCGGTGAGATCCTTTCCTAGGCCGCCATTTCACATGCTCCCCACATCCCCTTTTCTACCCTGGAGGTGGCTGTAGAGCCACAGGTGTTTTTCCCCTCTAGCCTCTTCTCAGAGGGGAGCCTCTCCTTGGGGATCATCACCACAGACAGAGCCTTGAAGAAAGGCCCTGGTTCACCCCCTGGCGGCATCTCAGACCGCCCTGAAACCTTACTGGGCTGCTTGGACCAAGGATTGGACTTCTTAATGGCGGGTTGATGCTCTCCTCTTGCACACTTATGGGGCTGAGTTGCAGCTTCCCTGGAGCTTCCTCAGCAACTCTTCCTCTTATTTCTCTGTGGTGGCCTTTTCCTAGCTAGAGTGAAGTCTTGAGGTGCTCAGGGAATCCTGACTAAGGCTGCAATCCTAAAGGCACTTTCCTGGGAGTAAGCAGGACACATTGGGGCTTACTCAGGGGTGTCACTAGGGTGGTGCAGGTGGTGTGTCTGCAAACACATACTAGCGGACCCACAGATTGCAACTTCATGATGGGGCGTCAAACCCCGTCATGTCATATACCGTTGGATTTGTATTGAAGAGCAGAGTCGGAGGCAACCGTCTCCTTTGAAACAGCGGCACCTTCCTATCAAACGTTCTGTCCAGACCAGGAAAACAAGAACATGCATTGGACTCCATGGAAAGCCGGCCTGAGTCAGCCATGGCCCAAGAAAGGCAGGGTATAAAGTTACTAAATAAATACCAAATAATAGTGAAATGACCCATATCGTGGCTTTACTTGCAAGCAGGCAAACATGGCATCTCCTACAATCCAGAGTAACTACAGGAGCACATAAGAGACATTACATGCACCCGCAGTTACAGCACCACCTAATGAAAACCTATGGGAAATTCATATTGCAATCCAGAGTAAATTGTTCTTACACCGGAGCAAGGACTCCCCGTAGTTACTCTGGATTGCACCCATAGTCTATAGGAGAGGGCAGGCTGAGAAGGAATCCAAGGACACCAGTATTGTCCTGATCCAATGAACACACCCCGACAAATCACCCCGGAATGGAGTGCCTGGTCTTAGCACTGAAATGCATTGAAAATGAAATGCGTTTCTTTACTAGCAAGTTACGGCCATGCTGGGTGTGGGTGGCGCAAAGGGCTAAGACGCTGTGCCTGTTAACCTGCAGGCCAGGGCTTGAGACCTGGGTGGCCGCACAGCTGGATCCAACCAAATGGGCTCTGCCTTTCCATTGGACCGATTCAGTGGCTGGAGGGGGGGATTTGCTGCTTGGGGAACAGCCTCTCCTCCATGACAATCCAACCCAGGCTTTCGTGCTTTGCATGCAGCGTATGCAGCGCCGAGCACGATACCAGAGTCTTCCAAGACCGACAGATGCCTGCTTTTTTTTTACAGCCATGTTTACTAGAGAGTAAGCAACCAGGCCTTGGCTGGTGTGGAAGCAGGCTGACCACACGTCTGGCCACCAATGCGCCCCAGTGCTCCCAATCACCCTCCCACCCCCCGAAGGCCGGTCACGGTGGAGGAGGTCCTGTCCTCCCAGACAGCCGCCGTTTTCTTCTCTCTTTTCCTCTCTCTTTACAACAGCTCTATGAGGTACGTTGGGTGATAAAAGGCTGCTGGCTCCAGTTGCAGTGGCTACCTCGGTCGTTTGGTACCTGGAGACCACAAATTTTTGACACCCCCATCTGTCAAAATCATTTAATTATTAATTCAATTAATTAATATTTTCATATTTTACAATCACCTTACCAATTAAACCTCTTTTATTTATTGGGGGAGGGGTGAAGTTACCTTTTGGAGCACTTATTGAGCGCCTGTTTCACTGGATTGGGACCATTCTTGTGTCCTTTCATGCTCTGTCTTTGACCTGAACATGAGCCAAGGCACCTTTATTTACTCACGAGTAAACACAGCTGTGTAGTCCTACTTCATAGAACTAGTTCATAGGGCTCTATGCAATTATCATGGGCTTTATCCTGGGTTGATTTGTGGGGGCTGGGGTCACTGGAGTCCTCTGTCTGCCTTTCCAAGAGACTAAGGCATGTTTGCCTCCTTGTGAGTAAAGGCACAAGATGACTCAGTTTCACTTTCCATAGGGCTCCATGCATATTTATTTTTTAGTTTTTTGGCCATAATGTTTGATAGGAAGGAGATACCTCGCTTAACAAGCGATCCACATAACAAGCAGAAATGTCTCTAGGATTCTCTCTCACATAACAAGTGTTGCTTCACTTAAGAAGCACACTTGTTGGCTTTTGGGGCAGGCAGCTGGTCGGTAGCCCTTTTAAAAAGCATCAGGACTGCCTAATGCGCCTGCCCAAAGCGAAAGCAACACTTCCACACCGGTCATCCACACCGGTCATCCTGCGGCCGGGCAGAGGGAGAGGAGAGCAGTGGAGGAGAGGGAAGCAGCTCAGGGCAGCCAGAGGGGAGCAGGGGAGAGAGGCTCAGGAGGAAGAGGAGGAGAAAGTGGGCAGACACTTGGAAAGTGGATTGGATTGCAGCCTCCTAGCCATGTCTACTCAGAAGTAAGCCCCATTGGGGCTTACTCCCAGGAAAGTGTCTTTCATTGCAGCTGCGTAACCATGTCTACCCAGTAGTAAGCCCCGTTGTGTTAAATGGGTCTTACTCCCAGGAAAGTGTCTTTGATTGCAGCCTCCTAACCATGTCTAGAAGCCCCATTGGGGCTTACTCCCAGGAAAGTGTCTTTCATTGCAGCTGCGTAACCATGTCTACCCAGTAGTAAGCCCCATTGTGTTAAATGGGTCTTACTCTCAGGAAAGTGTCTTTGATTGCAGCCTCCTAACCATGTCTACCCAGAAGTGAGCCCCATTGTGTTAAATGGGTCTTACTCCCAGGAAAGTGTCTTTGATTGCAGCCTCCTAACCATGTCTACCCAGAAGTGAGCCCCATTGTGTTAAATGGGTCTTACTCCCAGGAAAGTGTCTTTGATTGCAGCCTCCTAACCATGTCTACCCAGAAGTGAGCCCCATTGTGTTAAATGGGTCTTACTCCCAGGAAAGTGTCTTTGATTGCAGCCTCCTAACCATGTCTACCCAGAAGTGAGCCCCACTGTGTTAAATGGGTCTTACTCCCAGGAAAGTGTCTTTAGGACTGCAGCCTAAGTAGACTACATAGGATCCTGCACACTGAATGCATGTTCTGAATTCAATTCCAGTGTTCTGTCCTCATTTTTACATCCAGTTAATATTTTTATATGAATATTTTGGGGGTTGTGGAACCAATTATCTGAGTTTCCATTATTCCCTTTAGGAAAACCCGCTTCACATAGAGAGTGTTTCACATAACAAGCAGGCTTCTGGAATGAATTAAACTTTTTTATGTGAGGTACCACAATATTTCAAAGTTGCGTGTTTAGTTAAATCCACAGCCAAAGGTATGTGACATGATGGGGTTGACGCAAACAATCTTGGTGTTTTAGTGAGTTTGGTCACTGCCAGTGTGTCACCCCCTGAAGGAAGTACCGGGGGCCCAGCCCCCCCCCAGCTGCCCCCCTACAGAGCCTCCCCAGGATCATGCTTGAACTGGACATTTGGTTCTTTGGGGCAGTTCCTCAATTAAAACAATTTGGATTGATAAAAGCAATGAACTGGTTAAGAATGAGCCAGACTTTGAAAACTTTAAGCTTAAGTTAACGGGGGGGGGGGGGGGGTGCTGTATGCGGTGCCCCCTGTTCTCATAGAGAACAAGCCCAGGAGCCAGAACAAGCCCCCCAGTGGAAGAAAAGGGCCTTGAATGGTCCTCCTTGTCATCCAACACGATTGTATATCAAAGCAAATAATGGAAACTCAGTTTGTTTCAGAACCCCAAAACATTCCTATGAAAATGATTACAATCCTGTCGTATAGTACAAAATAATAAAGAAAATACAAACTATAAAGAAAAGAAAATACAAAATAATACAAAATACAAATAACACAAAATAAAAAAATAATAATACAAAATATATAATACAAAATAATACAGAAAATACAAAATATAAAGAAAAATAAAACAAATTAACCTCTCAGGCTGCAACTGCCCCCTTCACATAGGAGTGGACCCCACTAATTATAATAGGGCTTACATTAAGAGTAGACATGGAGGCTCTCTCAGGCTCCTTTATCTTCTCTCACTTACATAGGAGTGTGCCCCATTGACAGTAATAGGCTTTCTTCAGAGTAGACATGCATGGTTGGTCTCTTAGGAGAGGCTGAAGTGCTGCTGGTAGAGTATCCTGACCAGGATACTCTTTTTTTGTTTATCAAGACATCGCTTGTAGATCAAGTCAAAATTTATGAGAAATGTTTGCTTGTCTTGCAAATCACTCTCATTCCAAGGTTTTACTGTACAGTGGCACCTCGCATTACCTGTGCCCCACATAAAGAGTGATTAACATAGCAAGCACAAATTCCCACTGGGAGTGCACTCCACTTAACAAGCCCACTTCACTTAGCAAGCCCCAGGCAACTGCCCCCAAGTTGCTCGTGCTGACGCTCTGCGCAGAGCCTGTTTTAAAGGGCTGCTGGCCAGTGCGCTGCTGCCCCTAACTGCCCCCAAGTGCCAGCACTGGCCTCCACCCTCCAGCAGCAGCCCAGATAAGCCCCCTATCCTCCATGCAGCCACCTAACCATGTCTACTCAGAAGTAAGCCCCACTGTCTTCAATGGGGCTTACTCCCAGGAAAGTGTCTTTGGCTGCAATCCTTAAGACACTTTCCTGGGAGTAAGACCCATTGGACACAATGGTGCTTACATCTGAGTAGACATGGTTAGGATTGTGCTCTTTGCAGCCTCCTAAGCATGTCTACTCAGAAGGAAGCCTTTGGGTCTTACTCCCAGGAAAGTGTTTTTAGGATTGCAGCCTCCTAATCATGTCTACTCAGAAGTAAGCCCCATTGTGTTAAATGGGTCTTACTCCCAGGAAAGTGTCTTTGATTGCAGCCTCTTAAGCATGTCTACTCAGAAGTAAACCCCATTGTGTTAAATGGGTCCTACTCCCAGGAAAGTGTCTTTAGGATTGCAACCCAAGTAGACTTCATAGGATCCTGCACATTGAATGCATGTTTTGAATTCAATTCCAGTGTTTTGTCACCATTTTTCCATACAGTTAATATTTTTTATACGACTATTTTGGGGGTTGTGGAACCAGTTGTCTGAGTTTCCATTATTTCCTATGGGAAAATCCGCTTCACTTAAAGAGTGTTTCACTTACAGAGCAGCCTCTGGAACAAATTAAACTTGTTATGCGAGACACCGTTGTATTTGTTTCCAGGTCTAACTGATAGCTTAGGATTGCCATCCTCAGCGCGTCTGCTCAGGAGTAAGTCCCATTGTGTTCAATAGTGCTTACTCCAAGGAAAGTGTGTTTAGGGTTGCAGCCTAATAGCGTCACGCTGGTTGGCTCTTCCGTCTCTTGGCAAAGCCTCCTCGGGGTCTTCTCCTGGGGCAGTTGCAGAGCTTTGGTGCCCCCAACAGAGGCTGTTTCTTCTCCTCAGGATGGAGGTGGCCATGGCTGGGGTGCCTCAAGTGAGGGAAGCTGGAGAGATGTTGGGGGGCATTTTGAGGGGAACCCATGTCTTCCTCACAGCTCTGCCCTCAGAGGCCCTGCGGCCTGCTCCGGACCCCGGAGGAGGCGAGCTCGGAGCCCCTCCAGTTCCTTTCGGTAGTTGAGGAGGAGCCCAGAAGCCCCCCTTTCCTCTCAGTCTCAGCCCAGATTGCCTCCTCCAGTGTGGGGGGTGCTGGTTGCACCGATTGCTTCAGTCCCCCTGAAGCCCCCATGACTTCAACCTCTTGGTCCTCCTAATATACGAGGTGGGGGAGCTTTAGCTCCTGTGGGCAGAAATGGGTCCGGCACCAGAGCTGTTGAACCTGCACCCCCTGCTTTGAAGCCTGACAAGGCTGTGGTTTGTAGGCAGTGAAACCCACAAGTTGGGGAGCGTCAAGTGAACCCGTTTTGATTTCATTGCAGAAGTAATTAAATGAGGGTGGGCAGCAGTTTACACAGGCACTTCCCCCCCCCCACCCCCAGTCAGGGGCTGGAGCACCATCTGAAAGTGGCAACCATTGAAAAGTGGAGCCCCCTCTTTTTATGACTGTTGCCTCCAATGCTTTTTTTGCCAGCACTTTGCAAAAGCCCCTTTTATCTTGCAAATTCCTGCTGCCAAACAAATATTTCTGCAAAGGAATCTGGGAACAGGATTGGACCAGGAGGGCAGTTCTGGCCTTGAGAACAGCAGAAAGGTTGAAAGAGTGGAACACGTGTTGAATGAGTTCTGGGCATAACCGAAAGCTGTTGAAAGAGCGGATCGCCGGACAAACAAACCATCAGAAGGCAGGGATACTGTTCTCTGCCAAGTACAAAAGGGGGTGGGCAAGAAGAAGTAAAAATGGGTTTTTGGTGCTGCTAGAAGGACAGAAATGCTCAGTGCTCGTTTCCAGCACAGTAATAGCTAATGCTGAGTAGTAATAGCCAGGAAGCAGTAACAGTACCAGCCAGGAAGCAGGCCTAGCCTTGTCATTTCCCCCTCTGTGCAGGGCCGTTTTTCTTCCGCATTCCTGACTCTCTGCGCTGTCTCCTTCTAGGGCACCTTCTCCCTCATTATTGAGTCCTGGAGGGCTGAGTCAGGAGAACCATCCACAGGTAATGGCTTTTTCAGCATATGGGAAAGAACCGCACTGTACTGGGATCCCAGTACTCCTCCTCTAGGGGGTTTGTTCCTGATTTTAATTTTTACCCTTTCTGTCCTGAACACAGTTGAGTTTATACTGTATCACTCGTGAAAAGCATACCCACGCTGCAGGAGTAAAATTCCCCCATACGCCATCCCCCCCATGGTGCATCAACATCCCCCCATGCACCTCAACGCCCCATGCGCACCATGCCCCATGCCCATCAGCCCTGCATGTCCATCAGTCCCCCATGCGCAACATCCCCCATGAGCATCAACCCCCCAATGTGCATCATCTCCCCATGCACAACCCCTCCATGTACAACATCCTCCCCAGTGCAACCCTTCCCTCCGAACAACATCCCCCCCGCTCCACACCCACCCCAAATTTCACGCTTCCAGGCCTAGCGGTTTTGGCAGGGCGGTGATCAGTCAGTGAGTCAGTGAGTGAGTCAGTGAGTGACTTTTCTCTTATATATATATATGGATTACCCCATTTGCAGAAGGAATGGATGGTGGGGAAAAAATGTCGTGCAAAAGATGCCAAGTGAGGGCCTGGCAAGAAGTGAGATTTGACCCAGAAACCTGCAGATTTGTAGGTCATGCTGTTGGTTCCTGTGACCCTAAATGGCCTGTTCCTTTAAGGCCCTTTTTCAGATGAACTGAAAACCAGAAATGTTTCTTCCCTTTCAAAAGTCACTGACTGGCTGACCCTCACTCACGCCCAGCCAAAACTTCTGGACCCAGAAGTGTGAAATTTGGGGAGGGTCTTCTTTCTGTCGTGTAGGAACCCACTAAAAACCAATTTTTAGAAATTCCAACTGGAAACTTGGCAATCTGCATCAAGCACATCCAAAAATGTCCTAACGGGGGGGGGGGGATAATCTTTGCATGTGATGCATAGTCTCAGAAGACTGTGGTATTGTGCTGGATGCTGCATGCGAAGCACAAAGGTCTGGGTAGATTAATATGGAGGATAAGCTGTTCCCCAAGCAGCAAATCCCCCTCTCCACGCCGCTGAATGAGTCCAATGGAAAGGCAGAGCCCATACGATGGGTTCCAGCTGTGTTGCAGAGCTGGGCTAAGGACAGGCGCTCACCCTGTCTGGTGGGGAAGGTCTTCTGCTTAGCAGGCGCAGCGTCTTCACCACTTGCCACCCACAGCCCACACATCTTTGATCCATGAAACCAGACATGCCCTCTTGTTTCTAATCGGGCTTTGATGACAGCCAAGGGGATGTTTTAGTCAATGCAGTTTGTTGCAGCTTTGATTCTGGGCCTTTTGGCATCTCTGCTGACTTTCAAGACAAGAGTCCTGAGCCTTGTTTCGACTGGTTGAGTCTCCCGTGCTCACTTTTGCTTAATGTCCTGTCTGACTCTCTTGCCTTCCCCCCCCCCCGCCCCCCCTGCCCTCGCTTCCTCTAGAGGATGCCCAGAAGCTCATCAGCCGCTTGGCCACGCGCCGCCGCTTGGCAGTGGGTGAGGACTGGTCCCAAGATGTGCAGCTGGGAGACCAAAGTGAGCTGCGTTACTCCTACCACGTCACTTGTGATGAGCACTACTATGGGGAGAGTTGCTCAGACTACTGCCGGCCACGGGATGACACCTTTGGGCACTACACCTGTGATGAACTGGGCAGCCGGATCTGCCTGGCAGGGTGGCGGGGCGAATACTGCTCTGAGCGTAAGTAGCCTGTGCGGGGAGAGTGGGGGAAAAAAGGAACAGGGCCTGGAGTCGGATATTTCCCTCGCATGGCTCAGCTGACCGTTCAGGTACTGGGTGAGCCATCTGGCCCTCTGAGGTTGGCACCTTCAGGTCCACCTGGGGGGATCAGAGTTGGGGTCAGTGCAAGAGACTCTCAAAAGAGGACACTTTTCCTATATCTTGACTAATCTGGTGTTTGAGTTGGATAAACCCAAATTAATAGTTTAAAAACCTACAGATACCCTGCACTTGGCAATGGGCATGGATCGTGCCAAATGATGGTTTGTTGTGGTCGCCTCAGGCACGCGCCCCCCACTTTCCTTCTGGGTGCTGCAGGGGGAGTTGAGAAGCTGTTGCTCACAGTTTGACAAGTTGCTGTTTTCAGTTTCATCCAAACCTATAACATCTGAGAAGAAAAGGTCTATCCACGGTGGTTAGCAGGATAAGTAGGCAAAAGCCTCCAGCACTACAGACAACAGAGGGTGGCTGTTCTAGTGAGTCTCCAGGTGAATCTGACCGGCCTCTGCTGGCACGACGGGCACCACAGGGCAGCAGGCACCAGTTGGCACCAGTGTGGGCACAGGGAATCCCTGCCAGGCACCTTTGGCTCCTCTTGTTTCTCCCTATCCAGCTACAGTATTTATACACCGCTTTCCAACTAACAAGTTCACAAAGCGGTTTACAAAGAAAATGGAAAAAGTAATAATGGCTGATTAAAGCCACTGGGTGCTCTGATCCAGCCAGGCAATTAACGGAGACATCAAATGGAAATTTAAATGGAAACCTATTTATTGGAATGGCAACTTATTTATTTTATTGATTTAAACGGAAACTTATTTGCCCTTTCGTGCCACCGGGAGGGGTTTGTACTCGGCCCTCCCCAAGAGAGAAAATCTGGCCACCTCTCATAGAACAGGCTTCAGAGCTCAAATGTGCCTGGAAATCATTTCTTCTGAGCCACCCAGAACGCTTCGTCTTCTGTTATGTAGGAGAGAGAGGCACTCTGCACATTCTCAGAGGCATTAATTCCGAGGCGTTACGTGACCGGGCGCATTGCAGCCCGTTTTTCCTATTGTTGAAAAAAATATGAGATAAATAGCTATGGGGTTATGAGATAATGAGCCTGATGTGATAAATAAGAATGAGCAGCCTGGGATTCTGGGAGAAGAGGAAGAGGAGGAAGAAGAGGAAGAGGAGGATGGGGCCTCAGTAGGACAATATCAAAATGTTTTAAGAGACAGATTAGTATCAGGAAGATCCTACTTTAAATTTTATTTAATATGTAATATTACATATTAATATGTAATATTTCTCCCCTGCCTCTTCCAAGGTGTTTTAGGGGTTGCTGGATCAGGTGCCCCAGGCCTTCCGCAGTGGAGAGGAGGGTGATGAAGGGCCCTGCCTGTCTGTTTCCCACCTTTCTTCCCGGACTTGCCAGTCTCCAGGGAACTGGCTGTGGTTCTGGGGAATCCCTCCCTCCGCAGCCCCTTTCCTTGCAAGGCTTTAATTGCATGACAAAGATGCCCTTGGAGTCTCAGCATATGGAAGGGCTGGTTAACTTCCGGGGGGAGGGGGAGGGGGGAGGGGGGTAATGAACCCGTCTCACGCGAGAGGCTTGTCCCCCACTCTTTTGTGATAGTGCTGGGGAAGGGGCCCTCCGCTCAGTGGGGTGGGGAGAATGCCTCCTCCTTGCCCCACACTCTGCTTTTGTACTGGAGGAACAATAGGGAGCAGCTACAGATGAAAAGGGGACACGTGTTCTTGGGCGCCAGGCTCCAGCCCGGGGTGGCTTGTCTTTTGGGTGGCATGTGGGCCTTTGTCTGGCACGGTGGCCGGCACCAGATGTTTGGCGTGACTGACAGAAGTCTACACAGCAACAGCATTGCCTTCCCTCCTTCTCTTTCTTTCTCTCCTCCCTCCTCTCTGCTTCCCTCTTTTCAGCTGTTTGCCTGCCCGGCTGCAGCCACAGCCACGGGTACTGCGAGAAGCCTGGCGAGTGCAAGTGTCGGATTGGCTGGCAAGGGCACTTCTGTGACAAGTGCGTCCGCTACCCGGGCTGCCTCCACGGCACCTGCACGCAACCCTGGCAGTGTAACTGCCAGGAAGGATGGGGTGGGCTCTTCTGCAACCAGGACCTGAACTACTGCACCAACCACCATCCCTGCAAGAACGGGGCCACTTGCACCAACACCGGCCAAGGAAGCTACACCTGCAGCTGCCGCGCTGGCTTCACGGGGATGAGCTGCGAGATTGAGACCAACGAATGCGACAGCAACCCCTGCAAGAACGGAGGCAGCTGCAATGTCAGTATTGCACCTTACCCCTTAAACTCATTCTTCCTCTCTCCCTTCCCGGCCCTAGCCCCACAAACTGGCTTCCTGTAGTACAGGGGCTCTCCAACTGGTGGGCCCTGACCCGCCAGCCTGGGAAGCATGAATCTCTAACCCCTTAAGGGCTCAGGAGGAGGGAAAGGCAACAACCCAAGACCACAGTGTCAAGTGGAGGCATGTGGACCTCTGCAGGGCTTCCCAATCATCTGTACTAGTAAGAAACTCAGTCTGAAAGCCACATCCTGCTCTTGATCGAAAACGAGAAGTGGCTCTCAGTCAAGCCTTGGGGAGCCTGGGAGGGGGGTCTGCAGGCTGGAAGCCCTCACTTCAAGTTGGGGGAGAAAACACCTTCCCCCTGGCTGGAGTGCATCCCGGGGGTTGTGTCCCCTGCACTCTCTGTTCTCTTACAAACAGTGGAAGAGTTTGGGAAGCCCTTCTGTGGTGCATCCGTCCCACAAGAACAGGCCCCTCTGTCCCTAGGGGGGCACGTAGGGGCACCGTTGCATATGACATGATGCAGCCACACAATGCGCAGGTGTAGCATATTCCACCAGGGAAAGCTGCTGTGGTGCAAAAGCCAAGAGTACGAGCTTCGAAAACCCGCAGGTGAGCTGCCAACTCAGTCCCTTGGGCAACCCCCTCTGCACCTGCAGTAGGTCGTTCTGAATTGGGGGGCTTGGAAAGACCAGGCCTGTTTAAAAGGTATCTAGACATTATCAAGATAACTAGACATTTTCAAGACTGCAGAATGTGCTGCTGTGATCATCACGGTTGCTGTGCATGTCCTGGTATTTGTGATATGCCCAGCCTGTCTGCATTTGTCAGACATATCGTTGGAGGACATCCTATTAAGGTCTTGAATATTCTGGACAGTTCTTAGAGTAATAGAATCCTAGAGTTGGAAGGGATCCAGCAGGTCATCAAGTCCAACCCCTGCCTGTAGCGGGAAATCCTCCTAGAGCATCTCCAACAGGTACTCTTCCAGCCTCTGCTTTGGAAGACCCCCAAGTCCCCTGCAGCTTTTCTGCTTTCCTTACTTGAACTGAGAAGCTGACAAGAAGAGAGTAGAAACTTCTCTAAAGACTGAAGAAGGAGGTCCTTCTGTTCACGTGCACGTGGTCAGGGGAAGGCTTGGGTCAGAGAACTTTTTTACCTTTTACCCCAAAATATTTAGATATGCTGACATTACCCCCTTGATCTGAAAGGAAGGAAATCATATATTATTAATATAGTGCACCAAGGCTGTGGGTGGCGCAAGTGGCTAAGACACTGTGCCTGTTAACCGGCAGGCCAAGGTTTGAGACCCGGGTCAGCCCCACAAGACAGGGTGAGCTCCTGTCCTTAGCCCAGCTCTGCAGCGCAGCTGGATCCAATCGTATGGGCTCTGCCTTTCCATTGGACTGATTCAGTGGTGTGGAGAGGGGGGATTTGCTGCTTGGGTAACAGCCTCTCCTCCATAACAATCCAACCCAGCCTTTCGTGCTTCGCATGCAGCGTATGCAGCGCTGAGCACGATACCAGAGTCTTCCAAGACTGACGGAGGCCTGCTAATACAGTGCACTATGTCAGGTCCTTGTACACTACAATACTGTAACACACACAGCTGGGCACACGTATCAAACATTCATATGCATGCCAGGCTGTGTCTTGGCAGTGTGACTGTCCATTACCCCAGGATTTCATTTTTACCCCATTGGGGTAATTTTCCGCTGTTCCCTGACCAGTGGGTTAGTGTATTCTTGACGGGTGCCTTTGATGGGGGAGTGACTGCTCTGTTAGAAGACATTTCCAGGTCTGCCCACATCCAACATCCAGTATAATCTAATTTCGGTGAGTGGTGGAAGGTGTTGAGGAACACGTGTGGGTCCTTAAAGGGTAACCCCGAAGAGTGTTGTGCAGGGAAGAAACAATCTCCTGTAGCAGGACCATAATTTTCCTTTTTTACTTGGAGGTGCTGGTCTCAGAGTGTAAAGCAGAGTATGTTGTTACCCCAATCCTTTGGGGGGAGTGTTTGAACTAAGCTGTGGTTCTAACTCCCTTGGCTTTTCCCTGGTCCTGTGGGAACTATAGCTAGTGACAGCTGAGTTGGCACAACCCGGTTGAAATGTGCCACTGAAGTTAGTCTTCGGAGCATTCAGACCTCCAGTCTATCCAGGCTGCATCTGGTATTGACCTGCCAAGACCAAACTTCTGCCCCAGGAAAAACTGCAACCTGCAAACACAGCACAAATTGAGTCAAACACTATTATTTAAAGCAAAACCAAAAAGGTGTTTTGCATCCCTTCTGATTCTGTCACCCTACAATCCAGAGTAACTACGGGAAGACGTACAAGGCACTTACTCTGGATTGCTCGCTGCGTTTTCCATAGGTGGCACCGTAACTACGTCGGTGTAAAAAGTCCCCTAGTTACTCTGGATTGTAGCCTCAGTCAAGGAAGGGACAAGAAGAAAGCATGGGACGCTGCGGTGTTACCTTCCGGCAGCCTGATTTACGAACTCCTGAGATTCATCCGGGAATTGCCCTGTGATATTTACAAGGACACTCTAACCATAAGGGCTAGAAACCTGCTTTTCTTTTTCAATTTAAAAGTGCAGAAAAAGTGGTAGTTTGCAGGGAGCTCTCTTTTGCACAGTGCTATTTAGAGTGCAGTGCTAACCATGTCTACTCAAAAGTAAGCCCCATTGTGTTCAGTGGGTCTAACTGTCAGGAAAGTGTCTTTAGGACTGCAGCCCTAGTTGCCATCTCAGATCAGGAGCCCTGTCAGTCTCCTCCCGCTGCTTGTGTATATCATTGCGGTGCTTGAGGTTGACTTTCCAGTGCCCCACAGCAAGCATTCATGCATCCAAGTCCAAGAACAAGAACTCCACTGGAAGCCTCCCGTCTCCTCCTTATTCACCAAAGGCTGTCTTGCAAACCCAGCTCTCAAAGGGGAAACGGGTTTATTTGGAGGGTGATGTCTTGTCTTGTGCAGCATTAGAGCACCTGATGATGTTGCAGGGGATCCCTGCTTCAGTCCAGCCCACAAAGCACTGGCGAGAGATGAGACAGGAGTGTGTCTTACTGTGTACAGCAGCCGGTCGTGGCTGCTGCACGGAGAGGTCGCAATGCCAGAGAAGGCCAGAATGTCCAAGTGTGGAATCCATTCTCAAGTGGGAGAGCAGGATGGACCTCTGGTGGTCACCTCAGGAAGCAGGGTTGGCGCACTGTTTAGGTCAGTGCCTTGGGGAGGTTTGGGGGGGCTTAGATAAGCCCGACTGGACTTGGCTGGAGTTGCACCAAACCACTGTGCGTTAAAAGGTGCCCCGGTGGACACTCCGCAGAACTGGGTGTGTTGGTGCTGGAGCACAAGCCTTGCAGGTCGGCCAGCATCACGGCCGGGCAGACGTGCTCTTGCAAGGTCTTTAAGTGAAGCCAGCAGTTCAGCTTTTGCATTAACAACTGCCAGTAATCGCTGGGTTAGAAACCCCAACTGTGAACTGAAATGGGCTGTTTATGTATTTATACCCCACGTTTTCTCTAAAAGACTCAAGGTGGCTCTTAAATGAAACTGAACACATATTTCAATGAGGAACCCAACCAGCCCCCGGGAAGGTTTTTAAAATGGGAGCAAAGGAAGTCCAGAGGCAGACTTTCGTTTCTGTTCCAAATTCTGGTCTTCAAAGACCGAAGCAGCCTTTCTTCTGTGCTTCTCCTGCTCCTCGTCCTCATCTCCGCACTCGCAATATGGGGATCGGTGCCGTCCTTTGCTTCCGCTGTGGCAGCAGATTCAAAAGAGCTTGCTTGGCTACTGTACTGAATGGAGCTGAAGATGTCTGGAAGGTGCTGGTTCCTCTTAAGCTGAGGCACTCTTACCCAAGGAAAAAGAATACTACACATTTTTATGGGGAGGTCAGGCGAGCGCCACCCTCCTCCACCATCCCTGTCTTCATTTCCCAGCTAGCGTGTGCCTCGTATGCGGCTACTTTCAAACCAAAGGCACGTTCCTCCCTCCAGCCCAAGATTTCCAGTAAGGGATGGAGATGGAGTGGGGATTTTTGAGGCGATGGGGTCGTTGCTGAAGTGATTGGATTACGTGAGTTGAGGGGTTAATCTGACTGTCCTCAAGTTAATACCTCCAGGAAATCCTTTTTGTACTGCAGGGGTTTAGTGAAAAATTAGTGGAGCCTCTTGTTACGGCATCAACACCCCCCACATAAACAGAAGGGCCAGTCAAGGCCCACCTGCTCTTCTTCCTCTTGCAGTGCTTGAGATGAGATTGATACCTGTAGGGCAAACTTAGTAAGCACCTCATGAAGACACTTCTGGGTTCCCACAGACACGAGCATACAGCAGCAGTGGCAAAATTGCTTCCACTGAATCCTATGGGCTTCCAGTAGCCACCACCGCCTCCTCTGGGGAAGGAGGATGGTTTGAACCCAGCACACCCAAGACAGACAGTTGTGTGGTTTGGTACATTTCAAAAATCATGCTCTGAAGTGTGCTCCGCTCTCCGGGAATGTGCCTGAGGAGCCCGATGCGGAGAGATGGTCAAAGGATGCCACCCAGTGGAGCTGCCGAAGTGCCGACTGCAAGACCATCTTCCTTGGTCTGGACCCTTCCAAGCTGCTTCTGCTTGAGGACTTGAGAGCAGAGCAAGTGGAAAGGGCTGTAAAAAGCAACACTCAGAGGTGGTTATTGCAGGAAGGGCCAGGAATGATGGCATTTGGGGGGGGGGGGTGCAATTTCAACCATTGAAGCTGTTCCGAGGCAGTGGGTGTGCTGGAGAGAAAGCTGGAAGGCATTCCAAGTATTCCAGATATGCTGTCTTAAGTCTCCCAGGAAGATAACTCAGGCTGCGATTCCATCCACACCCCTGGCAGGAAGCCCCAGGAGCCCCTTAACTCCACAATGGGACTTATTTCTGAGAAGATGGGGTTCTGGGGGCACAGTCCTAACCTCCTTAGGCTGGCTTAACTCACCTGGCATATCTTCCCGTGATGGAGTGGGGATGGTGGCGTGTGCCTGAGCCCTGCCCTAACTCCCCAGAAGTGGTGCAGAAGTGCCGTACGGCACTATTGTGACACCTCCAGGTCAGCACAGGACTTATGCTGGGCAAACTGGAGCTTAGGATTGCAGCCTGAGTGTTCGACTGTCTTAGCAGGTGATAGAAAGGGCGGAGAGGAACTGGCCAAAGGCCTTTCCGCACCACTCATTACAGGTGGGTCTGGTCACAAATGTCCATCTTTATAAGTTGTGAGATACACAGTTGTGCCTTCAGTTCACTTGCTCAAACACATGGGTTGGTTCACACATGATCAAGGGGGATGCTGTGGGTTCACAGATCTGCACCCGAGATGGAGATTTCAAGGAACTGCTGCACCAAATAGTGTGGGGTGAGTGTGATGGCAGGTCTGATACAGAAGACAATGTAAGGAATATGTAGGTGTTTTAAACGTGTGATCCACTGCGCCTTCGAAAAGTACTCGAGTGAGTAGCTCTCCATGGGACATGCACTTACTGCAGCTAAACGCTGTTTACGAGTGTGAGCATCAACGTTAATAACCTACTTGCAGTTGACCCGGCAAAGGAGGAAAAGAGGACAGGAAGGGAAGGGGGGAAGGGGGCAAGAGAAGAGGCAAGTATGGAAGTTCACATATATAACAGTGGGGACCAGAGACCACAAGGCAGAGGGTGTACCGGACAGGGCAGGAGAAACGGTGCCATTCAATGGGAAGATTGGGAGCCGTAGAACGAAGGGCCCAAGATAGGATTTTGAAAGAAGTGGGTGCAAGAGTGGAAAGGCGTTTTAAAGGAACAGCCAAAGGAGATGGAAGGCAGATGGTGTGGTGGAAAGGGCTGGGAGAGGAGGGCGCAGCAGGCAAGAGGCTGGAGGAGCTCAGTGGTTCAGGGGCTGCAAGATATCACTATTCACAGCTATTCAAGACCAGTATCCATTGCTTGGAAAGAAGCATTCCCCTTGGTGAAGTGCAGCACTTCTTCAGACAATCATGGAAGGATGGCGGAAGGATGGCAGAGGGACGGTGGGGGCATCGAGGGCTGGTGCTGGAATGGAAGGAGGTGGAATGAGCCTCAGGCAGGGTTCATGAGCCCTTCACCGAGAATGGCCACTTTTGAGAGATGAGACGGGAAGCCCAGTGGAGTCTTCCTTGGGGGTAGATTCAGAAAGACAACAAGGAACATCTTGGCCCGGAGTGTGTTTGCTTCATCGTTGGCATCCTTCAGTCTGGAAAGACTCTGGTATCCTGCTCTGAACGGGGGTCCTAGAACAGCACCTGGTGTGGCTGAAAAGGCCAGTTCGAGGGTGTCCATCCCTTCCACATGAGGACAGATGCAGCCTGTCCCCTGCCCAGGCCCAGGTTTCACTGCTTTCGGGTCTGTCTCTTTGCTTCAGCCTGCCGAACAAGTGTCTCTTCCAGCTGGAGAAGGCCATGCTGGGTCTTTTGCCTCCACACTGAACGGTCAGAGGTCAGGGTTACCCAGCTGCTGATGTCCATTCCCAAGGCCTTTAGATCCCTCCTGCAGATGTCCTTGTATCGCAGCTGTGGTCTCCCTCTTGGGCGCTTTCCCTGCACTCATTCTCCATATAGGAGATCTTTAGGGATCTGACCGTCAGCCATTCTCACGACATGCCCAAGCCAGCGTAGACGTCACTGTTTCAGAAGTGTGAACATGTTAGAGATTCCAGCACGTTCCAAGACTGCGTCACTTGAAACTTTGTCACGCCAGGTGATGCCAAGAATACGTCGGAGACAGCGCATATGGGAAGGTGTTCAGCTTCCTCTCCTGCCACGTATGAAGGGTCCCAGACTCACCGCAGTACAAGGGTGCTCTGAAATCAGCATCTGGGCAATTGTGTGTCCCTCATACTTGGACTGCTCTTCAACAAGTGCTTGAAAATCTTTTCGTTTTCTCCCTTGCTTCTTAGGGCCCTTCTGCCATTTTTCCAGGGATGAGGAAGGTTGTCTCACTGCGCGCACGCACATACGCACGCACGCACGCACAC
Organism: Cryptoblepharus egeriae; assembly: GCA_030015325.1. Taxonomy (NCBI): domain Eukaryota; kingdom Metazoa; phylum Chordata; class Lepidosauria; order Squamata; family Scincidae; genus Cryptoblepharus; species Cryptoblepharus egeriae. The sequence continues at coordinate 2,475,863 of JAREYC010000021.1, forward strand.
TCTTCTTTCCCCAACCTCAATTTCTCTGGTACCTGCCAGTGCGCTCAGCACCTCTAGGTGCAGAACTATGTGGGTGCAGCCATGCTTCATTTAATAAACCATCTTAATGATCCCCTTCATCTTCAGGCACCACGTAATACCCACCGAGGCTAATGCCTGCATCTTGCAAGTCCAGAGCTTTCCTGGCTATTTCCCCGGCATGGTAAGCAAGAGGCTTTAATATAATGGGCTGTTCTGAGGAAGGGGGAGTGTGCCAAGGTCCTTCTGCCAAGTGGCCTGGTTGCAAGAGTAGCCACCCGTCATTCTAGAATGGCTGGAAGAGCGTGCAAAGAGAGGGGTCCGAGGACTGCAGCCTCCTCCTTCCATGTTCTGCCTGCCTCCAGTTCCAGCAGCACAAGTGGAAAAGGCTGATCTACCAACCTTGCAACTGGGGGTGTTTGGCCTTTTCTCTGGCGTGCAGCGCAGTCTTAGCCAAGACTGCCGCAGTGGGACTGTTTGGCCAGTGCTTTACCCTCTGCTGGTTGGATTCTGCTGGAGGTTGCCTTGGGTTTGTTGCTCTTACCCTGTGGTCAAACCCATCCCTACGCAGTGGGGATCCAACCCAGCAAAACAGCTGGCTCCGTCCGAGCAGCCTCTGTCATGCTTTCAGGCCTGGGAGAGGGAATAGGATTTGGTGAAAGCCAGCACTGCCAATCTCATTCCCTTCTGGGCCTGATCCACCTCCCTCTGCCCTGCTCCAGTTCACCCCTCCTAACCCCACACTGGCCAGGGGGCCGCTCCCTGCTCCACCCAGAGGTGGACTGGCAAGCAGGTCTTCCCACCGGTGCTGCGTGGCTTTCTTTCTGGGCGCCACAACTCTTGAGGTCGTTGATGTGCTGGGGCTACTGGATGCCCCATCTCTCCCTCAGCCAAACAAACACACCTGGAGTTCGTGTGACAGAAAGAAGCTGGTCCAGCCTGCTTTACGGTGTTTTCTCCGATCCAGCTTGTGATGGTCTTTGGAATGGAGAAAAGGTTTCCGCTCTTCTATTTCTCCTTTTATTTGTGGAAACTTTCCCCCAAATAGATTAAGCTCTGGAGCTTTCCAGGTGCTACTTGAACTACCGTCAGTGTCTTCTCCAAGGAATCTTCAGTCCACCCATAGCCCACAGATGGGATCTGCCTGTTTTGATCTCCACCGCGTGTCTCTTCAGTAGCATCTTTTATGTTTTAACTCAGGAAGGCTGCTGAGATGGAGCATGGATTCCTTCTCTCCTGGCACACTGATTTCTGGGTTAAGCCTCTACTGAAGTCACTGATCTGAGTGCTCAGGGTGCCCAATGAGCCATTACCGGGATTGGACTGCTTTAGACCCACTACGGTCTGCCCGGGGCACGGTGGTGCCCTTTATCCTGCACAGCAGCACAATACAAACGGAAACAGGACCTGTTTGGGAAACATGAGGAGGAAATGCACCCTGGAGCATCAGGAGCGAGGGCAGGATGCTGCCTGATCCCACAACACATGCTTTCCGAGGAAGGACTTGGCCTACTGGAAGCTCAGAGCCCCTTTGACCCCGAGTACCCTTTAGATGACCAACTGGATCCACTGACCGGCAACTATAATTTATGCAAATTGGCTATTTTTAGATGGTCATCTCAGGGAGAAGGAAAAAGTGCCAAGAAAAAGTTTATGGCAAGAATCTTTTTGTAGGTTCTGGTTTTAACTGACTCCTGGCCTTGCAGAGAGGCATTTAGCACGTAATGCCTGCAGTCTGCAGTCCTACGACCCACACTGATGCCACCAGCTTGGCCTGGTGGGGTGGCAACCTTGCAAACCAGACTTGCAACCAGACTGATTCAAAACTCCTGCTCCAAGTACAGGTAACCTGCAGCTTACTTTTCATTGAATCTGTTTTCATTGTAGAGCCTTAGCTTTTTAATACAAGTTGCTGGCAGTTGTTAAGTTGGGCAAGAGTTGAACTACTTGGACCAAAGCAAATGTTGCAAAGGTTTTGTTTGGTGAAGGAACGGAGACTTGCAAGGGGTCAACTGTCCAGAATTCCCTTTTTTCTCCTGCGGTAAACTTGTCAAGATACGAACTGCTGGACTCAGCTCAGAAATGTTTGGCCTGTTATTGGGGTTTAAATCGAGGCGTAATTGAAGTGCAAATCAAATCTAAAATAGCCAACTGGTTTGTATACGTTGGGGATGAAGTGAGGTGGGCTGCTGTGGCCAGTACTGATTGATCTGCAGCATTGGGGGCTGGAGGGGTGGGAAAGGGGATTGGACCCACAATCACAGACACAGCAGACCCAGCCTGCTTGTGCCCACGTGCAGCTCTCATTTATATCAGTGGTTCTTGTGCAAGAGATGTGCACAGTGAATTATGCCTGCTGCTTCTTCTCTTAGAAGCCCATTCATTTGGTTTTCCTCCCTCCCTCCCTCCCTCTTTTGCAGGACTTGGAGAACGACTACAAATGCACCTGTCCTCAAGGTTTCTACGGCAAGAACTGCGAAGTGAGTGCCATGACCTGTGCCGATGGGCCTTGTTTCAATGGTGGCACATGCGTGGAGAAGCACCTGGGGGGCTACACCTGTCACTGCCCAGTCAGCTACCACGGCTCCAACTGCGAGAAAAAAATAGACCGCTGCAGTAACAACCCCTGCATGAACAGTGAGTGTCACTTTCCCCTCCAGTGTCACTTAGAGGAGGCTGGAGGGGGAGAAGGGGGCTCATCTAGGTCCTGAATGTCGCTGTGGAATTATGGTTCTTTAAAAAACCTACTTGTAAGAACTGAGTGATCCACTTTCTGCCAACTTAGGCATTATTAGGCCATGTTTATATGGGACTATTATTTGAGGCTTAAAGTTTAATATTATATTATATCTATGGCAGGACACATGCACAAAGTAGGACAGTTAGAAGTGGTTTTTAAAAAACTTTAGTGTTTGAAAAAGTGTTTTAAAAAACCATTGTTAATAGTAACTTTGCTCCCCCCAAAGACCACTAAAGTAGTAGCTTTGAAAGAATGTTGAGCCTCAATACGCAGAGAGAGAGAGAGAGAGAGAGAGAGAGAGAGAGAGAGAGAGAGAGAGCGCAGAATCACAGTTCCCAGGCCTTGGATTTGGGAATTCATCATTTGAAACCCGTCTTTGGCCCGTATCCTGCAGTCAAATTAAGCCCCTTGCGCCAGAGCAGTTAAGGTGACTTTCCATAAGATAACACTAGAGGGTGACGTGACTGTGTGGACTCCTGACTGCTCTGCGTTTTGCCCTTACGCCCATGAAAGTGTTAGGATCGCAGTCTTAGTGGTTTAAGGCACTGTGCATGCCCATCTGAAGACTGACAGGTCAGTGGCTCAAGACCGAGTATTACTGGGTCTTACTCCCAGGAAAGTGTCTTTAGGAGTGCAACCGTAGTTGCAATGTGCATGATCCTATGAAGTCTGCATAGGCCTATATCCTAAAGTGAAATTAAGCCCCTTGCTCCGGAGCAGTTAAGATGACTTTCCGTAAGTTAAGACTACAGGCTGAAGTGACTGTGGGGACCCGTAACTGCTACGGATTTTGCCTTTTGTTTGTGGAAGAGACGCTGTTCCTCAGGGTGACCGTACAGTATGGCGGACAGAGCGCCTCCACCTGCAGGCATTGCGCTGAAGAGGGAATTTGGGCAGGTGCTGCTTTTAAACCCTTCTGGAGCTCCACCTGAATAAATGTCCTCTTCTGCACAGTGCTTAAAGGTCCTGGTTCTGTGTCCTTCTTTCTGTATGGACACCCTGCTCTTCCTGCGCTCTGGTCAGTTTTGTTGAAGGCATGTCTGGGTCTGTTACAGAAGCTCTAGCAAAGCACTGTGCAGCTAAGGTCGCATTTTTGTTGAGCCGTACCATGAATGGCAGTTGGGTCCCAATCCTGACATCTTTCCAGCACTGGCACAGCTGTGTCTATCCGGCTACAGTATTTATATACCGTTTTCCATCCAGTAGTTCACAAAGCGGTTTACAAAGAAAATGAACAAATGAATGGCTAAAGGGTCCCTGTCCTAAAAGGGCCACGATCTTAAATGCCAAAGAACACCAGCAGAAGCCACTAGCACAGACATTGGGTGCAATCCTGAGAAATTTAGGCTGGCCTAACTCACGTGGCCTCTCTTTCCATGGAAGGGGAGGTCAGCATACACCTGTGCGTTAGCCTAACCCCACCTGGAGTGGGGCAGAAGTGTCTTACTGCACTTTTATGACACCCCCAGGCCAGCAGAGGACTATGTTAGGTTACGTAGGTTAGGTTAGGGCTTAGTCAGGGGTAGAGGTTAGGATTGCAGCCTTTGCTGGGGTGAGGAGGGCCAGTTACTCTTCCCCTGCTAAATAAAAGAGGATCACCACTTGAAAGAGTGTCTCTTGCCCAGTTAGAGGGGTGTCAGTGGGGCGTCTTGCAGTTGGGCAAAAGTCACAGAGAACAGAAGAACGTGGCTGGGTCAGTCAAAGGCTCATCTGGTCTGGCTTCCTGTATATGCTGGTGGCCCTCATTACAACAAGAGAACGAGCTCCTTCCCTCCACCTGGCCTTTCGAGGTAGCCTACTTCTAAAACCAGGAGGTCGCACATCCCCAGCGCGGCTTGTAACTCACGATGGTCCTCCAGATGTTTGTCCATTCGCCTCTTAAAGGCATCCAGGCCAAATGCCCTCACCATGTCCTGTGACAAGGAATTCAACAAGGTTCAGCCATTTTTGGTCTCTTCCATCAGAGTTGTATTGCCCAAGAAGGTTGTGGTGCTAGAAAGTTGGTTAGGCTGGTGCCCAGAGTGGCTCTGCGTTTGCAGACCAGCCGTTGACGTGTGCGTGAAAGACACACCAGGCCATTCTCTGGAATGCGCACCAGCCTCAGGGTGAGAGTGTTTGGTGTGCAAAAGGCAGAGGAAAGATCTGCTCCTCCTGGACTCTCTTGCACGGTAATGCTCAGGGAGGGTTTCTTGTTCTCTGGAAACGGCTGCAGACGAGTTACTTGAAAGGGAGCGTCTTGGTGCCGAAAGAGGGACCTCCCTACTGAGACTTGGTGTTCCCACCTGAGCCCCCTTGGATTTGAGCACTGAGCAAGACTGGGGGGGGGGGGAGGAGGAACAGTATTGCCAGAAGAAGCAGCTTCCCCACCTGAGACACCCCTGCATGTCCCTGATTGGAGAGGCTGAATCAGACCTTTGTAGGAACTCTAATGGGAAGCTGCTCTGGAAGCCTGTCTTGGCTGCCATGGCAGGGGAGCAAGGAAGGAGAGACTTCTGCCTTTCTGCCCTATACTTCTGGCCATTGTGGGAAACCGGATGCTGGCCTGGAAGGCCTGATCCAGCAGGGTTCGACTTAGGTATTTCTGATGCTTCTTAATCCCCTTCTCTCCTTTCTTTGCCAGGCGGTCACTGCCTGGACCTGGGCCGTAGCGTGATCTGCAAGTGCCGTGCGGGCTTTGCCGGCTCCCGCTGTGAACTGAATATAGATGATTGCGCAGGGAACCCCTGTGCCAACGGAGGCACCTGTGTGGACGGCCCCAACAGCTACACCTGCTCCTGCACCCTGGGCTACGGTGGGAAGGACTGCAGCGCCCGCATGGACGCCTGTGGCTCCAGCCCCTGCCTGAACAGCGGGACCTGCTACACCCACTTCTCCGGCCATGTCTGTGAGTGTTCTGCTGGCTACATGGGCTCCAGCTGTGAGTTCAGAGTCCAGGTTCCCACCCCCGTGAGCAGCCAGCGGGTGGCCGAGGGCCCTTTCCCCGTCGCCCTGGCGGCCTCCTTCGCCCTGGGGCTCATGACGTTGGTGCTCGCGGCCTGTGCCGCCGTCGCCGTGCTTCGGCACATGAGGCAGGGCCGCAAGGCTGTGAAAAGCCGTGTCCGCAATGACCTGGCAACCTTCAATAACCTCAAGGAGAGGGACGGCTTCCTCATCTCTCCCGGGCGCTTCAAGGTCTCAAACAAGGACGCCCGTTTCAACAGAGACCAGTTCAATTGCAAGAGGAAGCTGCTGGATCGGAGCCACGAGTCCGTCAGCAAGAAGAAAGCGGAGAAGTAAGTGGCACCTTCTCTCCTGCCCGGTCTTGTTACGGCAGAAGCAAGAAGGGGGTCTGGAAAGGAGCAGAGGTTGGGGGGGCTGCAGCTGGCAACAAGAAAGACGTCTTGCTTGTTCTCTTGGTACCTCACTTGCAAACAGTGGTTGTGGGGTTACTGCAGGGAAACTCCTCCAGCCCGAGTTCAGGTGTGCCTTTCCCCTCTGCCCCCACTGACCTGCTTCCAAGGCTGACTGGCTGAAGCAATGCTTTGCAAACTGCCTCATCGCAACCAGCACATTCGGAAGAAACCGAAGGGGGTCAACAGGAAGCATAATTTGGACTCCTCTTGGTCTCCTTCCAGTTTTTGCAAGTGTTCCTGCAGCCAGAACCCTTGCAGAACTCAAAGGAGGTCCAAACGAGCACTCCTCTTGCTCCCCTTTTTGAAGGATTCCTGGAGCCAGAACACTGGCCAAAACTCAAAGAGCTCTTTTGGATCTACTTCAAGGTTTTGCAAGGGCCCCCCCTACAGAAACAGTGGTAAAAGCTTGAAGGAGGTCAACAGGAAGCATGGTTCCCCCCCCCCCCCCCCAAATATGCAGGCTGCTGTCAAGGAGCTGGGAAAATCCTTCTTCACCCAGTAAGGTTTTAAACTGTACCCAGAATGATGGGCATGGATGGGGTTTTTGGTAAGTTCTGGGATCCATGGGATCCATAACCATGGTCTGATAGGTTCTGGCTCGGGACGGAACTGTACTTCAAATCATAGAGTGTAAATAGACCTCCTGGAGATGGTGTTGCATCTGAATCTGCACTTGTAGGATGAAAACCTGTCTTTCCAGTGCCCAGCAGGAGGTTGCGGGTCTTGGACTGCAGCGCTCCCCAGTTGGAGTCTTTGGGGACTAGGCTGATGCCGAGCAATCTGGGGGGCATTTTGAACACCCAGGTCCCCAGACTGAAATCCTTGGGGCCTCCCTGTTGACTTCCGTCCATTGTGGCGGCCCTTTATTCTTAGTCTTAACTTCCTGTTTCTTTCCAGGGAGGGAGGTGGGAGAACGACGGACACTTAAGAGAGCTGGTGAGACTTGACAAGAGCCACAGTTCAGGGTTGTGTAACAGGGCCGGGGACGCTTCCGGGGCTTCCTCGGGAATCTTCTCCAGGTGCCAGGAAAGGTTCTGTGGAATCCACTGCAGAGTCACTGTCAGCCTCCGCCACGTTTGTGGCCACCATTAAAGTTTTGGCAGAACGCCAGGGATGTGCTCTGGGGCCAGGACTGGAACTGTGGAGGTCAAGTTCTGAGCAGAGCTCTAGGAGGAGAGCGTCTCCTCCAGCCTTCTGTCTTCTCCCCCCCTACGTTGAAGGATTGGGTTTCTCAAGATGCGTCTTCTGAGTGGACTTGAGCCCCAGAATGTCTTCTGACTAGACAGAAAATGCTGGCTGTCGTTATGGTTTAACCCCTTATTTTATTCCTCCTTTCTCCACAACAGTAAAAAATCTGAACCTTTCCGGTCTCTCTCTTCTGCTGGTTACTCCAAAGAAGGCACCTACCACCCCATCTACGTCATCCCTGACCAGACGGAGCCACAGTGCATATATGCAACAGAGGTAATGAACAGACACTCAGTCCTTGGCCCTGCGTGTTCTTCTGCCCCCGAACTAGCTTAGGGGGCCGCATGATTGTGCCGCGCAGCCAAAGGTGGAGGCCAGTACGATCATTTTTGAGCAGTCCTGTCCGGGTGTTCAGCTTGCCACACAGCAGCAAGCGGAGGGTGTCCACTCTTAGAGCTGCTCTCCCTTTACGTGACCAGTTGGGCTGCACACCTTCTTAAACATGTGTGTTTTAATTTATACATACATTCATTCATCATAATGCCTACAGTACGTGTGTTAAAATTTTATTTTTCATGGGGACCTGGGGTGGGCTGGTGGTCATAAATTGTACCCCGCAGACGTGATCCCGTTTGGTGCTGCTGTCTGCAGAGAACTGGGCTTTCTCGCTTCGGCCGTAAAACCCCTTAGATGACCGACTGGATTTATTGACCAGCAATTATTGACCGGATTTGCAGACCGGCAATTATAATTTATGCAAATTAGGCCATTTTTAGATGGTCATCCAGAAACCTGCAGAACTGTTTGCTCTGCATTTGCTGCTCCAAGCCTGAAAAATGCAAGTGGTTAGAGGGCTCCTGAAACTCTGCCCCCCGAGCACCCCCTTTCTGATGGGAAATCGTGTCTGCACTATTCCCTACCGGTGACGGAACTGACTTGCTGACCTGCTGGCAGCCGGTCTGTGGAAGAAGCATGTGGTCCTCCCCACCTGTGTTTTGTAGAGAGAAGGATTTTCAGTGCATTCTCCTTGCTTGAAACTGGGGGCAGAAGCTTCTTCTGACCCCCCACCAGTTCCAGTCTTGGCATCCTGTGTGTGAAGACAGCTGGATCCAGAGCCAGCGACAGCCTGCAGGCTGCACGGGGAGCACCTGGTTTGTGCCTGGCGTGCTGTTTATTTTCAGTGTCCTTTGAAATCAGCTTTTAACCCTTCAATGACCAACCAGATCCATTGACCGGCAATTATAATTATGCAAATTAGGCTATTTTTAGCTGGTCATCTAAGGGAATTTGGGGTTCAGGATTCATAAGTGTGCTGAATTTCCAACGTGTGCATCATTTCCTCGGAGGGTCCAGGGTATTTCCTGAACTTCTTGGGGATCCTGGTAATCGGACTGCAGTATTGAACTTCAGGGGCACAATCCTGGTTGCAAGAACAGGCTGGTTTATCTGAACAAGACACTTCCCTTTCCCTGAACCAGCACTTTCTAGGGACTGGGTGCTGAGTCCTTGCAGCTCTCTGCAGAAATGCCACTGGACGGAGGACTCTCACCCTGTCCCTGCTGAAATTCCAGAGCTTGTAGGTTGACGGTCAAAATGGTGTCGAAAAGAAGGGTTTACTGGAGTACGTGGTTGATGGCGAAGGCCCAGACTGGAACTGCTGCTTTCCTTCCACTAGCCCAGGGTGGCCATATGACTGGAAAAACCCAGATTTGTCTGGATTTTTATCCTCCTGTTTGGGTGCCCTTCATTTTGGCTTCATTTTTGAACTTTGTGATGGTGTGCAGGACCCATCGCGTCATATGTCGTTGGATTCATATCGAAGAGCAGAATCCAAGGCAAAAATCATTTTTGAGCTATCTCCTTCTTATCAAAAGTTATGGCCAAAAAACAAAAAATATATAAAAAAAATACATTTTTGGTGATTATTTTAAGCAGGTAGGAATTTTGGCCGGGGGGTTCGGGAATTTTAGGTTTGGCATCTGGTCACCCTGCACTAGCCACGCGACCCCCTAGCCAGTTGCAGTAGCCGGGGTTGGGTTGTTTGGCTGCTTCTGCTGGCCCCTGTGCAGCCTTGGTTTGGTAGCAGACAGACGGGCAGAGTCCAAAGCCTTTGTGTGCAAGGCTTGCTCTTCCCCCAGAGGGTCCTTCCTTTCTCTATAACCCCCTCGGCAGTGGGCGCTTCCCAAGACCACAGCAATTGCGCTTTAACAGGGCGCAGAAGCACTGTGGGCTCCTGCCAGCCGGAGCCTCAGCCACACATCCAGGCCCAGCCTCTGACTGACACAGCCCATTCTGTGGCTAATCCCAGCCAGCTGCTGGCAAGTGGCACATGCAGGCACAAGGCGGCTGTCTTGGGGTGTCCACTCCAGCAGCAAGGTCAGCTTCACTAGACGTGGCTCCTTTTACACTGAGTTCTCCAGCAAGTCTCTCAGCCGGTCGAGCTTTTGTACAAATAACGTGGGTAAGCCAAATTTTTCTTTCTTTCCCTTAATGCATGCCTTGCCCTGACCAGATTCGAATCCAGCACCAGCCTGTTAGTGATGAGCAGACACTTCACTCGCACTTAGAAAGTGGTTGCACTTAAGAAATCTTGTTTGCACGAATGAGCCTGTGTGGCAGGAATGCCATCCCAGGGGCCAGAAAAGGAATGAGCAGGAGGTGAACAAGTGGTCCAGAACAGGGTCCAGAACAGGCCTGGTCTGTTCTCCAGCTTGTCTCGGGTACCCTTCCACAAAATGGGTTTGCAAGGCCAGAACTACGAGGCAGGTGACTTTGACTGACTGCCTCTAGGAAAGCAAAGCCTCAGCAAAGGGGCAGCCAGTGACCCAGATGGCCTCCAAGGAAGAACACATCCTTCCACTCCCAGCTTCTGGGGCAGAGATGTGACTCCCTTCTTCCTTGGGTGCATTTTGTTCCACCCTTCTTTGGAGAGGGGGAGCTGCTGTGGTCCTACCCGCCTTCTGGAGAGACATCTGGGACAATCCGGCGCGTGGACACCTGAGCCCTTGCCCTCTTCTTGGGGCCACTCTGCCCCACGCAGCAGCAAAGAAAAGGAAGTCACTGAGTCAGGGTGAGCTGGTTCTGCTTCTCCTGATCTCAGGGACTGGAGCCTGCCACACACCCAAAGGCAGCCATGTCTTCTCAGGGTGGCACAAGTGCATGGAGGGCATGCCTTGCCTGGTCCCGTCCGTTCAAGATTGACAGCCAGGGATCTCCAAACTCTACAAGGTCCGCAGTCCTTTTCTACACAATGCTGGCCTTTGCTTAAGATCCAGGAACGAGTGCCTGACACGATGCCTGCAGCTCTGGAGGAGCTGCTCCGCAAGGGCCGTGTCCCTAAAGGCAGTCTCCAGCCAGCTCTGGTTAGCTCTGCCTGCCCCTGAGCCTTAGAGGAATCTAACCCATCTTTTGGACTGGCACCCAAGAGAACCTGAGGACAGCCATGCCCAGGTGAGTACGCACAGGGCTGTTCCTTGATCTCGGTTGGGCGGGTGATGGATGGTGGCCTTGCCTCGACCCAGAAATGCCAGTGGTAGCCACAGCAGCTTGTCATTCCTCACCGGCATCCTTCAGTCTGGAAAAACTATGGTATCGCGCTCCGAGTGTCCTCTCCAAAGCACGATGGCCTGGGTAGATTGATATGGAGGATAGACTGTTACTCGAGCAGCAGATCCCCCTCTCCATGTCACTGAGATAGTCCAATGGAACAACAGAGCCGATATGATGGATTCCAGCTGCATCGCAGGAGTTACCGGATCGTGATCGTACACAGTCACAAACTGCTTCCGGGACTGCGGATTTGGTCTGGAGGTTGACTCCTGAAGCCTTTCCCATAGATGGTAGAGCCACAAGGCAGGGGAGGTTGGAGGGGGGAGTTTTCCTTCTCCAGACAACCCATGTTCAGTGGGATTTGGGACAGGTTTAGTCTGGCTCCTCAACAGAGGCCTGTCTGGGATGGGAGTCCCTGCCAGTAGCTACACCACCTCCGGCATAGCCCTTTGGATCACCACCACGAAAAGGTACCGCAGCTTGTGGAGTGCAAAGAACCAGAGACTTGGCGGCCTCAGCAGGAAAGTGACACAAACAGCTGGAGCCACCATCAGACTGGAGTCCTGTTGGGTCATTTGTCTGGAAGGAAGTTCATCTGGACCTTGCAGGGGGTCCTCCTGGGGAGGGGGAGGGGGGAGGGCAAGGAGGTCAGGCGGAGCTGTTATTAGGGGTGCTAACTGCTTCTCCCTCCTCTTTCCTGTTCACTTCTAGGTCTGAAGAAGATCCTTTTCCCAGCTGTTTGTGGAATCTGACTCCTCTATTTTTTCATTTCCAATTCCCAGCTAGAGGAATGTTTACAGAGCAGACTGAATGGACTCCCGGAACGGCCAGCAGCTTCCCATTATTATTATTATTATTATTATTATTATTTTTGGGCTCTATAGTATTATCAAAAGACTCCTTTTTTAAAGGAAAAATATTTAATATTTATTCTTGCTGCTATATATTTTTATAATTTTATTTTTGCATTGAGAACTCACAGATCATTGGAACAGAAATGCTGGACGCGGTGGAAAGGTTGGAGGGTTTCTTGAGTCGACTCTTGCAAGGGGGGAAGGAAACCAACCCAGTTTGGGGCAGGGGGCAGGAAACCGGGGGAGGGCCCAGAATAATAGAGGGGGTTGCACTAGGATGGTCTGATCAGTAGAAGAGGCAGGTCCTTTTCCCACACAAGTGCCACAGCTGAGGGAATGTTTTAAAAGTGTGTTTTGTACAGTTGATGTTTTGCCTACAGTACCATGGGGTTCTCCCCCACCCCACTTCCTTTCTTTCCCCACGGAAAGAAACACCACTTTTTCATGCTACCATTGGACAGGTATAAAGAACCAGCCCTCCCCCCCCCCCCCGGCAGTACCACGGGCAGTACCCAGGCAGTACCATGGTTGGGGTGACAGGCACAGTGTGGCTGTGGAGGAACAGGCAGGAGTGGAGATGCTCCGGGGGACAGAGGGGTGCAGGATGAGACGCCTGTCCGGATGCAGAGTAGAGGGTCTTTGGTCCTGACCACACTGAGCCTCGCAGGGCTCAGATGCTTTCTTGTGTAGCCGCACCAGATGCTGTCTTAGGACCTCCAATCAGAGCACGATACCATAGGCTTTCCAGACTGCAGGATGCCAGTGAAACAGACCCAAAGGGTAAGTGTGCACAGGCTTGATCTGCAAGGAGGCCGACCCACAACAGGAGAAACGGCTGCTGTTCTTCCAAGGAGCGTATTTTTCTCCAAGAAAGGATTGCTGAGACTCCACGGCTTTTTCACCAGGCAACTTGACCAGAGATTCTTGCAGGGATTTCTCAGCCAAAGGTGGCGGTGACGGCCGTGATCTTCAGGCGGCGGCGGCAGCTCACACCTTCCGTCCATCAGGAACCAACCGAGCAGGAGCCCCAGAGATGCCTCCACTTCTGCCCTTGGAGTCGCGGCTGGCTCTGCAGTTGATGCTCCAGTTCAGCACCACTCAGTCCCCGTCGGCCACAAGGCTTTCGGGTCACAGAGCTGCCGCTTGGGGTGGCCCACCAAAAAAGAGGTCCTCCAAGGGACCAAGACAGAGTAGGAAGCATTTTGGATACCAGGCCAGTAGAGGACGGAGGGGATTTAGATGACATAGAGGGTTAACCTGAGAGAGGCTTTGTTTGGGGGGTTTTCAAAGTCAAAAAAATGAAATTTCAATTACAGAAAAGTCAGCTTTATCCAGTATTTTTTTGATGGAAAAAAGTGGGGAGGGAAATATAATTATTTTAGAAGCTGAAGTGCCAGCACAACCACATCGCCTGACCGGTGGTGCTCACGGTCTTTTATTTTAACTCTGATTTTAAAAATATGTATACCGTATTTATATACTGACCATTGAAGAGAGAAGATGAACAGGTCCTGCTGCTGAGAAGCTGAATGCAGCTCTTGGCGGAGGGGCAGCTACTCTTGCATTTTAAATGGTTCTTTTCAGATGTTTTCCTTCTCATTTAAAAACACAAGAAAGCCCACAAAAACCTCCTGAGATCCTTTCTATACGTATTTAAGTTGCATATTTATAAATGGTGTTTCTGTCTCTTCCTCCCACCGGTGCCTTTTCTGATGTTCGGTCCTTTGTGTCCAGAGAAAGTTTTATATAAACATCTATTTTGCTCACTGCACTGTTTTCTTGCATTGCTTCTTTTGACCCCCCACTCAAAAGCCCCTGCCTGGATCCTTCTCCCCAGGCTTCAAGGCACTGGCCTCCTCAAGAGGAGCAGAATGATTCCGGAGGGGCAACCCCCAATCTCAGGCTGCCCCAGAGCCCTGGCCGATGCAGGTCCTGCGCCCCAAAGTCCCCTGGCTGCGCTCAGCTGCCTCGCTCGCTCCCCTGACAATCCAGTCCCAAGTCGTGTGCGCTGCATGGACAGTCGGGGTGGGAAGGGGAAGGAGACACCCCCAGCCCACATCACCATCCCTTGCAAACAAATCGGAGAACTCCAAGAGGGGAACAACACCAGGCACCCGTCCGAGGCCCAGCATCCACCCGCCAGGGCCACCGGACTTGCCCGGAAGATCCTGGCCCAAGCCCATCCCAAGGACAGCAGGGCCAGCCAGTTCCCAGCCTTCCTGAAAGTCTGCCAACCACCAATGAGCAGGAGCAGACTCAGGATCAGACCCAGGTAGGTCAGGTAAGCAGAGCCTGAAGGGGGACATGATTGAGACATACAGACTTGTGCAAGGGGTGGACAGGAAGATGCTCTTCCCCTTCACGTAACACCAGAACTGGGGGGCATCCACTGAAAGTGAATGTTGGGAGGGTTAGGATGGACAAAAGAAAATATTTCTTGACCCAGCGTGTAGGTGATCTCTGGAACTCCCTGCCACAGGATATGGTGAATCTGGCCTCAGTGCCTTTGAGGAGGGATTGGACCATCTCAGGTTACAAGCCATGATGGGTGTGTGTCTTGAGGTGCATTTGGACAACCTCCAAATGCCAGAGGCAGGGAGTGTACCTGGATGCAGGTGCCTTGTTGTGCTCCCCGAGGCACCAGGTGCACCCCTGGGATACAGGAAGCTGGAGGAGGAAAGGGGGCTCTTCTTCAGTTCTTAGTCTGCCTCCTCCAGCATCCTGCTTGTCACAGGGGCCGGCAAGGAGCCCCCTTGCCCAGAAGCCACACAAGAGCAGGAAGGTGGGGAACTGCTCTCCACTTCAACTTGTTTTGGGGAAGGGGGGCTGGTTCCAGGCCCCTCACTGTGAGACTTCAGAGGGGCGGCTGTTATGTGGAGGCCAAAGAGGAAGACTCCTTGACTGTCCACCAGCGCTCCATAGAGACCCCTTTGATGTGACATGAGTGGCCTTCTCCCCCCTTTGACCTCCACCCCAACAGAGTTAATGGGGAAGCCAGAGGGAAGGAGGAAGAGTGTGGAAGCAGCTGTGGGCACAGGTTGGGAGAACAAGCCCACCTGCGGGGCCGGACTCGGGAGGACTGGTGTGAACCTCAGAAGAGCAGGCGCTTCCCTTCCCAAAAGAAGCTGCAGCCCCTACAGCAGTGATACTTAGAGTGGGGGTCAGGGTCCCCTGGGGGGGGTCTCGACCGTGGGTCAGGGGTGTCACCAGGGATCTGCCATCTTGGAATCCGGCACTGGGCTTTCAATGAACACAACGGGACTTACTTCCAAGTAGAAACAGAGGAGCTCTGGCATCACAGTGATAAGTTTGACTGGGGTCCTGGGCAGATTTTTAAGTTTGAAAGGGGGTCCCAGCCAGGCTGAAATGCCCGAGTACCAGAAGGGAACAGGCTGCACTCACGGTCCTGAAGGGCCCATTCAAGTGACTGTCATCGGTGGTGTTGCTGCAAAAGGGGTCTGGGGGGATTCAGGTCTGGGGGGTTTCATATCTGGGGGACGGGGCAAAAATTTTGGAAACTTTCTGGAAAACGTGTATCATGAATGTTCTGTAAGTGATTTCTAGCAGAATATAATGGAAGAGGCTGTTAAAACAGTGATGCGGCTAGAAGGGGCATAGTCAGTGTTGCAGGGGTCGGTTGGAATGATCGCTAGCCTGACTGCCTCACTACAACAGGAAGAAAAGCTGTTTTTAAAATTGTGATTGAAAGGGATGTATTTTCCCCTCTTCTCCAGGGCACGCTGCTCCTCATTTGTGGTGGCTGTTCATGTTCAGTCAATCCACGTACAGTTGAACCTATACGTGCTGCTGTGTGAAGAAGGGTCTTGGTGTTCCTCATCCTGAGTGTTCCCTGAATCTGTTTCATGGGAAAAGTGGTCCTCGTGTCTCGAAGAAGGGACTGAGGCTGGCTCTTGCTCTCATCCTGCCAGGCAGAATTGGGGGCCTCAGTCTTGCCCCCCTCCTTGATCACCTTTACTCTGGGATGAGCAAATCCAAAGTATTGCAGCCTTTTCTCATAAGGAGACACTCCACCCCTGTTGATTTGAGTTACACAAATAACTGGCGCTGAGCCAGCTAGAGCCAACTAGGTCAGATTAAACACAGACACAACTCACCCACTCTCTTTACACACAACCCTAACCCAGATTTCAGGCCCCATTACTTGAACTGATTTCTGCAGGAACGACCCCATGCGCAGCCCAGAGGCTGCCTGGTGCTGGGCTGTGATGCTTCCTTCGGCCCAACACCAGCCCAATCCCAGAACCGCTGCAGAAGATGAGCAGTTCATGCGCAGCCTGATTGCATGTGGAGGGGCAAGGGTGTGATGTCCAACTGGTCACAGACCAGACTACGGCCCAGTCGGCCCTGCCACATGGGAAGACACTTAGGGGTGCTGCCTCTGGCCCATCATTGAAAGCAGGTGCAGCCCCCCCTTGGAGGGGTGAGGTGCCAGATTCCTGGGACAGCAGTCTGTAGATTGCACCCCATTACTTTGCTCCTCATCTTTTAAACAAGCTCCTTACAGGCTCTCCTGGTGGACTTTCCTTGTCCAACCACATTTGGGACAGAGGAGGCTGCCCAGCTTCCCACGCTGCTTAAGTTCTGCCTGGGCTTCTTCATCTTGGGCGGAGGCCGTGGGAAAGCAACTATATCCCTGGTACCCCAGTCTGACCAGTAAACATGGGGGGAGCAGATCCACAGCCAGCTGTTTACCCCAACGTCTCAGAGGGAACTCAAGGTCTGTCCGTGGTGAGTCCCAACCCAGGCACCTTTCAGCTCCAGCAGTCTCCAGGGAGGCTGTTTCTCAGCGAAGGAGCACCCGCTTTGCATCCAGAAGGGTCTGAGTTGCACACCTTGGGCTCGGCTGCCCCCCAGACCAACAGGCCAGACAGACTGAAAAAGGGTTCACACATGATCTGCAGCTCACCAGTCTTTAGAGAAAAGTGGCATCACATTCACTTCAGGTGGGTCCCAACAGATTGTCACCCTAAAAAGTGGGTCCCAGTGCTAACACTTTGGAGAACCCCGGCTGCAAGTGTTACAGGACTTGTAGACACTCCCTGCTCCGGGGAATTTCCAGAGAGCATTTTGACAACAGAAAGTGGGGAAGCTCCTTGGATGCAAATGAGTTGAACAGGAAACTGGTTCCTCCCAGTTCTGACCTGTTCACAAGCCTTATCTGAGTGTCGCATCTGCTTTATGGCAGCCTCAGCCCAGATCCAGATTCCACAGATCTCCTTCCCTGCACTAAAGTTATTTAACTACATGGCTGCACTCTTTTCCCCTGAATGAAACTGGGAAGCCCCTGAATACCCGAAAGGGTTTGGAAGGATCAGGATCCCCAGCCCCGGCTCTGCATACGATGTGGGCCACCATCCCCCTGTGGCTGTGCATCAGAACACCTGATTGTACCACGTCTGAGGGTTGTGGTGAGGGTTGTCAGCGCTGCACAGAAGTGTTCCTGGAGATTAATTTTTCCAGCCTGATGCAACCTGGAGATTTGAGGTTGGTGCGAGGTGTGGCGGGCTGGCCCTCGCCTCCCCCTCCTCAGACTCTTTGGAAGGACGCCAGGCTGGCGCAATGAACCCTGCAGGCAGATGGCGGGCAGGACACCTCCCTGTCAAGGCATATTTGGGGTGAACAGGAAGCAGATCCCCAATTTGGACAGCAGCTGGGACTGCACGGACTGTGCCGGGGAGAAGCTGGGTGGGGGAACAGATTGGTGAGGGTCTCCTTGCTCACCCTCTGCCCTCTTATGCTCCCCAGGACCATAGCAGGCATCCCCCTCGCCTCTCACTTGCAAAGAGGCCCCGAGTGAGCGACTCCCTTTGGAATCCAGGCCGGCTCCGAGTTCGCCTCCAAAGGACTTTTGCAGCAAAGGGCACCTTGTCCAACACCATGAGTGGCCTGGCCAAAGCGGCCTGCCTCCTCTTCCTGTGGCTCCCTCTGCTGCACGGGGAAGGGTTTGGGGACGCCCAGCCTCAGCAGGTGCACCTCTCCTACCCAGGTGAGTGGGAGCCCAAGCTGGATGTCGGAGGGAAGGCTGAAGGTTGGACTGGAGGGGCATTTGAAAGAGGAATCCTGCACACCCTCTTCACATACTCCTGCCTGGGCAGCAAGGGGGGTGTTCAGGTCCAAGTTCAACCCCCACCCCTGGTTTGAACATCATCTTGCTGACAGTCCCTGGGCAGGCGCTCACTGCAGAACCTGCTTTCCAGACTCGGTTGGGAAGGCCATGCCTGGCAGGGGACCCCCAAATCAAGATTCTCACAGGAAAATGGGATATGTGGCGACCCTACATGTGTCCTGCCCGGGGCTCTTTGGGGCTCTGATCGCAGGAGGACAGTGGGGAGTCTGGGGCTGTTTTGAAGGGGACGTGGCAGTTCTCTGCAGTGCGTTGTGATGGTGACCTCAAGGAGTCCCTGCAGCCCCAGCTGCCCTGCCTGGTGGGTGACCAGGATCTCCAATAGCTGGTGATGGGAGGAGGTGAAGATGCGGGCCTGGGCAGAGCAGGTCCTGCTGCTCAAGAAGGAGATAGCCCCAGGTGGCCTCAGTCAGCAGATCTCTGGATTGGAAAAGGGGAGAGGGAGTGGAAGTGTGGAGGAAAGGAGGGATAAGAGTCAGGCTGCAAAGTCTCCTGACCCTCCAGCCCGGCTTTCTCCTCTCCTTCATGCTCCCTTTTCTCCTCTGTCACCTCTTCCTTTTCTGGAACAAGGAGTGGGGAAAGCCGAGGCTGACGCATCACCAGGTCAGCAGTGCAGCATTTCCCCTGCCACGTCCTTGGGTGCTGGGAGGTCTCGCTTGGCACTGGGGATGGATGTCCCGATGCCTGCTTCTATTCTGGGCAGCTCTGAATGTTCCTTGCATCTGATTTGGCTTCTGCAGGAGTTGCCTCCTCCATGACGGTCACTTGGACCACCTTTGTCCCTGCCGAGTCCATGGTGAAGTTTGGCTTGGTCCAGGGAAAGGGGCTGACGCAGTGGGCCAAAGGAAGCGCCAAGAAGTTTGTGGACGGCGGGAAGCTGCAGCGCACCATGTTCATCCACCGAGTCACCTTGACCGACCTTCTGCCAGGACAGGGTTACGGTAAGGGGCGGAAATCCCTGCTCTCTGGAGTGAGGCTGCAAAAGGCGCGCTGCAACCCGTGTCCCTGTGAAGAAGATGTTTGTCCAGGACACGAGCCTAAGAAAGAGGACACGTCCTGGTGCTCACCCTCAGCAAGGAGATTTTTGAACCCAAAGTCCCAGCCTGAGCTTTCCAACTTTCAGGACAGTTTATTGCCCAGCCAAGATCTGCCCGGGTGGAGAAGGGCAGCTTGCAGCAGTGAGGGATGGTTGGCGGGGAGGCAACCAGGCCTGGAACTGGGATGTTCTGGGAAGGTCCCCACTTCCAGCCAGGGCTTGAGCAACTTATGAAGCTGGTCCTAACCATCAGGCGAAGCTCCCTGATTTCCCTTAAGCTCGAGGGTGTGCATAACTGTCCACTGTTATAAAACTGTTGTTAGCACCTATTCTAACGCTCTTAAAGCGATAAGTGATGCTCATGAGGGGGACAAAGAGAATATTTGAAATCTGATTCAAAAACTGCATTTATGAAATAAAATACTGAAATTTGTGATGAGAAGGAGGAGCAAAGCTGTAAAAAAGGCAACCTATACAAACAAGTTAGTTTAAGTTAGTTAAAGTTGTAAGTTGAAGTTATTAGTTAGTTTATAGTTGTATAAGTTAGTTTATATAGTTTGTATAAGTATAGTTCGCAAAAGAATCAAGGAGGGGTGAAGGTGGCCAAATTGGCCAGGGGGCGTCACTACTGCTCCCCACAAAAGAAGCTGGAAAAATGCCTGGGGGGGTTTCAAACAACACCTAGAACTAGGAAGGTACTAGGAGGGGCAGGTCTCTTGGCCACCGTGGTGCAGAGAGGGAGCAAAAACAAAAACAAAATCTCATGACAAAATGTTTGCAGCTACGCTTATCCTTGGGTTTTAAGTCCTCCTGGCCTGGTTTTATCTCATGTCTGTGCCTGTTTCTTAGGATGTTTAATGTAACCCCCTCACCCCTGCATGCCCTTTGGGGTCCCCTGGGAAGCCACGGTTGGGAAGGTTGGCCGGGGAGGGGGGCAATCCAGCAACCATGCTAATGCCCTGGCGGGCTCTTCCTTTGCAGTCTATCGCTGCGGGAGTCGGCAGGGCTGGAGCGACACCTTCAGTTTCCGTGCCCTGCAGAACGGCAGCGACTGGAGCCCCCGCTTTGTGGTCTATGGGGACATGGGTCTGGTGAACCCCCAGGCCCTGCCACGCTTGATCAACGACACCGAAAACGGGATGTACGATGTGCTGCTGCACGTAGGTACGATTGGGTTGGTTCCTGGGACCCGGGGTGTGATCTCAAAGGGACGCCAAGCCTGCTGTGCCACTCACACTGGGGATCCCTCATAATTTAGAGGATGCCCTGATCCGTATGCTAGAAGAATATTGAAAAGGGTTTACTTGCCCTTTGGTATGGAAAGCCCTCAAAGCAGCTTCCAACCAAATTTGTTTCAGTTACTGACTCTGAACCCCTTTTTTCTGACAGGGGACTTTGCTTACGACCTGCACTCGGTAAGAGAGTCTTCAGCCTCCTACGTTTGGGGTCGGAAGTGACGTGCTGTTAACATTGCATCATGAAAGCACCTGACGTCCTCTTGCCTCTGGGTGTCGGCGCATACAATTCTGGCCGCTCCAGCATAGGACAGTAATATTTGGGGCAGATCAAAGGAAGCCTCTCTTTGCACAGTCGTAATGAGCTCATGGAATTCACTGCCACATGATCTGGGGGCAATCATGAGTTCAGATAGCTTTGAAAGAGTCATAAAAAATTCAGGTTGATGGAGGAGGAGGTCAGTCTCTGGTTCCCAGTCAGTGAAAGCTCCATGTGCAGAGAGTGCAATCCTGAACACCAGTATCCTAAAAGATGGCTTTTCCGTGAACACGGTTGCTGGGGAGGAGCTGTCGTCGCCCACATGTCCCACTTCTGGGCTCCTTGTGGGCATCTAGTTGTCCATCTCTGCACGGTAAAGAAACAGGAATGTTGAGCAAACCTCTAGCCAGGCAAATGTGTCTCTTTCTCTGCCCTGCGTTTGTGCTCGTTGGTGGTGCCTCAAGTTTTGCTGCTTTCCTTGGGAGGGTTTGGGGGGCAGAAACTCCCATGTCTGTGCTGCCTGAGCACTTTCAGACGGCCCCTCCGCTCAGGCTCTCCTTCTGTGTCTCCCAGGATAACGCCCTCGTTGGAGACGCCTTCATGAGAGCCATTGAACCAGTGGCTGCCTCGATTCCCTACATGACGTGCCCAGGAAACCACGAGGAGCAATAGTGAGTCCCGCTGTGCCAGCTTGTGAGCAACAGACCAGGGGTGCCCTTGCTTTCTGGTACTCCTCTTGGTCCTTCCCTCCCCTCTTTGGTCCTCCTTCCAGGACACCTTGCTCAATGTTTGTTTTTGGGAAGACCGTCTTGGATGCAAACTCCAGACATGTCTGCTTCTGAAATGTGAAGAGCCTGGAGGGGCCACCACCATCCACTCCTCCTGCCTGGCTCTGCCTAACCTTCCCTTCTCCTTCCCGCTTCCAGCAACTTCTCCAACTACAAAGCCCGCTTCAGCATGCCGGGTGACACGGAGGGCCTGTGGTACAGGTGGGTGGCCTTCAAGTGCAAAAATAATTGTGTTGGGACCTTTATAAATGGCCATTTATTTTAGAATACCCCGAGCAAAGGTTCAGAACCCTTGAGGCACCTTGGCCAGTCCCCAGTGGCACTGTGGCTCACGTCATGTGCCGTGTGGAGCAGCAACAGAGGCGCACAAGAGAGCCTCCTTCTGGCATTTGTGCCCAGGCTGTGCAGGGCCGTGCAAGTGGCCAGGAGTCACCTGCTCCCAGGTCCAGCAGAGAAGGGCTCCAGCCACCTCCCCAGACAGGCACCACTTCATGTCCGCCACTGACGGCCGGTCCTTCCTTCCAGCTGGGATGTTGGTCCTGCGCACATCATTGCCTTCTCCACAGAGGTGTACTTCTACCTGAAATATGGACTGCAGCTGGTCGCAGAGCAGTTCCAGTGGCTGGAGAGGGACTTGCAGGTGAGGAGCAGGTCCTGGTGTCTGGGGAAGCAAAGGGGTCACCTTGCCCAGTCACTGACTCCCTTTGGTTTTGTGGCAGGAGGCAACCCAGCCTGCAAGGCGTAAGGAGCGCCCTTGGATCATCACCATGGGCCACCGCCCCATGTACTGCTCCAACAACGACCAGGATGACTGCACGCGGTATGAGAGCCTGGTGAGTGGGGCGGAGCACTGTGCGCGCCCTGGGCCGTTGTCGCCTCTGCCCAACCGTTGAGCGCCCATTTGGGTGTCTTGCACCCCTTTGCTTCCATGGAAGTCTGACTCTACTCCTCCTCTGGCTCCACCTGCCTGGGGCTCTCCAGGTGTTGCCTTCAGACTTTCCAGCATCTCTGAGTCTCAAACCCTCAAACCCTGATTTTTCATAAAGGAGGATATTTTGGCAGGCAGGAGTCTTTGCCTCGGTCCAAGCGTGGCACCCACTTGGCTGGGAGAACGTGGCGGGAGGGGGAAGGGAGTGTTTTAGGGCTGGTGTGAACTGTCCGGTGGTTGCTCTTTCCTCAGGTCCGCGAAGGGCTCCCCCCACACCGGTACGGCTTGGAAGACCTCTTCTACCAGTACGGTATGTCTCCTGACTCTGCCACGTTCCAGTTCTGTCAGCTTCTCAGATGTGGGAGTGGGGAGTGGGGAGTCTCAGAGAAAGCACAGAATAGTTGGAGCCCCAGGAATGAAGCTGGTGAGTCCCTGAGAGGGGCCGTCGCTTGCTGACAAGACACAGGTTCTGCATTCAGAGGGGCCAGGATCAGTCCCACCACCTCTCCAGCTAAAAGGGTCTTGACTGTAGCAGCTCAGAATGGTCTTTCTCCGTCTGGGCGCTCAGAGAGCTGCTGTCAGTCAACGGGCTGGATAGAGGGAGGGTCTCTGAGCAGAGCAACACGGCCCATCCGCGCAGCCACCTGACATGGGTTGTGTCCGCAGCAGATTGCCAGGGGTCTGAAGTGGCGGTGGTGGGTTAGAGGGTCCTTTTGCGCCAAGTCGGCTGCCACCACGGCCTCCCTTCAACCTGCCACCGGCTGTGGTGATCTGCTTCCTGCTCGCCTGAACACGAAGCAGACCGTTCTTCTTCTTCTTCTTCTTCTGTTCCTCGTTCCTGTCGTGAAACGTGGACTTCCACTGTAATGTATAGAGATTTTATGAATGAGTTGAAATGGGAAGTCCACACATTTGGATTTTGCGGCAGTCACAGGGAACATGTCCTGGATTTGGGGGTTCTGTGGTGGCAAGAGGTGGCAAGCCAAGACGGCACCCGGGCATTCCAGCTCACGCCATCCCTGAACAGCCCCTCTGGGGTATTTAAGGCTCAGGCCTGACTAAGAAACGTCCTTCACTTCACAGCTTAGATGGCTTTAAGAAGAAGGAGGGTTTGAATTCAATGAAGACTCCATCAACAAAAACTCCGTCCAGAGAAAATAGGGCTGTGGGGGGTGGCTTAGGGAGGATTTTGGGGTGCCTTGGGGAGGGGGTTCAGCAGCCGAGGAAGCCACAGTCCTCCAGGCAGCCTCCAGCCTCTCCTTCTCCGCTTTCTCTCCCTTCCAGGGGTTGATCTGGAGTTTGGGGCTCATGAACACTCCTATGAGAGGCTCTGGCCAATCTTCAACTACCAGGTGGGAAGGTCTTGACTGGGGCTTCCAAAGACCCCAGAACTTTTCATGGGTATTTAAGGGTCTTAATGCTTTTGGTCTGGGAGAAGTGTGGGTTAGATAGGTTGAGAAGGTGACCGTGGCCAGTGGCTCTGGGCAAGGGACTTCCTTGCCCTGAGGAGCTGGTACATGGCAGCTGCAGCTCAGCTCCGGAGGAATTTTGTGGTTGGTTATCATGACCCGCCATCTCTCTCTCTGTCCCCCCCACCCCATCTAGGTTTACAACGGCAGCACTGAGGCCCCCTATACGAACCCTGGTGCCCCGGTGCATATCATCACTGGATCAGCTGTGAGTGTTTGCCATGTCTGGGGAGCAAGGCTTCGTTTGGGGACATGTGAAGTGCTAGTGCGGAGCTGTCTCAAGATGCAGAGTGGGAAGGGCTGGTAAATTCTGCCCATGGGTCATCAGTGAGGGTGGCTGTAGACTGGGGTTTGAACCCTGTCTCTCTTCCAACTAGGGTTGTAAAGAACGGCTAACCCCCTTTGTCCCCGACCCACGAGCCTGGAGTGCCGTCCGCATTGAGGATTATGGCTATACCCGCATGCACATCTTCAACAGAACCCACATCTGGTTGGAACAGCTGTCAGACGACCAGGTAGGCTTGACCTAGGCGGCCTGGCAGAATTTGCTTTTCAAAGGATTGGGTTCTACGTCTTTAAAAGCATCCGCAGTCGGGTATTGCGCCAAAGAAGATGCTGCCATGTGCTGTATAACTGGTCTGCAAGCAGCATCTGGCGCGGTGCATGGCGACTTTTTGATGCGCAGTTCAGAATCTGTTTAAAATAAATTCCAAAGCCTCTTTAGCCCTTCTGTTATGTGGGGGCTTCCCCTGCAAACATTGCCATACTCACCACCCATGTGACCATGGGGCACTCAGGATGGCGTATGTGAGGGTGGCTGCAGGGGCTTCGTGGGTGGAGGTGCTGCCCATGTCAAGCTGAAGATCCGATGTGAAGACTTGGGTGCTCAAGATGGAGTGAGCTCCGGTCCTTCGCCCAGCTCCTGCCAACCTAGCAGTCTGAAGGCATGCCAGTGCCAGTAGATAAACAGCATTCCGTGCATATGTGAGCCACGTGTCCCCAGAGGCATCTTTAGACAACGCTGGCTCTATGGCTTATGAAACGGGGATGAGCACCGCTCCCTAGAGTTGGCCACGACTAGCAGGGCAACCTCCCGGGGACACTTTACCTATGTATGTGAGCCCCAATTCTGTGTGTTTGTCTTTCAGGATGGGAAGATCGTGGACGGGGTTTGGCTGATCAAGGACCGGCAGGGTCCTGAAGCGTGGCAACCTTAGTGCTCTGCTGGGAGGAGGGCCCTGGCATCACCCTCACCCCTTTCCCAGATAAAACAACGGGGAAAAGTGTTGACTTGCACAGGCACCTCCTGCTCCTGAGTTGGGGGAGGAGGCATATATCAGCCCCTCCTCCAGGAGAGAATACGCCAGGCACCCTCGCCAGCTGCAGCCCAGCCTCCTCCAAGGGCTGCAACGATCCAAGGGCTGCAGCTATCCAGGGCCAACTGGCCAAAGCCCAGCCAGTTCTCGATTCTTTCCTGAATGGTCCACTGTGTTGGGTCCAAATCTCCCTCTTATCCCACAGCTGGACCCGTTTCACGTTCTCCAAAACCTGACTGGGAAACAAGTAGTTAGATTTATAGCTTTCAAAGTGGGCTTAAAAGCAGCTACTCACTGGAGGGCCTTCAGTGAGAACGGATTATTCTAGGCTGAGTAGAGGAAGAGTTGCAGGCCTGGGGGGGGGGGGGGGTTCTTTGCTTTTGGTGCCATAAAGTAGTGATGGGAGAGGATAGTAAGAGACACCTGGTGGCTCCGTGGATTTATTTGCACCATGAACACTGAAGAAAAGCCCATCTGGCTCTGGA
Organism: Cryptoblepharus egeriae; assembly: GCA_030015325.1. Lineage (NCBI taxonomy): Eukaryota > Metazoa > Chordata > Lepidosauria > Squamata > Scincidae > Cryptoblepharus > Cryptoblepharus egeriae. The sequence goes on from JAREYC010000021.1 coordinate 2,501,265, forward strand.
CGGAGCCCTTCTTGGCCACCTTCCTGCATCCGAGAGTGCCAGGCAGATGCTTCCAGGAACATCTCAAGGAGAGTCTGAAGGCTACAGCTGCCTCCTCGCAACTGGTGCAAAGCGGTGGACGGTCTCTGACCACGCAGGTTTCACACAACCATCATAACCCCAATAAACCTCACTACCTTTCCATGGATGTGTCTTTTAAATTCAACGCCACTAACTGATCTTCTGCCAACGAGCTCCACAAAGGAGCTTCTGGCCTGACTGTGCTGGTTTCACTGCCTGGCAGAGGGTGGTTCCTGCCTGGCAGAGGGAGAAAGAAGGTAAACTCCTCTCGGAGAGGCAATCAGTGCCCAGTTGGATGTGTCTGGCTAAGCAAGGCTTGGGGTGGTGGGGCCAGGCTTCTGTCTCCGCTGTGCCCTAACAGTGGTTCTCAAAGGGGGGGGATCAAGAAAAGCTGGGCGCCACCATACTGAAATCTGACACTGGGTGCCACCCTTGGAATGGGACACTCATGCTACAAGCCATTCTTTCCTGGGGGTAAGTCTCATTGAACACAATGGGAGTTACTTCCAAGTAGAAATGGAGGAGCTCTGGCATCACAGGGATGTCGCGTACTCTTTGGAGTCGCTTTCGGCCATAGCGTCGCTTCTGGGGAGTTCCTGGACAGATTCTTATTCTCAGAAGGGGGTTCTGAGCCAAGTGCTTGAGAACTTCAGGCCCAGAGTATTTTTTAAACAATGGGGGGAAGAAGCTTCTGTTCTGTCCTGTAACATGCAGTTCCTTCTGCTGGAGTGAAAGAGGAGGGTGAAGAGGACTGGAGGGCAGTGCCCGGGCAATGGCCCTGCTCCTGTTCCTTGCTCCAAGGATGGGCACTGGGGCTGGAGGAGCAGTCCAGGGACACCAGCCTGTGCCGCACCGGGTCTCCCACCAGAGGGCGCACCTGTTCGCTGCAGTGCTGCCTTAACCTTTCGCTGCCTCCCAAACGGCCCCTCCCTGGATGGAATTATGTATTGATCATATATCCTTATGTTTCTGTTAGGGCTGCGGTTGGCTTGGTGGTCAAAGGAACTGCCTGCCAATCACTGGCAGCTCAGCAGTTTGAGACCCCAGTACTGCAATAGGGGACGAGCTCCCATCCCTTGCCCAGCTCCTGCCAACTTGGCAGTTCAAAAGCATGCAAATACAAGGAGAGAAGTAGGTGCCACCTCAGTGGCCGGAGGCCCAGCTGCCCTCGTGGCGTAGGGAGGGAGCTTGACTTAACACCAGTCACGTATCTAGAGGGGGTTGCAGAAGTGGGTCTTGGGGGGTGTGCAAAGGACCCCCTCCTTTGGCTGGAAGGGCTTTGGAGGAGGGGGTTGCTTGCACACACCCCAAGACTGACTGTTGCAACCCCCCCAGCTACACCACTAGTGTCAAGTCATCCTCTGGGCACCTTGCCCAGCTCCTCCCGGGACAGCTGTGGGTAGGGCAGAGGGAGCCAGAAATAGACCAGGGAGGGGTGCCATGGGAGCCCAGTCTTCTCAACCCCGTGTTGTCCCCGCACAGGAGGAGCTCCTGAGGGACACTGGCTGTAAGGGGGGCAGGCAGGGTGGTGGTGGGTGTTGGGGGGGTGTCCAGGCCCCTTCAGGCAGGGAGAGCCGGGCTCCCAGCGGCCCCTCAGACCCTCCTGCCAGGTGGGGCCCTTAACCGTCCTTCTCCCCCCATAGTCTCCCCCTCCAGCCTTTGCAGCCTCCACGAGCGCTTCCAGGCCCTGGACCAGGACGGGAAGGGCTACCTCAGGTAAGGTGGCAGGCACAGGCGAAGGGGTCTGGTGACCGGCCACTTGAGCTCCCCCTCCAGAAACAGCCTCACAACCCCCCCCCCCCCCCCGGAAGCCCCTAGCCGGAAGTGCCACAAAACCCCTCATCCGTGCAGCCAGACAGACCTGGTGCAGGCTGAGGTCAACTGCCCTCCCAGCGTGGTTCAGTCTGGATTCTGCAGTGGAGGCTTCCATTGGGCCCCCCTGCCCTGCCCAGCCCAGCCCTTGACATGTGCCTCCCCTCAGTGCGCTCAGTCCTTCTGCAGCAACCATTGACTTGTGCCACCCCCTCAATGCCCCTCCTGGTTCTCCTGCAGTAGCCATTGACATGTGATTCCCCCCCCCCCCCCCCCGCAGCAGGAATGATCTTCTGGGCATCCGGGAGCTGGCAGTGAACCCCCTGGGGGACCGGATCGTGGACGCCTTCTTTCCAGATGGGTCAGTGTGTTGGGAACATTGGTTGTTGTCCCGTCGCCCCCCCATTAATAGCAAGGCTATTGTCCTCTCTTCCCCCCCCCCCATTCTTTCATCCATGGGGAAGTAGAGATGGTCACACAGGACCCCTCCAGACACCATCCCAGAGACCACAAAAGAAGCTCAGGGCAGCTCTGGGGTCAGACAGTTTGAGGGATGAGCCGAGGCCAGACACCCCTCCTCCCCCAACCCGTTGGCCTCCTCAGCACTTGCCAAAGAGACCCCACCAGGCACCCTCCATCTTCCATGCCAACTCTGGGGCTTGTTCAGCCATACATTTGTTCAGCCCCCGGAGTCGTCCACAGCCCCAAAGGCCAGATCCTAACAACCCACAGCTGGTCGTGCTTCCCATTTGGACCTGAAAGGATCCAATCCCTGCCCAGCCAGAAAACTTTCTGGGGCGCCTGGGCCAGTCGCTGTCACTCAGCCTCGCCTACCTCACAGGTGTGTTGTGAAAACCAAAGGGGGGGGGCCTCTGTACACCTCCCTGCGCAACTTGGAGGAAAATGAAAAATAAATGCCAATAAATGTTGCCAAGGGTCTTGTTCCACCCCAGGAGCGAAGCCACCGATTTCCCAGCCTTTGCCCAGGTTCTGGCCCATTTCCGGCCTGTGGAGGGATCTGTCAGCTCCGAGAGCGTGAACAGTCGACTCAGCAAACTCAAGTGTAAGCTTATCACGGGGGGGGGGGGGGGGGCAGGGGAACCCTATAGGACGGAGGACAGAGTGCCCCCTGCACCTTTAAGCACTGCAAAGAAGAGGGAATGGAGGCAGGTGCTGCTTTTAAAACCCACCTCCATCCCCTTTTCCATGCAGTGGTTCAAGGCACAGGCATTCGGACCTCCGTTCTAGATGGTCACCAGCCCTGCCACGTGGGGGGTGGGCAATAGTCCCTGCAGGATTCCAGGGGGCAGCCTTGGCAGCAGCACAGGAAAAGGCAGGCCCCGTTCAGCCCCCCCAAAAAGGGACCCTGCCTGGGGCCACAATCAGATCATGGCATGCCAGGCGGGAGGGGCCCTCAGCTGGCTGGTTCCCCTTCTGTCTGCTGGTGCCTTTTGTAGCAGGCCAGTTGAATCAACCATCGTTCCTGCTGGACCAGACTTTCTCTTCTCTTTTTATTAACAGGGGGGTGGGGGGTGGGGGGTGGGGATGGGGGGTGGGGGGCACTTTGCAAGTAATCCATCCTTCTGACTCTTGTCCAGTTGCTTTTCAGCTGTACGACCAAGACAAGGACGGGAGGATCTCCAGACTGGAAATGATGCAGGTAGTGACTCCCTGCCCGGATCATGCAAAGAACTGAAGGCTGGGAGAGATGCTGGGGTGGGAGGGGGGTGGAGAAATTCAGGGAGGGGGGCTGTTCAGTTACCCTGACACCTAAGCAAGCCTGACACCCTGGCTGCATCAGACCAGGAGTCCCCCCTGGAACCGCCAGAAGCTCCCCCAGCAAGACAGGGAGGAGAGCAGCCTCTTCCCACTCTTGCTCCCCAGTGGCAGAGCCCTCCGTTTCAGTGACTCTCACACACAAAACCTGGCAGGACAGGACAAACCCCTATGGGAAGCTGTGGGCAGACAGCACCGAGCAAGGAGGCCAAGCCCAGGGGAATCAATCACCCCCTCCCCTAAATCACAACGGAGTCACTGTCAGCTGCAGAGGGGGGATCTGACGGTAAGACTGAGCACCCCAGCTAACACTGCTGCAGGTCACCACCACCACCACGTCTTCACCCCCAAATCCTCCCCGATCCTCCTCTCTCCGCTCCTCCCCCACCACCCCAGGTCTTGAGAATGATGATTGGCATCCAGGTGACTGATGAACAACTTGAGTGCATCACAGACCGAACCATCCAAGAGGCTGACAAGGACGGAGACGAGGCCATCTCCTTTGAGGAGTTTGCAAAGGTCCATTCAGGGCTGGGAGACCTACTTGTGGCTGGGGGGGCGAGGGGGTGGGCTAGTCCTGGGCCTGGGGTTGCCATATGTCTCCCCAAATAGTGACAGTCCTGATTTCTGGGGATGGTGTTCATATACTGGCAAGTGTGAGGGAGGGTCCTGACCCAATTTTGTGGAACAGAATTATGGCAACACTGCCTGGATCCCGTAACACGTCTTCTCTTCTTCCCACTTTACAGTCCATGGAAAAGCTGAACATTGAACAGAAGATGAGTCTCCGGATCCTGAAATGATCTGCTGGCCCCAAACTAGTCCTCAGTGAAATGAGCAAGTCCAGTTCTTGGCTTGCAGAGGGCTGGTCTCTCTTTGGGATCGGGCAGGTCTCCCCTCCCTTTCAAGGCCTTCAGTGCTTCTAAACAAGCTTTCTCAGCAGCTGGCTGTGGGTCTGGCCGGGGGCAGCTGCCTCACTGGCTGCCTCCAGTCATCGCAGGGGCTTCCATTGCTGCTGCCAGCAGAACAACCAAAAGCTTGGCTGAGTTTCTCAATAAGCGCTTTGTTCATCGGAACAAACATCTAGAATTTTTTAAACGGGGAGTTCAGCCCAGATAGACGGGACAGCTCTGGCCAGGCTTGGAAATGGACTATCCAGGGATGCCGGGTTTGGCTCCCCCCACCTCTGAGTCCGAGCTGAGGAGGGGTCTGCCCAGCGGTGGGATTCCAATAAATTGACAACAGGTTCTGTGTCCCATTAGTACCCAGTTCTCAGAACCAGGTGCTGATTAGCAAAGGGTTCTATAGAACCTGTGAGAACCCCCTGAAGCCCAGCACTGGTCTGTTTCTCAGTGCCAGTTGTGAGGGAGTCTCGTCTAGCCAGCAGGGGAGGTCCAACGTCCAAGCCTTGCTTGTGGACTTTCAGAAATCCCAGGTTGGCCACTGTGGGAAAACAAACTCCACAGACCGCCGAGGCCTGAGACAGCCTTACTTTTCCATTTCTATTTCTTATTGGTGGGTGTTTTGGTTTCATGGAAAAAGCCAACATTCCCAAGAGTGCCAACCCCCCCACCCCCCCACCCCATGTAGTTGCTTCTGAGCTGCATTAAAGCACACGTTTGAATTGAAGCCTCAGCATTGCCGGTGTGTTTGTGGCCTCCGCCTGCCCTAACCGTGGGTGTTGCTGCCCAGCAGTGAAGGTGGTCTTCTGCACCTCAGGATAGGCCTGGACCAGCATCCCAGCCCTGCTTGCTCCCTCCACCTCTGGCTGTCAGCTTCTCCCTGTGGGCTCTTGCTCTCTCCTTGCACCTCCACACTCCCTCCTTTGAGGATCCATCCCAGGCTTGAGGGAGGCGCTTTAAACCCAACTGGGAACATGATGCCAGCCCCAGCCTTGCTCTTGTCAAAAAAAAGGCTTCCACCAGGGCTGGCCCCAGATTTCCTGATGCTGGAGGCAGCAGGTCAAATCCTACCCTTCCCACCTGAGTGGAGGACACACCAGCCCCTGCTCCTCCTGCACCCCCCCCCAAACTGGAAAGAGGAGGACGAAGGAAGGGTGGAGAAAAATGCTAAACTTTGAGCCCATCACTCTCCTCTCTTTTTCAGTCTTATGAGTGGGCAGAGGTGATGAGCGGACAGATGGATGTAGACACGTCCCACCACTCAGCTGCCCTCTGTACCCACCTGAGTCTGCTTCATGGTGGGCCATTTGGAGTTGCCTGCCTCACAAGGCGCACACCCACACCCACCTCACTGGGTGGTTCTCCTCAACAAGATGGTCTCACGGGCACTGCTCTCCCCCAATGGTCAGCAAGAAGAACCATCATGGATTAGGAGCCATGAAGGGTGTGTAGAGGTGGACAACCCCCACATGCCAGATGCAGGGGGGCACCTGGATGCAGGGGTTGTATGTGCGCCCTGAAGTATCTGGTGGGCCGCTGTGGGATACGGGAAGCTGGACTAGATGGGCCTTGGGCCTGATCCAGAAGCCCCCACTTTTTGTCCCTCAACCTACAGTGTAACAGTGACCAGGACGTCTTGCTGGAGAGAAGACCCAGGTCTTGGGGGAAAGATGCACCTCCTGGGCCTCTCTGGAACCAGCACAAGTTCCATGCATCCTTAGCAGGCACTTTTCCAGAGTGCTGCTGAGGTCTCCATTGGTGAGGCTGGCAGAGGCACTGACTGACGGCCACAGCCAACTGAAGAGGCAGCCTAGAGTCTGCTGCAGACAAAGCGGCATCTGGGAAACTGCCCTGCGCACCCAGCCAAGAATCGCCCAGCCGTTCCCTCTGCTCAGCCCAGCCGGAAGAAGCGCAAGGACGGTTCTGAAGCATCATTCAGTTCACACGGACCTGAACTGGAACGAGGGCGTTCCTGCCCTGAGCCACTGGAGATAGTAGCAGAGCCGAGCCCAGCACTGGTGTTGGCATCGTTGCTCTTGTGAGCGGCTGCTGGACTGCTCTTTGGCACCCCAATCCCCTTGCAGTGCAGGGTGTTGTGGAGCGTGTGTGACCCTTTCTCCAGCAGCATGCAGTTGCACACGCACACAGGCGCAGCACACGCCTCGCAGCTGACAAACTGGGATCTGGGCCAGGAAAGCCCAGAAAGCTGTCATTGGAGCTTCCCAGGCCAGGCACAAGACCCCGGCTGTCCTAGCACAGGAGCCCCAAGCCAGCCAGGCCCTGGAAGCCTCAGCCCTCCTGCAGGGATCCGATCCCCCTCCTCTGCAAGATGCTTGCACCCCACCGCAGCCAATCCTGGGCATCCTCCGACGATGCAACATCCAACAGCTGGCCAATGACGCTGCCCTGGCTGGAAGCAGCTCTGCTGCAAGACAGGCAGGCCGGCTGGCAGGCTGGCAGGCTGGCTGGAGAGAGGAGCAGCTGGCGGCAGGGAGAGCACCTTCCTTTCCCCTCATTGGGAGCCACCCGCCTGGACGTGGGACTGCAGACCTCACTGCCAGCCAGCCAGCCAGCAGCCAGCCAGTCAGGGATGCTCAGGACTGCTGGCCCACCTGCCTGCCTTCCTCAGGAAAGGATCTGTTCTGCCCCAGTCCTTGGGAGGCAGGTGCCCAGCTCACCCGCCCAGCTCACCTGCTTGCTCTGCAGCACAAGCCGCTCTCACCTGGACCACACCTGCCCCCCAGGAACTGCTGGGCCCAGCTGGAAAGGTAGGGCGGCCCTTTGCCCTTTCCCAGGCAGGAGATGGAGGGGGAAGCCAGGCCGCAGGGCTGGGTGGCAGCACCACTGCGCTGCCTGCCTGCTCAGGGGACAGCCGGAGGCATCCCCCAGATAGGTGAGGGGAAGTGGGGCTGAGTGCCTGGATGAGGAGGAGGACAAAGACAACTGTTCATTGAATTTATATCCCGCCTTTCTCCCATTAAGGGGCCCAAAGTGGCTAAAGTCTTCCAAGGCAAGAAACTGACTCCTGGTTTTGACCACTCCAGCCTTTTGACACCCCCGCCCAGGGGCCAGGTGTGGCCCTCGGCGAGCCCTCAGCAAACCCCCTCCATCCAGCCCTTGGGCAAGTCCTCCAGAGGCCAGGGACGCTCTGCTCTCCACCCCTGGGGAGGGGATTTTCAGGGCTGGGGAGGCCGCATGGACAAAAGCGCTCATGGACTGGTGGGAAGATCACCTTCTCTCTATGTCAGAAAGAGTTTATGAACTGATTTGAATTCCAGCACAAATTTAGGTGCTGGAATAGAAATATAAATTAATATAAATTCATTCAAATTTGAAATATAAATCAATTTTTTTTCTTCTGGCCCCCGACACAGTCTCAGAAAGATGATGTGGTCCTCCGGCCAGAAAGTTCAGGGACCTGATTTATATCCTCATAAACTGACCAATCCTCAAAAATTCCCCACTGAAAATCTGCTGCAAGTATCTCCAAGATGGAGGCAGGCGGGCTCTGCCCCTCCTCAGCCCTGGCAGTCGGGGGGGGGGATCTCGGGTGGGTTTTCTCCCCTCCATTGTCTGTGGGGAAACTGGGAACATTTCAGGATCCGTTTCCCCTCCGGGATGCAGACAGCTGCTATTCAGGCCCATTCCTTTGGAGCAAACACTCGGGAGGAAGCAAGTGGGGGACGGGTGGAGAGAGGGGGGCTCGCACTCCAGTCTGGGGGTCACAAAGAGTCGGGCAACAATGCCGGCAAGTGTGCAGGAGAAACGCTCACAAACAGCAGGAAGGAAGCAGAACTGCTGGCAACAACTTGGTGCAAATTTCCACCGCAAAATGGTTTTCAACAAATATCCAAACCACAAGCCAGGTAATAATCTACGGAATCTTAAACTGGGAAGGAACTGGTAACCCAGTGCCTCAGACTGGTATCCCACTGGTAACCCAGTGCCTCAGATTCTGAAAATTAAGATTGGGCAGAGAGAGTGAAGACCAGGAAAGCAGCCCCGGTTTCCAAACGTACTGGAGACCCCCCCCCCTCGCTCTCCACAGACACGCTGGAGCTTCGGATATTTGGGGTCATTAAGAGCCAAACAGAAGATCCAGCAGCTTTCTGGTTGTCTGGAGAACTAGTAACCCCCAGAACACAACAGGTGAGCTGAGCAGAACAGGGACCCTCCTTCCTTGGGCTTCTGAGCAGGTTTGGATGGATCACCCGGAAAGGGACAGTTCAGTGGTTCTCTCTACAATGAGTCTTCTGTTTATCCACAAGGAAGTCAACCTGCAGCCCCCCCGAGCCCCCTCTCTGTGCTCAGAGCAGCCAGCGCCTGAACTGCTGCATGTCTGCCTGACAACATGTCCACCGTCAGTCCCGAATAGTGAGTATCAAAGAAGCAGACCTTGTGTGTGGGGAGGGGGGAAGAACAGTGCTCCAAAGGGCACCAGTCCCACCCCCGGGAGGGTCTCCATTCCTCCCAAGGAGGGAAAGAGCCCCTGAATAAATATCCCCCTGCCCAGCCATGGCCATCCTGCTGTCTCCATGCGCAGCATCTCCCTGTTCATCACTGAATCCCACCTTCTAGGGGAAAAGTCCCCCCCAGAGGCTGGAGGACTCCCCCAAAGCCCTTCTCCTCCTTTCCCGGCAGTGATTACTTGTTCAAGCTGCTGCTGATTGGCGATTCTGGAGTCGGGAAATCCTGCCTGCTGCTCCGCTTTGTGGTGAGTGTTTCTGCCAGCTTCTGCCAAAGCCTCAGGCAGGGGGAAGGCTGGCCTCACCCTGGCCTTGAACTCACCTTGGGCACCAAGGGAATAACCCGGGACCAAAAAAAGTTCCTCTGAGCATGGGCAGTGAGTCTTCCCCCTCGTTCCCAGAGAGAGAGAGAGAGAGCCTGTCCAGGCTCTCACATATGTTTGAGATAAGGGCATATTTTGTACTTGCCTCTCCTACAGGGTGACCCTATGACCAGAAATACCCGGATTTCTCCAGATCTTTAGCCTCCTGTCCGGATGTCCTCCATTTTGGCTTCATTTTTTTACTCTGTGATGGTGCGCAGCACCCCATCATGCCATATGTCGTTGGATTCATATTGAAGAGCAGAATCCAAGGCAATAATCAGTTTTGAGATATCTCCTTCCTGTCAAAAGTTTTGGCCAAAAAACAGGAAAACAAAAAATATAAAAAATACATTTTTGGCCATTTTTTAAAGTGGGTAGGAATTTTGGCCTCGGGGTTCTTGAATTTGGGGTTTGGCATCTGGTCCCCCTGCCTCTCCAGAGGGCTGTACAGAAACAGCAATGGAGATGGGAAAGACTTCCAAAGCCTGATCCAACAGTATACACAAATGCAGGTGAATCTATTAGGACGTCAGCCCACCCAGATCCCTCCAAGTAAAACCTTCCCTTAAAGGAAAACATTTCCAAGCCACCTTTTCCAAATCTGAGCCTCCAACGTCATTCAGTGGCTTCAGGAGGGCCTGGGGATGGCATGACTCAGTTTCTCAGCAGGAGAAATGCAGACAAGCTCCTTGCCTCTTCTCCTCGCCTCCCCAGGATGACACCTACACAGACAGCTACATCAGCACCATCGGGGTGGACTTCAAGATCCAGACCATTGAGCTGGAGGGGAAAACCATCAAGCTTCAGATCGTGAGTACAGTGAAGGGGGGAGGACAGGCATGCACCCTTGAGTTCTCTCCCCGCCTCTGGAAGGAGAAACGTGGGGTGGTTCCAGGGATGGAGACCCTTGGAACAGCTGCCTGGAAGAGGGAATTAGAGCAAATCCAGGCCATCTGGCACTGCCCATGTGTGGCCACAAAGCTGCTTGAGCCCCGTGCATGGAAGGAGAGCAGCGCCTGCCAGCACAGCCACTGGCTTGGATGCCATGAGCCAGCCTTCCCAAGGGGGCTGGAGGGAAGGGGGAAGCACTGGAGCAGATCATGAACTACACATCAGTCTCTGCATATTCTCTCCCCTTCCAGATCATTCCGAGTTATTGTTACGAGTGTGTACTAACAAAATGTCCTTTCAGGAAGAACCCACCCAGCTGTGCTTCCGTCCCCCAATAATTAGGCAGAGATACGGAAGAGCCACAGCCGCTGCCTGCGTGGAAGAGCAGTTGCTCCCTCCCCACGCTATGTGCAAGGAGCCCACTTCTCCAATGCTTGCACTGATAGCAGGGGGCATGACAGACAGATAGACAGACAGACAAGTCCCTCCTTACACTCAGTGTCACACCTGCTTCTCAGAGGTGCCAGGCCAGCCCCGAAACATCATGCCCTCATGCACATCCCGCAGCGCACTGGCACCTCTGCATGGGAAATGAGCCATTCAGCAGCCGCCAAAGCATGGAGTTCCATAGTAGAGCATTGCAGAGATCTGGGGATCACATATTCTGGCCCTACGCACCCTTGATCAGAAAGACAGCCCTTTTCCTTCTCTGCCTCCTAGTGGGACACGGCCGGGCAGGAGCGCTTCCGGACCATCACGTCCAGCTACTACCGGGGAGCCCACGGCATCATCATTGTCTACGATGTGACAGACCAGGTGAGCGGAGCAGGTGGGGGAAAAGCGGACTGCCATGCACAGTGTGCCTCTTGGGGCTTTCTCTCCAAGAACCCATCTTTCTTCTGGGCAAGAGTGACCCCACATCAAGGGGAGAGGAACCTCAACCCCAGAGGAAACCAGGCGAGGCAGCCGTCGTCACCAGCCCAAAATACAGGGCAGCCTTTGGGAAGGCTGAGGAGCCAAAGCCTGACGGTCCTGCCGTGTGGCAAGGCCAGTCAGGAGCCTGGGTGGCTTTGGGGGAGGAGGCAGATTAGTGGAAGAGAAGTTCTCCCTCCACAATTACCTGTTGCTGGAGTTTCCACGTTCAGGGCAGTGTGTTGGGGAGAACAAAGAGCCTCCAGAGTCCTGCTGGATCAGGTTGAAGGCCCACCTCGTCCAAGAGATGCCTCCGGATCCAGGGGCAGGGCTGGGAGAGGAGTGCAGCTTGCTCCTGCCTCGGCTTTCCAGGGGCTGCTGGTGGGCCACTGGGGGCCTCTGGCCTTGTCCAGCAGGGCTCTTCCTTTGAGGCCAGGGAGGCCCATCCCTCCTCCACCCTTTCCCCACTTCTCCCCCTTCCAGGACTCCTTTAATAACATGCACCTGTGGCTGGAGGAGATCAACCGCTACGCCAGCGAGCACGTCAACAAGCTGATCGTGGGGAACAAGAGTGACCTCACCAGCAAGAAGGTGGTCGACTCCACCAGCGCCAAGGTGAGGGGGCGGAAAGGCAGACCACACGGTTTGACCCAAGTGGCTGCGAAAGAGAAAGCGACTGCCCTTCTGTGCCCAGCCATCACTTGGTCTCTTCCCAGGCAAGCCTCTCAGCAGCATCAGCAGCTTCTCAGCTGTTTCCACACACACACCAGCAACACTCAAGTCCCACCTGTTCCCCTTTCATGTGCATGTGCCAGGGATCCCCAGAGCCTTTGGGCAGAAGGCCCTTCTCCAAAACCAGAATGGGGTTCACCTGTTTCCAGAATGTTCATCTTTGAAGAATGTGGGGTAACTGAAATAAGCAGTGCTGGAAGTTATAGGGGGACTTTCAATGGCTGATGTCCACCAGCCATCTGCGGCTGGAAGAGGTGGCAGATCCAGCAGCAACACATCCACAGACCAATGGTGTACTCCCCCCCCCCCCCGGCATCTTTGTATGTTTCTGGATCTGGGTTGTGACAGCTACTGACTTTGGTTCTCTTGTCTCCCTTCCCTGGAACAGGAGTATGCAGACTCCCTCGGGGTGCCCTTCCTAGAGACGAGTGCCAAGAACGCCACCCATGTGGAGCAGGCCTTCCTGACCATGGCGGCCGAGATCAAGAACCGCGTGAGCAGCGGCCCTCCTCAGAACGACAGCCAGAAGGCCAACCTCCACATCCAGAGTGGCCCTTTGAGGCAAGGGCCAGGGACCGGCCAGGATGGAGGCGGAGGATGCTGCTGAGCGTGCAGGAGGGTGCAGGGAGCGTGTGGCCCACCAGCCTTGAGGCCGGATGTCCGTCAAAGGCCTTCTCTTTGGGGACCCCACAGCATCTCCATGTTTCTTTTAGAGACCTGGAATGGAGCTTCTGTCTGGCTGAGGGTGCAGCCTGGACTTGTTGGCTTCATCCCATCCTGTCCGTTTTGGAGCTGCAGTTTCTGTTCCCAATATCTCCTGCCTCCTGGCCTGCTGCCCTGACTCATATCTGCAGCCAACCCCTGCGACCATCAAGGTCCCCCACCTCCAAGCTACAAGGCAGGGTGGGGGCTGCAAGGGGAAAGAGCCACTTTGTGGTCTCAATTGGGGTTTGCTTGCAGACTCACAAAATAGGCCTGAGGCACAACCACCGGGGGGTCAAATGCTCCAGAAACATTGGCAGTCACCTGACACCCTCAGCCCTCCCCTTCATGGCACATCGATATGCCGCAGCACCTGGTTGAAAGCCTCTGGGCCAGTTTTCGTTCCCAGCAGCACCATCAGAGTCAAGGAAAGACATCCGTTCTCCAGGGAGAGGGAATCACTGACACTGACTCCGGACACAGCCCGACTGCACACCCTCCAACAGGTCGGATGAAAACTGGGGCATGTCTGCATTTCTAATGCTTTGGATAGCTCAGCAGAGGTGGGCTCCCCTGCCCCACTTGTGTATCACTGAAAGCCCCCCTGCCCTATGGGGACAACCACACCCGTCTCGTACACACACAGGACTTCTGGAGCTGAGCGAGGGCAAGAAATCTCACCCACCTGGAACACTTTTTGCCTTCTTTGCCACCCTCAGTGACAAAACACGAAGAGTGCCCTTGCCAGGACAGGTGCCAGAAAAGAAAGAGAGGCCGGAGGGGTGCAGACTCTTCACTGCAGGTTTGGGTTTATTCAGCAGTGAGGCAACCTTTATGCACGTGATCCCTACAAGATGAACTTGACTGAGGCTGGAGAGAGGAAGAGACGCACCTGGAATTCTGGAAGGGGGACGGACGCGCCAGGCGCTTGCTGAGCCTCTGCCGAGTGAGCGCCCAGCCCCTCACCGTCAGTTCTTCTTCTGGTTGCTGGGGACAAAGTGGCACAGGCCCCTTAACCTCATTCTTCAATAGCAGCAAGTCAGGAAGCTGGGCTGATCCAGGTCAAGCAACAGAGCCTGCTTTGGCTGCTCCCCTCCTGCCAGGGCTCCCAGGTGCCAGTCACTGCTCCAAACCCAAGGAAAGGGGCCAGCGAGGCAGCCAAGGTGCCCTGGTTTTCCCTTGGTGAGCGCAGGCAACCACCTGGCTGCATGCTGGAGTTCTTCCTTAACAGAGCAAACTTCAGCACCGGGAGCTATAAATCCTCCCACACGAAAACCATCTGTAATGATGAGCTGCAGCCTGGGTACCTGGGAGGACCTTTCAAGAGCAGCTTTTGAGGGCTGGACTGCTGTTTCTGACAGTCACAGCAGGGTTGTTGTGTCGCTATGCCCTGCTGACCCAAGGGCAGAATTTCCAAAGAACTTGGATGAACGAGACGGGATGAAAGCGACAGGGTGGTGTCCTCTTGCGGGGATTAAAATGTCTTTGCAGAAGCGGAACGCGCTGGTTATCCGATGAGACCTGTGCTCTAATTTCATCAACAGATGTAAACTTGCAGACAAATATGGTCTGCCATCAGGACCCCCACCTGGGGATCCCAGTATCCTAGCAGCTCAAAACCCTCTCTTGGCCTTGTGGAAAAGAGGGAGCCTGTGAGGACCTGCTCCTGCCCGCCACTTTGCACCCCAAGACAGGTCCTGCCACGTAGCCCCCTTCCTGACTGAATGCAGGGCTTCTCCCAGCCGCCTGCTCAGCCCTCTTCCCGACCTTCCCCACGACAGTTGTGGGGTGTCTTGTACATCCAGGTCAGCCATAAACTGCAAAGCCTCAGACATCTTTTCACTCAGGTTATTGCTTTGCTTTGTTTGCCATTTTTAAATTTCCCAGTTTTGCTCTGAGGTTTAATTCTGCTGGTGCAAATGTCAAAGGATTCTCCAAGTTAAGCTTAACAATAAATCAACGACAGCCAAAGGCTCCTTTTTGTTTTAGGCCCCGAAGCCTCTGGCTCAGCGGATGCCCTTGAACTACAGAACACGTGGCCAACCACAGAATCAAAACCACCACGTTCTGTTGTCTCTGGAGAATGAATCCTTTTGCAGGAGTTGCATCGACGACACACGCAGAGCAGCAGCAGCAGCTGGAGGGCAGCAACACCACCCGAGGGGGCAGCCCTGGGACGGCACCACAGCCAGCCGGCTTCCGCCTGCAGGCAAGGACGTTCCCACAGTTGAGGCTTTGCGACCCCAAGCTGAAGGTTGCAACAATTTAGGGGAATGAAAAGGCCAAGAGCACCCCAGGGAAAGAGGGAGGCATCGGGAGTCCCAGCAGGAACCAGGTTTTGTCCCAGTCCTGCTCATCAGGTTCACGTCGGGCTTCCGGGCAATGTTTTCTGCTCACTCTTTGGCTAGAGGGGAGGGGAGTGGATAGACGGGGTCAGGAGGGCAGGATCGGCAATGAATCCTCAGGCTTATGCTTTATTGTGGCACAGAGAAGACTGGAGAACAGGCCCAGACTAAGGGCAAAATCCAGAGTAACTACGGGGAGTCCTTGCTCCAGGGTAAGAACAACTTACTCTGGATTCCAGTATGAATTTCCCAGAGATTTTCACTAGGTAGTGCAGTAACTACTGGTGCACATAAAGTCCATTACGTGCTCCCGTAGTTAATCTGGATTTGGGGGAAAGCTCCTTGCAAGGGTGCAGACCCCAGTCCCAGTTGAAACCTGCCTTCCTTGCAGCTTCGATGCATCCCAACCAAAACCTGTCCCTTTTTCAGTTGATGGGCCCAGGCCTGTACATCAGCCATAGGGCAGAGGCAGAGAGACACCCAGAGTTCAAGGGGAAAGCCCTGGCAATAGGGTGGTTCACAAGGTCAAGGAACGGAGAGGTCCCTGAAGCGGCACAAGATTCACCAAACCATGGCTTGGCCCCAGTCTGAACACACGCAACACACGTTCCAGGGCAAGATCCCTTTAATCTCCCTTCCCGCCAGCGCAGCAACAGTCAGGACAGAACTTAATGGTGAACTCCAGTTAGGAGAGAAGTCTGTTTCTATCGACAGTCCTCAAAAAGGGTGGGAGCCCTAAAGACTGGGGAGAATCGGGGATGGTTTTGCGTCACAGGCCTGGGATCCTCCTCTGGCTCCTGCCATTAGCTGTTAAAGAAGACTTTCAACTGCAAAAAAGCAAGGAATTAAAAGCAAATCCCAAGATTTAAAAACACAAACACTGTATTGTCAGCAACTGAACATGAAAACTTTTGGAAATATCGGCAATTTTTTTTAAAGATAAGAAAACTCACAAACTTTGCCGAAGGACTTGGTAGTTTTGGGCAGTTTCTTCCTCATCACGCGGGTGATGAAAACGCACACACGATGGGAACTAAGAGGAAGGGCAGCATCCTCCAGCCCCCTCCTCCACACACTGGATGGGGTGAAATGCTTCCTTTTGGTCCCACCTCCACCCCTCTTCCCCCCCCCAAAACCCCCAACGTTATATGGAGCTTGGCTAACGATAACCAGCCCCGGCTGCAGCAGTCCTGTCCATCCGGAGCCTGGAAAGTCTTCCGTTTCTCTGCCAGGCTGGCCTAGCCGGCAAAGAGGTCCACCAGCTGCTTTTGGGGCCACTTGCCATAGTTGTGTAAGCTCAGCTGCTTGTAGATCTGACGCTTGGCACTCTGGTAGGCCTTCGCCTGGACCTGGGCAAAGGGGAGAGAAGCACATTCTCACACACTGTTGATCAACCAGCGGGTGGCGGGTCAAGTGTTGTCCAGGGGTCTGCGTGGCTCAGAGAAACCCACTGCCTGGCACTTGGAGGTATTTTTAATAGGCTTGAAAAAGCTCACCCTGAGCCTCTTGCTGCTGTTTGTAGCACGACATCTGGCCTCTCCACCTAGCAGTAACTAGTGATGATGATGATGATGATGATGCCATCACCTGTTACTTCTGGCAGTACCTGAGATTATTATTCCATGAGAAGTGGAACACCAGGGACTAAGGTTGGAAAACACTGTTCTAGAGAAGGTTTGCATGGAAGGCTCCAGCGTGAAAGAAAAGCCAAGGCAGTCCAAGACACGTTGCAAGACTCACTTTGGCTTCGTGGTAGGTGGACAGTGTCGCCAGGTCCTCTCTCGCCATCGCCTGCGCCACCTTCCAGAAGGACTGCAGCATGGCCGCCTTGCACAGCCGACTCGGGCGGGACCCTTCCGTTGGTTTCAAAATGCTGGTGGGGGGAAGAGGGCCCCTCAATATCCACCCAGAGAAAAAGGCTGGGACGTCCCCCCAAAAGGACAAGGGATCCCCCCAGCATAACTCAGCCAGAAAGCGACTGCTTCCCAATTTGCTCCCAATTTGGGGACATGTAACCTTTTTATTAAAAAATGGTAATGTCAGTTCCTCTTTAGAACACACAGGATGCAGTCAGGATAAAAGGGGGGCTAAAGAGGACTCCCCAAAGCAGGGATGTTATCGCCCTTCCCAGCTCCCCACCCCCAAAGTTAACATTTTATACCAAGAAAGCTTATCTAAACCTATCAAGTTGATTGTCCTCATGAGCTCCTTCTGGGCGGCCAATAACACAGCGGAGTATAAAACTGTTGGGCTCCACACCATCCCGGCCCCTTTTCTCTCCCTTCCTCCAGAATAAACCTGATTATTCATTCGCAGAAATGAGGTTTGTATAAATCTTTTAAATTTGCAAATGGGCAATTTGCAAAAACTGGCCCTGCTTTGCGAGAAGCTGCAGACTCTGGCTTCAAATATACCAAGAGGGATTCCTGACAAATGGCCCCACCTGTGCCCCCCCCCCCCCCGCCCAGCAAGATCCCCACTCCCACCTCCAGGGTTGCCAACTCACTCCTGCGCTGCCTTCCCAACAGACCCGTCCACCAGTTCCAGTATCTCGTCTCCACCGCACCAGTTCAGGCTTAAGGAGTGACACTCTGGGGGCACGTTGTGAGGGGCCACTTGGGGGCCCGGATAAAGATGCACCTCTTTCTGCCTGTAAGGCTTGGGCAGGCCGTCCTTGGGCCCCAGCTGGAGCCGGCCGTTGATGACCTGGTTGAGGGCAAACCTTTGTTCTTCATAGAGGTCGGCTGAAAGAGGGAGATGGAGAGAAAGGGTCGGAGTGGGGAGAAGCTGAAAACGGGAGGGGTCTGTGGAGAAATCAAAGCCTCTGACCACAAGAGCCCCGCTCTGGACTGGAAGGCACTGGAGGCTCTGCCCGGGGGAAACAGAGGCTGGCTGGCCTCACAAGGAAGCCATCTCCCCGGGGAAAGAAAGGGGCCCTGAAGTTGGCATCGGGGCCCTTGCTGCTGCCAGAGATTGCTGGGTGGCCATTGCCAGATGGGGCGGGGGGGCATTCAGTGGCCACACGGCTCTTTGCCTATCGTGTCACTGCTTGGGAGCCACATGCAGCTCCTTCGTGCGCTCGGCTCCTTGCGTTAAACTTAAGAGAAAAGGGAAGGAAAAAACTGGTAAGCTTTACAATTATTTCCCACGTATCAATGGAGAGTCTGCTGGATCCAAACACAGGTTTCTTGAAGGTTTAAGGAAGGACTTAAGAGTTCAGCTGCTTCTTAAAATGGCAGCTTTCAAACTTCTCACGTTCCTCATCTCCGGCTCTTCTGTGAAGCAGGTTTGGGCCCCCCCCCCCATTATGTAGGTCTGGAGCTTTATTTCCCCCCACTTTGGAGCCTCATGCTAGGGGCCCTTCAAGGAAATTTGCGTAGACATCAGTGACTTACCGAGGACAAGGCTGGTGATGTAGACGGGGTGGATGAAGTGGCTGAGGAGGGCGCCCTGGACTCCCAGGACACTCCAGCGGGTCAGCTTGTCGCTGCTCGAGACGCAGTAGGTGTAGGCGGCAAGTGCGCTGGGGCGGCAGGACGAGACGGGCCTGAGGTCCCCCTTCACGCCCACGTGGAGCTCAAGCGAGGGCTGCAGCAACGTGTTCCTGCAGGCAAAAAAGCAGGCAGAGGAAGAGAGTGTGCCGGAAATAGGGGCAGGCTGCAAGCAGGAGGGATCTGGCTACAGATAGACAGACCTGGAATCAGTCAGTGACTGGCGAGGAGATCCCAGGACTGGGAGCCCCACATGTACCTCTGTGTGGGGCTGGGTGAATTGCCAAGCTTTCCAGATAAAGGGAAGGGGTATGAATGTTCTTAATCTATTTCAGAAATACTGTCTCACTTGCTCTGTAGCTCTAGAAATGGGGATGAGCACCGCGCCCGAGTCACAACCAGGAGGATAATTTGGGGGGAACACCTTTACCTCACTTACAATTAGTTTTCCTGCTAAAAAACAGGGTGGGAATGAATGCAAACGTTATGAACCCCTAGCTGAATGCCTGGCCCTTTTCTCCACCAAGACCTTTTTGCCAGTCCCGGAGAGCCGGCAGCACAGTCGTTTAATGCCAGGGATCACCAGACCCCAGCCTGGGCCACATCTTGCTGGCAAAGTTCTCCAGCATCCCGGAGCTCAAAAATAGCTGCAAAGATGCACGACTGGGTTTCCCAGCACGGGGAGTGGCTGCGTTCCCAGCCGCTGGAAGTGCCGAATAGAAAGCAGTGCAATGCAGCTCAACGACGGCATCGCACCGAGCTCCTCTAGTGGCAGAACCAGCCACATCCCAGTGCTGGGAAACCGAGAATTAAAACACTGGGTCAGTTAAGGTCTACGTTAAGTTCACAAGGAGCAGAAATTAAGAGGAAAATATGTTTTGTGATCTGTGGCATAGGCTGCCTGATGCTTTTCCCGTCTCCGCTGCCCCTCTTCCTGTGCACGTCAATTTGGCCCCCTTTCTATCCCCCCCACTTCTGTCAGCTGGTGATCCATGTTGGCCTTCTGGGTTTTGTAACCATCTTTCTGTCCCATCTGAGCCAGCCCCTCCAGACCCCACATCCAAGCCTCCCGAGATCCACATGTGGGACTCACTGAAAAGTTGCTGAAGCTCCTCTGGGTGCCGAGTTCAGGTAGAGATGCAGAAAGATCTTTGGCTTCAGGGTCAGGTGCACCCCGTCCTCCGCGCGGCAGAAGATGCACTTCTCCAGGGTGTCTGGGTCTTGGCTGCTGGACATGAGGAGCTGCTTGTAGAAGTACCTGCGGAGAAGGGCTGGAGTGTGAATCCCCAGGGAGAGGCAGCTTAGTGGTCACATCCTGGGCACCACTGAGGGACGAGGAGTGGGAGATACAGATCTAGCCTACAAGGCACCTGCTAGAAGGTTCTCCTGTGCATGATCTGCTGAAATGAACACGAGCTGCTCAAGAGCCTTTGGATCAGGCCTCCCAAAGGAGTCCTACTTGGAAACAGCTGGGCAGAGTGGGTGGGCTTTCTTCAGACTTTAGAGAATCCTGGTTTTCATTTTAAAATAAGGCACTGAGTTTCCAGCCTCATAAATACAGGAATACAGTGGTACCTCTCATAACAAGCGCCTCACATAACAAGCATTTCGCATAACAAGTCTAAGTTTCCAGGAAAACTTGCTTCACATAACAAGCTCCGCTTCACTTAACAAGCACTTATGCAGACCTGACGCTCTGCATGGAGGCTCTTTAAAAGGGCTGCCAGCCAGCACTGCTGCCTCTAACTGCTCCCAACCTGGGGGCAGTTGCCTGGGGGTGACTGAGGTAGCTGCCCCTAGCTGCTCCCACCAGCCACCTTGAACCTCCAGCAGCAGCCCAGGTCAGCCTCCCAGGAAAGTGTCTTTGATTGCAGCCTCCTAACCATGTCTACCCAGAAGTAAGCCCCATTGTGTTAAATGGGGCTTACTCCCAGGAAAGCGTCTTTAGGATTGCAGCCTAAGTAGACTTCATTGAATGCATGTTTTGAATTCAATTCCAGTGTTTTGTCATCATTTTTACATCCAGTTAATATTTTTCTATGAATTATTTTGGGGGTTCTGAAACCAATCCTCTGAGTTTCCATTATTTCCTATGGGAAAAGCTGCTTCGCTTAAAGAGCTTTTCACTTTAAGAGCAGGCCTCCGGAACAAATGAAGCCCTTTAGGTGAGGCACCACTGTACATGAATACAGTCTGACTGGGTCAAATAGTGGCCTTGGATGATGGAGAGTCAGCATGAGTCCTCTGATGCTGCTCCTCTTCCCTCTTCTCTCCCACCCGTCAAGGTTGGCACAGGCTCCAAAGTCAGCATTTTCCTTCCTGTCTATCGCAACCTCCAACCAAGACAGGACCAGAAACGGCTCAAGGACTCCATTGCCAAACATAGGTGGGGACTGCAGTCCTTGGAATCTCACCACCACCGAGATCAAGGTGGAGCCTGGCGGTAGCTGCAGAACCCTGGAGGCCCAGCAACGAGACCAGGAAGGTGACCCAACTAACAGAGGTAGGAGACGGCGCTCCAAAGCAGTCTGCCCTTCCTGGGACTTGGTGCCCCACATCCGGCCTCCCAACCCAGAAGTAACTGGCAGGGATGTCATTGCCACACACACTGGTAGGACCTTGAATGGGGGGACCATCAGAAGTCAAGAGGGCCCCAGAAAGTCTCTCTAACAACAAAGCTGGCAGAGGTGATGGGATTCCAGTTGAGCTCCTGAAAATCTTCAAAGATGATGGAGTCAAAGTAAGAATCACCCAAAGGGAGATGCCTTTGAAGACCCTCAAGAGTCCCTCGGAGATCAACTCAATCCAGGAAATCAACCCTGTTCACTGGCAAAAGCAGAAGGGGACGGCCGAGGATGAGGTGGGTAGAGAGTGTGAGCGAGGCAACCAACGTGAACCTGGAAGGATTTGGATGCTGGTGGAGGAGAGGGGTCTGGCGTGCTGCAGTCCAGGGGGTCACAAAGGGTCAAGAAGTGTTGAGAAACCTGGAACTAAAGCATTCCCTCCCCGCTTCCTGCTCCCAACTTGCTCTTCCATAGTTGACCCACTACATTCAAAACTCCATGACAAAGCGAGGAAGCCGTTACCTGAGCAGTGCTCTGCGGGCCACCACCAGCCCATGCAAGTCATGCATCCTCCGACCGCTGAACTCCAGCCAACCCTCATAGGAAACGTCTCCCGTCCCCAAGGCCACCAGCTCGTAGGTCTCTCTGCAGGGACCCTGGCAGTCAGCAACTTCTGCGGGGCAGGGAAAGAGAAGACGGAGCTCACCCGGAGGGGCAAGAGGAGCAGCCGCACACCTGCCGTGCACCGAGTCGGATTAGCCTTGACTCTGAGTGGCACTAAAACTCCAGTGCTTGGAATTCAGGAGTTCAACCAGGAGTGTTGGCAGCTCTGATTCCACCTAGCACTGACTGCCCCTTAAGGACAGCAGAGCTCTCCTGGATCAGTCCAGAGGTCCCCCAACGAGCCCTCCCGTCCATCACAGGCCAACCAAGGGCCTCTTGCAGTGCAGGAAGATGATGCAGACCTTGGGGTCAGTCGGCCCTCCAGCAACCGAACGAGAAAGTTCCTCTGGCAATCCCGACAGAGCCAGCCTCCTGGATGGATCAGCCTCAGAGCTCCCACCACCTCCAGAAGCTCTGCTCCATTCCAGGCCTGGAAGGGACCCACGACTGCTCACCTTTCTCCAGGATGAAGGCGGCCACGCTGCTCAGGCAGCCTTGATAGGGCAGGTCTTCTCCCAGGAGCAAAGCACACATGTCACTGGTGATGCTGGCACAGCGCTGGTCATGGGAGATGACTTCTTCTGGGGAGAGAAGAAGGCAGGCTGGCCACATAGAACGGAGGACAGGGCGCCTCTCCTTGAAGCACTGCAGAGTGGAGGGAATTCAGGCAGGTGCTGCTTTTGAAACTCTTCTACGTAGAGCTAGCCCTGCCTCAATTCCTTCCTCTATGCAATACTTAAAGGCAGAGGCACTTTGTCCTCCGTTCTATATGGTCGCCCTGAAAGAAGGGCAACCAGCCACCCTCAGAATCTAGGCCTCCCGAGGAGGGGAACGAAGGGCACGTTTCAGGATAAAAAGACCACCACCAGTTACAAGCCAGGATGGAGGTCTCTTGGTGCCTGGTGTGCTCCCCAGGGGCACCTGGGGGGCCACCGGGAGATCCAGGAAGCTGGACTAGATGGGCCCCCTCTGGCCTGGACCCCTTTCCAGTGACCTTAAGCTGTCCCAGTTCACCCACAGCCCCTGCCTGGCTCTCAGTGGGGCCTGATGTGCACTCGCTCTCGCCTACTCTTTTTTGGTGGGGCTGGAGTCGGCACCAGGGCGTCCACGTTTCGGAGGGGTTCGTCCCAAGTTTCGGCCAGAAGTTGTTCCTCCTTCCAAAGGGAATGGGGTTGCCCAGCCTGGAAGGAGGCTGCCAAGTTCACCCCCCGACGACCCTTCCTCAGGGGCTCATCGCCACCCCCAGACATGGTCCTGAGGAAAAGGCACACAAAAGGGGGGACGTTATGCAATTACCGTAACATAAAAGAAGCATCACCAGAAAGGAACACTTTTCAACTCCAAGTTTCTCTGTGATGCACTTAAACAAACAACACAGAAAACGGACACGCTCCAGCCACAAGACTCCCTGCGACACCAGTCCTTGGGCAGGGCTGGGCGCCCACCCAGCCTCCTGCGCAGGACTCCAGAATGAGGTTCTCGGGTTGAATTCATGCCCTCCAGAACCGGAGGTGATTTCCTCGGCTTGGGTCAAGGTCAACCTCCTCGGCTTGGGTCAAGGTCAGCTCACTGTGCCCCTCGGGGCAAAAGTCTTCCATACTCAACCAACAGACCTGGATCCAAATCTGAAACTCATCTTTAGACCCACTCAGTAAAGAGGACCTAAAAAGAGGACGTCCTACTTTTTTAACATGTCAGGAATTTGGGGGGACTTTGTCCTCTTTTCAGGGTTGGGGCGTCTGCTCACCTGGTCCGAAGAGGTCAGGTGGTCACCCTGGGAGGTGTGGGGCGCTTTGGCCTGGAAAGGGGGCCTGAGGAGGCACCCCAAATCCTGTGGGATGGATGGAGGGAGGAGAAGCCCCTCAAACTGACAGGCAGAGGAAGGATCTCCATCCCCAGCCTGGGGTTAGTCTGCGGAACTCCCTGCTGCAGGACCAGGCGCCCACACCTGGCCTGGGGGTCCTGGAGGGGGGGGCTGGGCAGGTTCCCGGAGGAAAGTTCGACTCCCTTCTGAGCCCCCCAAGTGGAGACTGGAGGA
The DNA here is from genome assembly GCA_030015325.1 of Cryptoblepharus egeriae. Taxonomy (NCBI): domain Eukaryota; kingdom Metazoa; phylum Chordata; class Lepidosauria; order Squamata; family Scincidae; genus Cryptoblepharus; species Cryptoblepharus egeriae. Next base: position 2,524,984 of record JAREYC010000021.1, read on the forward strand.
GGGGGAGGCCCGTCCTCTGCTCAGAATTGCCCCCCATTCCGCCTCGACCTTCGAAAAGCCCCCCCAGAGGGCGGCTTCCCTCCCCGCAGGCCGGCAGGGGAGAGCCCCGTCGAGGCAGACGCCCAGCTGCCCTCCCTGCCGGTCCGCGGCGGCCCAGCCCCTTCCCTGCCTGGCCGCCGGCGAGGGTCCCCAGGCGGGCGCTGCTCCACGTGCTCCGAGCCCGGACGGCCGTCGAGCAAAGCCCGCGCACAGCTGAACCTGCGCCCCGCTTCAGCCCCGTCCCGTCCCGTCCCGTCCGGTCTGCGGCCGCCCAGCGAGCCCGCCCCCGCCCCCGCCCCCGCCCCCGCCGGCAGCGCAGAAGCGGGAGCCTCTCCCCCGACGGAGGGTTCAGCTCAGCGGGCCGCCTGCGGACCTCCCCGAAGGGGCCAGGCCTGCCCGGCCGCCCCTCCCCGCACCTGCACGGAGGGGCGGCTCTCTCTCCCGCTGGCTGGTTGGACGGGGAGCGCGGGACTGGAGGCGGCCGAGGGAGGGAGCGCTGCCCCTCCCGCCCGCCCGGAGCAGCCCCGCTTCCTCCTCCCGACCCCGCCGGAAACGCCCCGCTGCAGGCACGGCCGGGGCTCGAGGGGGCGCACCTGGCGCGGGAGGAGGGAGGCCGCTCAGCAGCTGGCCTCGATCAAGCCGGGAAAACAGCCCCCAGACTCCCCTCCTGCTGCTCCCAGGAGACCCTCTGCCCGGACACGTCCTCTCTCTCCCGGCCTCGGTTCCCAGAAGAAACTCCCGCATCCTCCTTTTCCTGGGCGGGCAGCAGAACTGGCGTCCCTCGTTTTTCGACGGCTTCCCTTTCCGACAATACCCAGGACTCTTTCGACACATGCTCTGCTCTTCCAACCTCGCTTAAAGGCTGAAATGGGCTTCCCTGATGACTCCTGGTGACTCTTCAGTCCTCCCAGTGCGGAGGAGCTCTTTGCCTTCCGCCTCTGCTCCTTTTACGGCCATTTCTTGTGTATTTTGGCTGTTAATCAACAAGGGCTATTTGGGCCTTTATGTCTGGCATTTGCAAGCCGAAAAAGACTGGGTTCCACTTTTCAACCATTTTCACTTTTGGACGGTGCTCCGGTCTCTCACCCGTCCAACAAGTGGGGATGCCTGAATTCCTTTGATAATAAATTATAGGTTGTCAGTTGCATGGATTGTAGCTTTTAAATTAACCTCATGAAAGCAACACATGAGTGAAAGCACCTCACATAACAAGCGTTTCACTTAACAAGTATAAATTTCCAAGAAATCTTCCTTCACATAACAAGTTCCGCTTCACTTAACAAGCAAGTGCGCTCTGGGCAGGCGTGCTATGCAGTCCTGACAATCCATGCGGAGACTCTGTAAAAGGGCTGCCGGTCAGCACTGCTGCCTCTAACTGCCCACAACTTGGGGGCAGTTGCCTGGGGGTGCCAGAGGCAGCTGCCCCTAACTGCCCCCAAAGACCATCTTGAACCTTCAGCAGCAGCCCAGGTAAGCCTCCCAGGAAAGTATCTTTGATTGCAGTCTCCTATGTCTACTCAGAAGTAAGCCCAATGTGCAAAATGGGGCTTACACCCAGCAAAGTGTCTTTAATTGCAACCTCCTAACCATGTCTACTCAGAAGTAAGCCACATTGTGTTAAATGGGGCTTACTTCCAGAAAAGACTCTTTAGGATTGCAGCCTAAGTAGACTTCACAGGATCCTGCACAATGAATGCATGTTTTGAATTCAATTCCAATGTTTTGTCATCATTTTTACAGCCAGTTAATATTTTTCTATGAATATTTTGGGGGTTGTGGAACCAGTCGTCTGCGTTTCCATTATTTCCTATGGGAAAATTTGCTTCACTTAAAGAGCGTTTCACTTAAAGAGCAGGTCTCCGGAATGAATTAAGCTCTTTAGGTGAGGCACCACTGCATTGTGTTGTGTCCTCCTTTCTTCTTGGGTGTCCTCCATTTGGGGGCTTGTCTTCCTTTTTGCTTCTGGCGTGTGTCACCCTGTCTGCTCTCCCCAATGGCAACTGCAGGCCTGGCTGCCACCCTCGGGGGCAGGGGAAGGTGGGCACTTCCGAGCAGGCATCATCCACTTCCCCGCCACCCTCTGTGGAAAGGGCTCCTCTGCGGCCTTCATTCTGCTCACCCCTTTGGCCCCGACTCAGGCACGGCTCCCCCCCACGGCTCCTGCCCCCCCAGTCTTGCCCCCAGAGAGAGGGTCAGACTGGCAGAGCGTGCCCAGTGCAAAGCCAGGAATCTGCAGCCGCCCACTCACTGCTGCACCATCACAGGGAGAAATTCCGCAGCCAAGTCAGACAACTGCACACTCTGCTCATGGACAGACGCTGGGCTCTTTATTGGGGAAGAGAGATTATTTATCCCACCTTTTCGCACAATTAATCTTCTGTTTGAGTCCTTTTCTGTTCTGCCTTATTAGCTCCTTATTAGCAGTGCCCTCCCTCAAAGGCACCTGCAGAGAACAGGGCCCCCTCCCAACAGGCCACGGCCCCCCTCTCTCTGGGACAGTCGGAGGATACCAGACTGGGGGGGGGGACCCAAAGGCCATGGAGTCCATCCCCTGCTCAGTGCACAGGGCTGAGCTGTAACGCAGAAGCCAGGGTGAGGAGGCCCCCTGGGGGTGATTCAGGGGCTTCTCCCTTAATTCAGCCAAAAAGATGGCACGCAAGGGCAAGTGCACGGCTTCTCGCTGCAGTGGGGAGCAGAGGGGGCCCCTTCCCCACTCTGCCCGGGAGGGTCATGGGTGAAGGCACTGGAGGGGAAATCAGGGCAGTGGGGAGGGGGCCAGGCTGTTTCCCTTTGTTAGTGGCGAGGCTGGCACTCTGCGGCTGCCCCTGTGGACGGAGAAGGCTGGGTTGGTGTTGGAGGCCACCTCACTCCTTGGGGTAGTGCCTGGACAGGTAGACGTTCTTCCCGTCGTACTCGGAGGTGGTCAGGCACTTGAGGAAGAAGTGCCCGAGGTCGTGTTTGGAGATGACCCTGGAGCCGCTAGACGTGTCCACTGTCACCGTGTAGTCGCCAGTGAGGGGCTGGTCGCCTGTGGAAGGGAAGGGGAGAGTAAGGGAAGGGGAAGGGCTAGTCCGGCCGGACGGGCGGGGAGCACTAAGTTGGGTGGCTTCTCCCTTCCCCTCCCAGAGGGGGGCCCTTTCCTTGCAACCCACATGGCTCCGCCCTGGTGCAATCCTTAAGCACAAATATCGGAAGCAACCTTGGAGGTCAACCAGGCCAATCCTCTGCCCAACACAGACAGCTGCCCATACTTGGTGGCCGAGAGAGAGACAGAGAGAGAGAGAGAGAGAGACGCAGGTGGTCTCAGTGCCAGGTGGCTCTGACAACAGGGAAATTCTTTCTCTCCCCCCCCCCCAGTAACCACCTACAGGTTGGAACCCTGCCCTCCAGAGCCACCGGCATCCACACCCGTGAACAGCAGTGGCAATGGAGCCCCCGCTCAGCGGCACCTGCAATGTGGGGCGGCATGACGTAGACGCAGTCCAGCCCCGACTCCTTCAGGATCTGCTGCATTCGGATATGGTCCTCCGTCACGGGCCGCAGCTTGGCAGGCACCTTGTCCAAGTCCCACATCAGGAAGGCTGCAAGCAAAGGCCCGCCAGAAAGTCAGGAGGACCCGGGGTCTTCAGGGAGCCCTTCTACCCCCACGGCCCAGCCATATCTTTGCCCACATCTAGAGTGGGGGTGTCGCTCTGACACCGTGGGGGGGGGGGGCAGGTGGGAAAATGATATACACTTCAAATTAGAATGAATTTCCTTATAAGAGTATTGGAGCGTATTATAAGGCTGGCCTGGGGGCTGGATAGAAGGGTCTAGCCAGAGGCCACACTGAGGCTCACCAGGGGTCGCATCTGGCCCCTGGGCCAGGGCTTGGACACCTCTGATCAAGAGACCCCCTTCTTTGTGGGGCTTGTCCCCAGGCTAAAAAAGAGGACAAATCTGGAAATTTCCAGTCATATGGGCACTCTTTGCCCAGCAACGAGAGGGATGGACTCACCAGACAGGCAGACCACCACTTTGCGGAGCCCGTGGGACTTCATGGCGGCCACAATGTTCCGGGTGCCCTCAGACATCATGGTGGTGGGACCTGCCAGGAGACGGAGGGAGAAAGTCAGGAGAGTTGAGGGCAACAGGGGAGGGGGAGGCAGGAGGAAGAGGCTGCAGGGCAAGGGAGGGAAGATGGCTACTCGTACTGAGATCGTTGCGTGTGCCCAAGATGACAATGACGGCGTCCTGCCCCTTCACCACGCGCTGGACGTCTTCCAGGTTCAGCACGTCTCCCACCACCACCTGTGCCGGCCGGAGCTCTGGGGGCAGCCGAACCGGGTCCCGCACAAGCACCGTCACCTGGTATCCTGGGAAGAGAGGGGGGGCAGGTGAGGGCGGTGAAGGGGAAAGGGTTGGCTGAAGTGGGGAGTGTGGACAGCCAGGGACTGCTCAGGAGGGACCTGTCAGGGGCAGCAGCGAGGGCAGTGCTGCTTGTTGGGAGGTTAAAAAAGTCTGGAGTGGCTTCAGGTCCTCCACAGGAACCCAAAAGGGCGCTTTGGTCTGAACAAGAGGGTGTCTTTCAGACAGGGCAATGCCAGCAACGTTTGGCACCACCACTTCCTCGCTCTTGCCCCCCTTCCCAACCCAAATTCCCTTCCAACTAACAGATCTTCGTTTCCAAACAGAACCAACCCAGCCTCGCGGATTCTGGCATCAGTTCCACAAAACCTCAACTGCACACTTGCTGGTTTTCTTTGACGTAAACAAGGTTGTCTCTTGTGTCACTTCCGAAAAACAGGCACCTGGCCAAGGATCTCGTTCTCTCTTTAAGGGCACTACTTTTCCTCCCACACTTTTGGATGACTTGTGGTGGAGGCCAAGGGCAGGCCCTCTCCTCCTCCCACACCTTCAGCACTCCTCTTCTGCTTTGGCTCCTGCAAACATTCCTGTCCACCGTGGGTTGGCAAAGGGTCACAGGTCTCCTTCTGACACTTCCAACCACAGCTGTCTGCCGGGACACCGACCGCACCTCGACTCCCAGATGTCAAAGACCTTCACCCAAACCTTGTTCCCATCGGACCCTGAAACTAAAGGACGTCAAACAGAAGATCTGGAAGCTGGCGGGAGCTCTTTATCTTGACCTATAAAGCCCTATACGGTTCAGGTCTGGGGTACCTGAGGGGCCGCCTTCTTCTGTGTGATCTGCCCCATCACTTAAGGTCATCTGAGGGGCCTTGTTGACTGTGCTGCCACCGGGGGAAGTGAAGGGTGTGGTGGCCAGAAATAGGGCTTTCTCGCTGGTTGCCCCCCCAACTCTGGAACTCTTGTCCCCTGGAATGTAGGAAACCTCCCTCCTTACAGGTTTTTTGGCAGGTGATCAGGAGTCTGGGGAAGTTTTGGGTTTTGAGACTAGTCCCAGAGAGGGGCACTTCCTCGTAGGAAAGTATGTGCAGAATCACAGCCTCCCTGAAGCTGACACCCTTCCCTCCCGACACCCTCGGCTTCCAGCACTCAGGCCAGGACGACAGTATGGTGCTTTCTAGTCCTTGGCAAGGAATCCCCCCTGCCCATCCCACCGCCTTTTCCTCCTCTTCTCCTTTGGAAGCGGAGGGTGGCCATGGCAACTCCCCACGCACAGGCGAGGCTGGCTGAGTCCGCTCGCCCAGCCCTCCAACCGACCACGTCCACCGCAAGCTGTGAGCCGAGCATGACCTGCCGCTGCTCCTCTCCTGGGGGTGGGTGGGGGGCTTCCGCGACTTGCTCCTCAAAAAGACCATCGTGAGTTGGCTTCCAACTGGGGGGAAAGGAGGAGCCCAACTGCTGGCTCCCCCCTGCCTGCCAGGCGCAAGTAGTCCTGGCAAGCCAGGTGCCGCACCCTCCATGAAATGCAGAAGTGGGCAAGGCCTGGCCTTTCAGAAACGGGCCCACCTTCTGACTGCAGGCGCAGGGAAGGCTCTTGGCACAGACCCTGAAGAGCCAGCCCAGGGGGTCACCCCTCCCAGTGCTGGCTGAAGGAAGTGCCTCCCTCGCCACCTGGCTCTGTCCCTCCAAACATGTGGCCTTTCTGGACTCTGTCCGCACTGCCGGGTCCATGGCAAAGCTTGGTCCCGAGTCGTCCAACGACAGGCACTTTTAAGCATGTGCAGAGAGAGCCTGAGAAAGTGCAGGCAGGGAGGGAAGCATGGACACTGCCACCCAAACTCCCCTCCAGGCGCTGGCCTGGATCTGCTCCGCAAGGAATTCCTCTGCCCACGTCAGGCCCCTGCCTGCCTGCCTGCCTGCCTGCCTGCCCCGATAACACGCCCTTTGCCCTTATCTCACGGCTCACACACGGGCAGCCCAACAGGGTGGCTGGCCAGCCAGTATGGACTGGCTGATCTCTGATACGCACACACTTGTATGCACATTCACGGGTGTTGTGCTGCTGCGTGAAAATGTGTGCTGAGCCAGAACATGCTGAACTTGGGGTCTGGTGTGTGTGGGGGGGGGGCACTTCTCCACCACCCAGTCACTGCAGGAAAACTCCCTGTCGCTGGGGGCCCTGGCCTGGCTCTCCTCCTGGGCGCCCAGCCGACCTCAGCAGGGTCCTGGTGCCAGGCTGTGATGGGGAGCACAGCCTGTGCCAGGCCAGGAGCAGCCGTTCCAAGTGGCCTGGGCAGGCTGGCCCCACTTCCTCCCCTGCCACGCTTCAGAACTGCAGAGGAGGAAGAGGCCAAATGGAGGACGGCCAAAAAAATGGAGGACACCACAAGCTAAGATCAAAAAACACTCATCTCCAGCATTGCTTTCCCAGACTCCCTTGAAGCACTATATTACTGAGACCTTCCAAACCAGTGCAGACCAAACCAGTGCAAACCAGTGGTTTTCAACCTTTTTCATCTCACCGCACACTTAAGGAGGCCCTGACACTGTTGAGGCTCCCCAGGAATAGCTGTGACCAGTGAGGAGGCCCACCAGGCTGTTCAAAGCCCCCCATTTTCCTCTTAATGAATGGCAATCCCCAAATTCCCGGGACACGCCTGAGGACACTCCGGGGCACACTGGTTGACAATCACTGATCTCAACGATGACCTGGAATTTATGAATTCCACAAGGAAAAGGAGGACACTCAAGGTTTTTTCCAGGACTAAAGGCTGAAAAAGAGGACGTGTCCTGGGAAAGGGGGACAGGCTGCTTCTGGGGCCTCCTGGAGATGGCACCGGGCGGGGGCACTGCCAGCTGGCCTCCTGGGGAGGAGCTGCTTTCCCCCTCCTGAAACCACAACCGATGCGCCCGCAGCTCCAGGCAGAGCCCACCGCCCGACGGCTCCAGCCCAGCCCAACCCGAAGGTGCCGCGGAGGAGCCGGTCCCCCTAGAAGCAGCAGCCCGGAAAGGGCGCCTCTTGCCCGGAGCAGCGGCCTCCCGGGGAGCGCTGGGGCCGCTTCCTCCAGCCTCCCCCGCATGGCTGAACCGCGACGGGACGGCCCTGCAGGCGCTTCCCCGGCCGCCCGAAGGCTTTCGGCTTACCGGCGTCGATGGCCTGCGCCAGGGTGGCCAAGCCGGTCATGCCGGTGGCGCCGAAGATGGCGATTCTGCGACAGCCTGCAGCGGCGGGCGCCGCCGAACCCGATCCCGAGGCTGCCATGCTGGGGAAGTCCCTCCGCCGCTCCAGCCCCGACGCCAGTCAGCCCGCTTGCCCTTCCGCCGGGAGCTCCGCCTGGGGAGGCAGGCGCGGGGCGGCGCTGGCTCGATCTGGGGTGGGACCGTCACCGGCGGGTGGGGCGCCCTGCAGGCCTCCCCTCCCTCCGTCCCTGCCCTTGCCGGGGAGACCCTCCTGCGCCGCAGCCCGCGGGACTGAGCGGGGCCCCGACGGCTGTACACGAGCAGGAGCCTCGGAGGGCTTCCTCGCCCGTCCCTTCCCTTCTCGCCTCGGGTCCAGAGACGCCTAGAGCCCGCGGCAGAGACCAGACTCCCCAAACGAGAGCGGCGTCCTCCCCGTCGGGCAGGCGTCGCTGAGCATTTCGCCGGACGTGCAGCCGATGAATCGCTCGGCCGACCGGTCTCTTCCTCCCCTCCCGCCCGCCCGTCCGCCCTCCCGCCCGTCCGTCCGTCCACGAGCCGCCACTGGCCCGAGGAGCCGGAGGAGGACGGGCCAAGGTGACAGCGCCGCCCGGACCGCCCCGTCCGTCCCTCCCGCCCGCCGTCTGCTGCTGCTGCTGCAACCGGGGCCGGTGCCTCTCCGCCCGCCCGCGCGTGCCCGGCTAAGACCCCCCCTTCCCGGGACGCAGCCCTGCAGCAGCCGCCCCGCCCGCCTGGCTGGGAGGGACGGAGCCTCCGCGCTTGGATTGGCTGCTGGGCGGCGGCGGCCGGGAGAGGACGGGCGGCCGGCCGGCCGGGCTCCGCTGCCGATGCGGACAGACTGAGCCGCCCCGTCGCCCTTTCCCGATGACCGGGAGTGGCCGGCGAGACACCCGGCGCCCGGCACGGAGCGGTGAGTCCTTCCCGGCTGTGCGGGGGGGGGGGGGGAAGGAGCCACAAAGGAGCTGGAGGCGGCACAAAGGCTGGCAGGGAAGGGGGCCTTGGGGGGGGGGTTCAGCTTGGCCCCCCAGGCTCGCCCCCTGCAGCCTGGCAGCTTCCCCGGGCCTGCTGGAGCCGTGGTCGGGGAAGGGTCGCACCCAGCCCCAACCCCAGGCCCTGCCGCTGCTGGATGTGCTGGCCCCACCAGGGCTGGCCCATCCCGGAGGCCGGCTGGGAGGGCCTCTCTGGCGGCATGGGGGTCCCTCTCTACCTGCCCCCTTTTCTCTCTCCACCTCTTGGCCTGGAAGAGGAAGGTGGAAGGCAGGCGGTGGGGGGGGGGCAGAGCCTGCCCCTGGGGAGGGGGGCACACGGTCAGCTGAGGGTACCCATGCAGAGGTTTCCTGTGGCCCTCCTGCTGCCCCCAACCAAAGCAGGCTGCCTTTTCCTCCCCCTGCCTTGCTGGGCAAGCAGCCAGCGTCCTGGCACTGCTGTGGTGCATGGTGGGCACCTGCTGGCCTGGCCTCTTTGGCCCTGCTCAAGCGCCAGGGCCTGGCCTCTGCCCCAGACTCACGTTGGGAAAGCAGGCGCCATGTCCGGGGTGGGGGGGGGGGCTTGAAGGCCAAGCAGATGTCAGTGATGCCCACTCTTTGGATGAACTCCTTTGGGTCTCCTTGGGACCCACCCCAGCTATGATATCCATCCAAGGAGAGGAAAGAGCAAGGCTGGCAGGCAAAAGGAGGGCTGGAGCTGGGATGAGCCTTTGCTGGTGCCCGCTTCTCCCTGGCGCCAACACACTGACAGCAGGGCCGCTTCTTGGAGTAACTGCTTTGCCCTCCACATCCTCATTTTTGCACACCTGCAAATGGTGCTGCGGGAGAGCAGGTTCCAACAGCACGAGGCCCAGGCTGGATTGGCTTTCCCCACACTGCAGGATGGAGATGTCCTACCTTGCAGGGCTGGCAAAGGGGCGGTTGAGGCACTTGGCATGTTTGATTTTTTTAGAGCAGGCTCCGGGGTGTCCGGAGTGTCCTCCAGTTTGAAGCTCTCCTTGGGGCGGGAGCTGTTTGGTTGAGTCGCTTGTTGGGTGCTCTTCAGTCCTGCAGCGCAGCAGCCAGACGGAGCCCCTTTCTGCAGACCTGTGATGAAGCTGGTGCCCTGAGATGGCCAACACCGCGCCAGCCAAGCTGGACAACATGGAGGCTCAGCAGCAGCAGCAACAACAGCAGCAGCAGCAGCAGAACAACAACCCGCGTTGGGAGAATGCAGAGCATCACCACCACCGGCCCTGGGACGAGACCACGGCCACCGCCAAGCTCTTTGAATGCTCCCGGATCAAGGCTTTGGCAGGTACGTGTGCCGAGGCTCCGGCAGCCGCTGCTTGCTGACTCTGCCCCCGGAGGAGCAGGTTGTGGGCCTGGCTGGTTATGGGCTCCACTAACCAGCCTGAACTCCACCAGACGAACGGGATGCTGTGCAGAAGAAGACCTTCACCAAGTGGGTGAACTCCCACCTGGCCCAGGTCTCCTGCCGGATCAGCGACCTCTACACAGATCTGCGGGATGGCTACATGCTGACCAAACTGCTGGAGGTGCTGTCTGGAGAGCAGCTGGTAGGCAGGGGCTGGGCTGGACTCGGAGGGGAAGGGGGCAGCTCTGGGCCTCTGCCTGGCTGCGGTGGCAAAGGCCCCAGGGGAAGGGTGCTCTGGCAGGAACCTTTTCCTTTGTCTTAAGCGTGGCTGAGGGAAGGCACTCTGCGTGTGTTCAGAGACCCTTTCTTCCTTACCAGGGCATAATATATTCCAGGACAGTTTGGGGGGTTCAGTCTTTTGGGGCTGAAATACTGGGAAGGAGAGGGGAATTTGGGGGAACATGTGAGGGGCAGCCCCTTGCTTTGGCCCTGAGCTGCCCTCACACCCTTTCCGGCCATCTGCATGGAAGCCCAAGCCAACCCGTGGCCGGATGAGGATCCACTCCCTGGAGAACGTGGACAAGGCCCTGCAGTTCCTGAAGGAGCAGCGGGTGCACCTGGAGAACGTGGGCTCCCATGACATCGTTGATGGCAACCACCGCCTAACCCTGGGCCTCATCTGGACCATCATTCTGCGCTTCCAGGTATTTGTGTGTTGAGGGAGGGGAGCTCTGCATCGTCAGTCCTCTGCATCTCTGTCTGAGCCAAGACCCCCCCACCGCCTCTCCAGCATAGTGGTGAGAGATCTAGGGCAAGGAGCCCTTGACCCCCCATCTCTGTAGGAGGCAGGCAGCTGGATCTCCTGGCACCAGGAGTTCTGGATGGGCAGAAACGGACCCGGTGCCATCTCTGAGAAGGCCAGTCCTTCCAGGGGGTTGAGGGACAAGTGGAGGGGGTCCTTGGCCAGGGCTGGGCTTTCTCCCCAGGAGGCAGAGCAAAGGGGGTCTCTGTTGGCAGCTCCTGCCCAAAACGCTAGGCATGTTTTTGGGTTGAGGGCTGGGGTGGGGAGGGGAAAATGGCAGCAGCATCTCAGACTCGGAGGGAGCCACCCGACTAGCCTTCCTGGGCCCCTCCCGCTCCTCGTGTCCCCCTCCCAGATTCAGGTGATCAAAATAGAAACAGAGGACAACCGGGAGACTCGCTCAGCCAAGGATGCTCTGCTGCTGTGGTGCCAGATGAAGACCGCCGGGTGAGCCCAGGGGCAGTGCTGGTGGAGGCGATGGTCTGGGAGGGGGTTTGCAGCAGGGCAGCACCATCTGGGCTGTGAACGGGATGTGGGGATGGGGCTGGTGGCCTGGTGGCCCTTCCTCAGGCAGGCAGACAGGCAGGAGTAGGAGGAGAAGCAATTTGGGGGTCTAAAGGCAGACTTCTTGTGAGTTGGGGGGAAGTCAATGGGATTCCAGAGGCAAGAACTTGCTTGGGCTTTCTGGAGGCCTGGCTTGGAGAGTTCTGGTGGCCCCAGAGAGCCAGGATGCGATGTCGGCATGTGGTTGTGTCCAGAACCCACTGGGTGTGGGACTCCGGAGCCCAGAACTGCCATGGCTTATTGTGTCTGAGGCCAGGGCTGGAGTGGTGCAAGGCCTTGGCCAAGTGACAGGGAGTGGCAGGAAGGGGAGAAAGCCACCCTTTGGGCCTGGCTTGAGGCCTGCTTGCTTGAACTGTGGTCTAGACAGAGGATCACAAGTCTGACCTGGGCACCAGACGCTTCCTTTGAGCCAGGGGTGTGTCCAGATCACCCCGACAATGGGAGGTGCCCACGGATAAGACCCTCTGGCATGCTCTGCCCCACTTTGCCAATCCTCCCCCCTGTCGCTGTCCTGCCAGGTACCCAGAAGTGAATATCCAGAACTTCACCACCAGCTGGAGAGACGGACTGGCCTTCAACGCCCTCATCCACAGGCACAGGTGCTGGGGCTGCAGGGCTCTGGAGACCACATTGAGACACTGAAACAAACAGCGGCCAAGGAGGGGTGACGGCCAACGTCTCTGGGGGGAACTCTTGATTCTTCAGCGATCTGTTTGGGGGAGGAAGTGTGTTTTGCCACATTGCTTGAGCCCTGCAGACGTGGTTGGGTCCCACAGATAGAGTGCTGACCCCAAGGAGGTTCTGGAGCAACTCCGTGACAGAGGCAGAAAGATCTGCTTTGGCACGTTTTCTCTTGGTGGCCATTAGTATGTTCCCTGAGATGTTGCGCGGCTGTGTGGATCAGCAGAACCTCAGGCCTCTCAGATGCCCCTTTGGTTTGTCTCCAGGCCAGACATCATTGATTTCAGGAAGCTCACCAAATCCAACGCAGCCTTCAACCTCCAGCAGGCCTTCAACACTGCTGAGCAGCAGCTGGGATTGGCCCGACTGCTTGACCCGGAAGGTACCGTAACTTTCATAGATAGTTTCTCAGAGGGAGAGCCGTTCCCGCTGGGGAGGTGGGAAGGTCCCTCCCGGGTCCTGTCCCATGTGGGGAGCCACGTGGGAGCAGTGCCTGCCTGCCCGCCTGCCCCAGGGCCGGCCTGGACACCAGACTCCACAGGAAGCTGCTCTGTGTCTCTGTTGCAGGGACACTCGGCTCTGTTCCCTGCCCCAGTTTCTGCCCCCTGCTCTTCCCGCTTTTCTCTCTGTCTCCTTCTCTCTGCAGATGTCAACATGGAGAACCCTGACGAAAAGTCCATCATCACCTACGTTGTCTCCTTCTATCACTACTTCTCCAAGATGAAGGCGCTGGCTGTGGAGGGGAAGCGGATTGGGAAGGTGGGTCTGGAGCCGGAGGGTGTGCTGCTGCCTGGAGCCCCTGTTCTTGCCCAGCCCCTCTGATCCCCCAGCATGGATGGCGGAGAGGGTAGTTCTTGTGCTGCTTATACAAGCATCGTGTCTACATAGTGTCAAGTACGCAGAACAGACAAGGAGCCCTTTCCTCTCCCTCCGAAGAAAAGCTTCCTATGCAGAAGTGGCTGAGGCTGGAATGTGGGGAACTGGAGGGGTTGGGGGAAGCCTCCGTCTTTTCAGGGCAAGTGGCGGGAGGAGCAACTGAGGGTCCTTCTGGGTGGATGGAGGATCCCCAAGCTGAGAAGTACGGAATGTGGGGTTTGCAAGAAAAGTCTAGAGACTGAACAAAATCTCTGAGTAAACTATTCATAGGAACATCACCAGACCACCTGCCGGCTCAAATCAGAGACCTTCCTAGTCTGACAGACCCCCTGCTTGCCCGCAGAGCCTGCCAGGTGCCAGTTTTCTGTGTTTCTTAGTAAACTGTCTCCGAACATGGGGTTCTCCATAACCACGAGCAGCAATAGCCACTTGCAGCCGACATCCAGTTCCCCCCTCACATCACCAGGTCTTTCTCTGTCTGCTGGTGCCTCCCAATGTGCACGTTTTCTGTGTGGCATTGGAGCAGGCCGGTGCCAGCTCACAGCCCCTTTCCCATGCAGGTGCTGGACCAGGTGCTGGAGATAGAGAAGATCATTGAGCGCTACGAGGCTCTGGCGGGGGAGCTGCTGGAGTGGATCGAGGTCACTGTCGGTATCATCAGCAACCAGAAGTTTGCAAACTCCCTGGCTGGGGTCCAACAGCAGCTGCAGGCCTTCACTGCCTTCTGTACCTTGGAAAAGCCAGTCAAGTGAGTGTCGTCTGGGAGGGGGACACCCCAGGGTCCAACTGTCCTGTCCGTGGAAGATGTAGCAGTAGCAGCAATGCAGCGTTGGCTCTGGAAGCACCTGCATCCCTTCCTGTCCTCACTGTGATTGGCAGCCACTCTGCACAGTCGGAGCCATCAGGCAAGATGCGCCAGGGCTTGTATGGAGGTCCACAAGAGCCCTGCCATGTCACTGCACACCAGCCACCTCCAGGGACTCGGGCAGGGGTGTGGGTAGGGCTTGTCCAGAACCGGGCCTTTGGTCCCCACTTCTGGGGGTCACTCCAGGTTTCAGGCAGCTCTGGAAGCTGCTGCAGATTGAGCCTGGGACCGGGTACATGTGGAGCCCTGGCGGAGCTGTGAGCTGCCCCAATGTAGAGCTAGCTGGCTGGATGAGGAGGAGTGGGTGTTCTCTGGCACCTCTCCTTCCTTCCAGCCCCTTCAGAGTCCTGCTAGTTTCCAGGGTTGTCTGAAGCATCCGCAACTGCACTTCTTCCAAGGTGGGTCTTGACCCTTGCTCTGCGCATCAGCTGGGATGATGAGTGCAGGGCAAGGTCGACTTGGCAGCCAACGGCTGACCCACCTCTCTGTCCCTGGCCGGCAGGTTTCAGGAGAAGGGGAACTTGGAGGTCCTGCTCTTCTCCATCCAGAGCAAGCTGCGCGCCAACAACCGCAAGCTCTACATCCCAAAAGAAGGCAGGAGCATCTCTGACATCAACAAGGTAGAATGGAGGGTCAGGGAGAGGGAGGAAGCCTATGGGGACCACAAGCCGCCCTGACCTCTCCCTTCTCTGACCAGGCCTGGAGCAGGTTGGAGAAGGCTGAGCATGAGCGGGAGGTGGCTCTGCGGAATGAGCTGATCCGCCAGGAGAAGCTGGAACTTCTGGCTCAGCGCTTTGACCACAAGGTTACCATGCGAGAGACCTGGCTGAATGAGAACCAGCGGCTGGTCTCCCAGGTAAGAGGGCCTCTCCCCCCCCCCCAGAAGGGGGCCTGGAGGGCTGAGGGGCCTCTGGGATATGGATATCTTCCGCTGCTCCCCTCTTGCAACAGGACGGTGTTTGGGGGTGCTGCTTCAAGAGATCTGCTCTGGGTTTTCAGCACGGTGGGAAGTTCTCCCTGCTTTGCAAACTGGACCCCTCTCTGGCAACTGACTTTTCTTGGAAAGTCCCTTTGAGCACCCCCAAAGACCTGTTGCAGCTCTCTGGGCACCCCATCCTCACCCACCCCAGGACTTCATTCTTGTCTCCTCTCTGGCCAGGACAACTTTGGCTACGACCTGCCGGCTGTGGAGGCGGCCATGAAGAAACACGAGGCCATCGAGGCCGACATCTCGTCCTACCAGGAGCGCATCCAAGCGGTGGTGGATCTGGCCCAGGAGATGGAGTCAGAGGGCTACTACGACAGCAAGCGCATCAACGCCCAGAAAAGCAACATCTTGCGTCAGTGGGGCCTCCTGACTGAGCTGGTCAGCGCCCGGCGGGCCCGGCTGGAACAGAATGTGGCCTTGCAGAAGGTTTTCCAGGAGATGGTCTACATGATAGACTGGATGGACGAAATGCAGGTGAGGGTGAGCAGCGGGAGACGCTGAGCAGCACTCCTACCAACCCCAGGGAGCTGATGTGCCACTGCTCTGCAGGGTGGGTGAAGGCAGGGCCTCTACCAGCCTGGCTCCTGTGTGCATCATCGGGGATTTGCCAGGTCCTTGGCAGCAGGGCACCCCCAGGCTCAGAAGTGAGGCAGGCCCACCAGGCTCATGTGAGCCTGCAGCTTGAAAGAAGGAGACTGGGCAAGAGGAGTGGGCAGGGAGGGGAGCATACAGGGGAAGGACCCGGAGTTGACTGTGGCTGCTGCTGGGGTCCGAGGACAGGCAGGGCGGCCGTACGGTCAGGGAGCTGGATGGAAAGGGTCCTCTTGCTGGCTGTCGCCAGTTCCATTTCCTTTGTAGAGCAAACTGGCCCACAAGCCACAGGATGGGTTTGGAGCTGCTCCTTGTCCCCCTCCTGACCCTGGACTCCCTTCCAACTCCTCCAAGGCCTCCCTGTATGATGCAGGACTCCAGAGGTCAGCTACCTCCCGGCTGAAGCCTCTGATCCCAGCCACTTCCTGGCACAGTTGGAGCCGCAGGGTTTTTGGCCGGAGCCGGCCTGCGAGGCAGCTCCCGGGTGAAAGCTGCAAGCAGGCGGGTGCTCGGTTGGGCTCCTGAACTGGTGTGGACCCCTGTGTGTGGCTCCTGTCCTGGCAGGCTCTGCTGGTGTCTAAGGAATTGGGGAAGCACCTGCTGGAGGTGGAGGACCTGCTACAGAAGCAGAGCCTGTTGGAGGCCGACATTGCTGCGCAGAGCGAGCGCGTGCAGACCCTCAACTCTGCTGCCCTCAAGTTCTCAGAGCTGGCTGGTGAGCCCTGAGCATCTTTGGGGGTTGGGGTGGGTGACGTGGGGCCTGTGGCAAAGGCCTGTATGTGAACAGAGGGCTCTTTCCTGGTGGCCACTGTCAGATACAGGAAGCTGGACCAGATGGGCCTTTGGCCTGGTCCGGCAGGGCTCCAGAGTGCTGTTTGCACACCTTGAACGTGGCCTGTCCTCTCTGTTCACCCCTCCGCCGCTGATGTGTCCCCACCTCAGGCTACCAGCCCTGCGACCCCCAGATC
This sequence comes from Cryptoblepharus egeriae, assembly GCA_030015325.1. Classification (NCBI taxonomy): domain Eukaryota; kingdom Metazoa; phylum Chordata; class Lepidosauria; order Squamata; family Scincidae; genus Cryptoblepharus; species Cryptoblepharus egeriae. The sequence continues at coordinate 2,541,249 of JAREYC010000021.1, forward strand.
ATCTGCAACCGGGTGCACCACGTCCAGAGCTGCCTGGAGCAGCTGCAGGAGCTGGCAGGCAAGCGGCGTAAGGAGCTGGAGGCCTCCCGTCAACTGTGGGCCTTCTTCCAGGAGATGGAGGAGGCCGAGGTCTGGGCCCGGGAGAAGGAGCGCATCCTGTCCTCTGTGCAGAGCTATGGCAAGGACCTCAGCAGTGTGGTCAAGCTGCTCAGCAAGCACAACATTCTGCTGGGTGAACTGGGGGGGCGGCGCGCCCTGCTGCAGACTGCTATGAAACGGGGGGAGCAGCTCCTGCTCCGGAAACGCTCCGGCCCTGGCCAGGTCCAGGAGAAGATCCGGGAGGTGCGGCGGCACTGGAAGACGCTGGAGGAGTTGGCCGCAGCCCACCTGCAGCGGCTGCAGGAGGCCCTCAGTTTCTACCAGTTCAGTGCTGACACAGATGACCTGGTGGCCTGGCTGCAGGACGCTTACCGCCTGGTCTCCAGCGACGACTTTGGCCACGACGAACACTCCACCCAATCACTGGTCAAGAAGCACCGGGAGGTGGTGGAGGAGATTGAGAAGCACCGCACTGCGGTCCTGGCCCTGCGCAGACAGCTGGCCGCTCTGGCCCCCGAGTACCACGAACTGGTGGATGTGCAGATCCGCATCGTGGAGGTGGAGCAGCTTTATGGGGAGGTGGCTGAGGTGGCAGTACTGCGGCGCCAGTGGCTACAGGATGCACTGGCCGTCTACTGCATGTTCAGTGAGGTCAATGCCTGTGAGGTGTGGATCGATGAGAAGGAGCAGTGGCTCAACCGCATGGATGTGCCCCAGAAGCTGGAGGATGTGGAGGTGGTACAGCACAGGTGAGGCTGCAAGGACGCCTGGGTGAGGGAGGTGGGAGGCAGCTTGGAGCAGAAGCTTCTGGAAAGGGGCAACTATGGGAGGGGTTGGGCCAGGTGTAGTAGTGCATTCAGTTGCCAAAGACTGGATCAGACCGTCCATGTCTCAGATGGAGAGGGAGATGGCCTTTCCCAGCTTGTGACCACCAGAGTTCCTCTCCACTGGTGATGAAGCGGGGGTCTTCTGCATGTGCTCTGCCGGGTCTAGCTTCACATTCACGCAGCTGGTGGTAGACTGGCATCTACTGGGAAGCAGACTGGACTCCTGGCAGAGGAAGCAGACTGCGGGTGGGTGTATGTTGGGGAGAGTGTCAAAGAACGGAGCTGATGTTGGTGAAACTGGCAGTGTAGGAGCACCCTAGGATGGGCTGCAGGCAGGGGAATGGTGGGGCCTGGCGCCCTTCTCCTTTACAGCCATGGGCTGTGTCACATCTCGAGGATGTCCTGCTTTCTGCCCAGGTTTGAGAGCCTTGACCAAGAGATGAACAGCCTGATGGGTCGCATCCTGGACGTCAACCAGATCGTGCAACAGTTGGTTGATGGGGGTCACCCGAGCTCCTCAGAAGTCCGGTCCTGCCAGGACCACCTGAACAGCAGGTAAGAAGCATCCTCTGGAGAGACTTCTGACCTGAAGGCAGAGGGCAGTTCATCTGAGCATGTGCAGAGTGTTCTGCCCTCCCTGCTGAGTTATTGCAGCCAGCCCTCAAACGTCCCGGACTACATTGATCTCCCTCCTTTCCTCTCAAAGAGGTGCCCGAAGTAGCCTCAGCTTTTTCCCAACAAACCAGCCATCACTGGCTGGGACTTTTGGTGTCAGTGGGTGGCCATCCATGGGAGCCTCGATGGTACCTGGCTGGCAGCACCTGTGGGGGCTCTCTGTCCACTGGCCGCCCCAAGCAAGGGCCACTTTCAGGGTGGAGCTAGATCAGTGAAGTGGCACAGACTGACTTCCCCTGCTTTGTCTGGGCGCAGCTTGGGGCGGGGCTGGGCAGGGCTGCCCCTGAGAGGGCCCTTCAGGAGCATCGCCTGCTTTGGAGAAACGGAGGAAGCTTCAGTGCTGTGTGTCCCTTACCCCCCCCCCCCACCTCTGAGTCAGCAGAGCTCCTTTGGCTGGCTGCTCCCCGTGCACCACAGCCGGCCTCGAGGGGCTCCTGGGACTGTGAGGACAATGACACACTACCCTCTGCTGCTGGCACAGGCCGGCACGTGGCTGTGTCCGAAAGGGCGTCGGGAGCCGGAGGGAAGCCAGCCCAGGATGTCTGTTTCTCCTGCAAAGAGCCAGGGAGTCCTGCACTTTGCCAAAAAGGAGAGGCCCCTCTTTGCCAGGAAGGGGAATGAGGAACCCAGTGGGGCAAATGTGCCCTCCATCTGCCAGCCTGCCCCTGGCCCCTGTTCCTGCCGTTTCTCCTTCACCCACAGCTCTTTCCTCTGTGACCTCCAGTGGACCTTCAGTGAGCAGCCCTCCTAAAACTGCCTGTGGACAGCAGAGTCCAGCAGTGTACGCCAGGCCACAGAAGCGCATACAGAACCACAGAACACATGCTCATTCTCTCTCTCCTCCCTCCCTCCCCCTTTCCCCACCCTCTGGCCCCGCCAGGTGGAACCGGGTGGTGGAGCTGGTGGAGCAGAAGAAGGACCACCTCAGCTCCATCCTGAAGATCCAGAACTACCTCCTGGAGTGCACCGAGATCAAGTCCCAGATCTGGGAGAAGCGCAAGGCTGTGGAGGCCACGCAGTACAACAGCGGTGACCTGGGCAGCGTCCTCTCCCTCCAGCGCCGCCTCTCCACCATGGAGGCGGCCCTGGTAATCCTGGAGCCCAGGCTGGTGGAGCTGCAGCAGGAGGGGGAGGTTCTGGCCAACACCCACCCAGCCCAGGCCATGGAGATCCTGCTGCAGTTTGAAGAGATCAGTGAGGAGTGGGAGGCCCTGAAGAGGACCCTGCAGGGCTGTGAGGACTCCCTGACTGTGGCGAGCAGGTCAGGAGGGCTGGGAGCAGCAGAGTGGGTGGGGGGGGGGGCCATGGAGGGGAAAGGGAGTGGCCAGGAGGGGGTGCAGAGGCCCGCCAAAAGAAGCTCTGCTGCCAGGCTCATCAGGGTCTCTGCTACCAGAGTCTCTGTCCGTCTGTCCATCCTTCTCCCAAAGCACACGTGAGGAAGGCCTGGTCCTGGCTCTCCTGATCTCCTCCTCCCACCCTCAGGCTGCAGCAGTTCATCCAGGACCTGGACAGCTTCCTGACCTGGCTAGTAAAGATGCAGGAGGCCGTGGCCTCGGAGGAGCTGCCCAGCAACCTTGCAGGGGCTGAGAGGCTCCTGGGCCATCACACGTCTCTCAAGGAGGAGATCAACCGCTACGAGGAGGACTACGCCAAGATCCAGGCAGTCAACGACGTCCTGGCCCTGGAGGAGGCCGACCTGCCCTACCTCTCGCTCCAGCAGTGGCTGCAGAAGCTTGACATTGGCTGGAACAAGCTGCTGGAGATGTGGGAGAACCGGCGGGAGGTGCTGGTGCAGGCCCACATCTTCTTCCTCTTCCTGCGTGACGCCAAGCAGGCAGAGATCTGCCTGTACAACCAGGTATGTCTAGCGACGGCACAGCCGACTGCCTGGAGCTCCCTGCAGACAGGGCTGGAGTCAGTTCTTCGCTTATAGGGCTGACTCCCCCAGGAACCGGAAGCCCCCTCAGAATGGGAGGCAAAACAAAGCCCTGCCAAGTCGGAGCTGTTTTGGAGAGCCCAAGAGTCAGCCTAGGAGGGTCCAGAGAGCCCTTCTGCAGCCTTCCACTGCTGATGAGCAGCCACATCCGGGTTGATGAAAGAGCAGCCCCTCGAAAGCCCCAGACCCCTTTCCTGCCTGCCTGCCTGCCTCCTCAGCCCCAGCAGCCTTGACGGCTCCTGGGCAGTACAGCTGATCCTTGCCGCTGCGCGTGTGGCGCTGTCAGGAGGGCCTTGCAGAGCCTGGAGGGTTCTTGTCCGGCCAGCCAACTCAATGGTTTTTCCCACTCAATTATCCTCATCTGCTAATTATGCCAGTTTCCCCCCAACTCCAGGGCAAGGATGTTTGGGGCTGCTTAGTGGAAGAGGCTCCTCCATGAAGCTCTGCAGAGGCGCTGGGGGGCTTAGTCTGAATGCAGAGGGTGGATTGCAGGGGTGGGGAGGGGGCCTGGCCGCCTTCCTCGGGGCCGGAGTGCCACTTTTAGCACGACTGGTTGGCTGCCCAATGAAGCTCACAGCCACAGAAGCGCCCTTTGGAGTTCCTTTCCCTGGACTGTGAGAATTGCCTCTGATGGGGCAGAGAGGGGCACAGAGGAGCTGAGCCACCCTCAGAACCCAGGACAGAATGCCACCCCACGGTCCTACTGTCAGAGCTCTGTGGGCCTTGCAGAAGGCTGGCTGGAGAGAGAAGGCAGAGGCCCCCTGAGATGGCTGGAGGAGCTCCAGATGGTCGGTTGGAAGCTCCAGTGGTCCATTCCTGCGGAGGTCAAACAGGGCTGGTTGGTCCTGCCTGGTAGGGGGGCTCATTGGTGAAGCATTGGAGTCCTGGTGCCGTCCTGGTGCCGTCCTGCCTGCCACCCGTGTCTGGCCTGCACAGCCACCAGTCCCTGGTGTTCTTCCTGCAGGAAGCGGCTCTGGCCCGTGCGGAGCTTCCGACCACGGTGGAGGCAGCTGAGAAGGCCATCCGGAAGCACAAGGACTTCATGATGACCATGGAGCTCCACCTGCAGAAGACCACCACGGCTCTCAAGGCTGGTGAAAGCCTCATACGGCAGGGCAACATCTACAGTGAGCGTGTAAAGGAGAAAATGGAGTTCCTCCGGGCCAGGTAAGGAAGCGTTGCCTCTGAAGATCCCAGAGATGGAGTGGGGAAGATGGGACCCTCTGGCCCAAGCATGTGCCCCCCAGTGGCCAGCGGTAGTCTTTGGGGTTTCCATGCAGTGCTGATGGAGTGCAGGGAAGGGAGGATTCCCACTCTGTCCAGGCCCAAGAGAGAAACCCCAGCCAAGGGTTTTATAGGCCACTCTCTGGGAAGCCAGCATTCCTCCTCTATCCGGTCACTGGCATGAGAACAACACTGCTGGACGGTGACCGAGTGCTGCCATCAGTCACCTTTTTCCAGCATTGATGCCACCTCCAGACTGCAGTGTGCCAGAGGGAGGGAGCTACTCCCACTGCACTTGCTATCAGTTGCTCCCTGTCAGCTCTGTGTGGTCAGCCTGGGACTGCTTCGGAACTGGGGACGGCCATCAGCCTGTCCCGAATGCCTTGACTTGACCTGAAGTCAGAGTCACAATGATGAAGCCGTCCAGGGGCACAAACGCCTTCCCTCCCCACGTTTCCTGCTGCGTGGCTGCAGCCCCCTTTCAGAGGAAGAGGGGATGGGCTTGGACTGGCCTTTCCAGTTTGCAGCCGTTGCCTTCCCCCTTCTTGCGGGGGGGGGGGGGGGCTGCCTTAAAAAGCTGCAAATGTGAGAAGCCTCTTCCTGGGGCCTCCAGGAAGGCTCCTTTTCAGTTCCTGAGCCTTGGGGAGAGCTTGGCATCCTACTCAGGAGCCGTGAGGGAAGCGGTCATGCAAACCTTGGCGCCCCCCCATCTGGGTGTCCTGGGGAACTGAGTCAAATGTATCCGTGTCTTGCCTTCTGCCATATTCTTGTGATCGGCTGAATAGAAGCAGATGCGCCTGGAGGTCTCCAAATGTTGGGGGGGAGCAGACGGAAGAGGAGCCTGGAACGGAAGCCCCCACTTCCATGGGGAGCCAGAAGAGACGCCCCTTCCCTCATTACAGCAGTTGCAGCTGCCTTCCCTTTGAAGTCTTTCTTTGTGGTGGATTAAGTGCTAATTAGTTTGAGGTTTTAATTGGTGTCAACTCCTTAATATATTTATCTGCTCCAGATAGATAAACCCCCCAGTCCTGCTCTGTGGGGTGATTTCAGCTGAAAGGTGGGCAAGATACTGAATAGTGGAAGGATTTTAAAAAATGTCAGACCAGCTGCTTCCTTGTCGCTCTGGCATTTTCTGTGGGGTCTGTGCGTGTGTGACTCAGTCCTGCTACTAATTCAAGCCGCGCCAGCAGCTTGGCTGTGCCCAGACCTGCGATGGTGCCGTCCTGAACTTTCAGATGTCGGTGCATTAAAATAAGAGGTCTGGAGCATGGAAACTCTGGTGTGCCAACTCTGCATAGTTCAGTGGGAGCAGACCCCAGGGCTGTGCCCCACATCAGTGGTGTGGGGCACAGAGTCTGTGGTTGGTGCAGCTACAGTCAGGACCCAGAGCCTGGCACCAAACTCTTGTTGCTCAGAAAAAAAGGCCTCTGTCAGTCTTGGAAGACTCTGGTATCGTGCTTGGCGCTGCATACGCTGCATGCGAAGCACAAAAGCCTGGGTTGGATTGTTATGGAGGAGAGGCTGTTCCCCAAGCAGCAAATCCCCCTCTCCACGCCACTGAATTAGTCCAACGGAAAGGCAGAGCCAATACGATTGGATCCAGCTGGCGTCGCAGAGCTGGGCTAAGGACAGGAGCTCACCCTGTCTTGTGGCCGACCCAGGTCTCGAACCCTGGCCTGCTGGTTAACAGGCACAGTGTCTTAGCCGCTTGCGCTACCCACAGCCCACTGGTTGCTCAGAAGATCTGCAGTATTTTGCAATGTCCAAAATGTCCAATGGAGAGGGCAGGTGCAAGGTTGTGGAGACCACCTGAGAGAGAGCTGGTTTCCTTGCCCTCCTCCTCCTCCTCCTCCTCCTCCTCTCCCTCCAGCTGCCCAGCCTGACCCACCCTTCTTTTTTGCAGGAGCCAACGCAACTTACGCCTCGCCCAGGAGAGGAAGCAGAGCCTGGATGACCACCTGGAGCTGCAGCAGTTTCTGCAGAACTGCCACGAGGTAGGCTTCTTCCCTTCGCCAGGCCGGGCCTGCCAATGTGGGCTCCCATCCAGTTTGGAGTGGTGGGGCAAACCCAGCCTGACCTCTCACACTAAGAAGTGCCTGACCCCAGAGCCCTGATGGCGTGTGGAGGATTTCCTTGCCAAGGAGAGGTGCCCACCTGCACTCTCAAACGGGGCCACCCAGGAAAGGCCCTGCCCTGGCTTGGTTCTGCTGAAGGAGAAGCTGGCCAGGCAGCACGTGGCAGGGAGAGAAGGTGCAGGGGGGACCCAGGACAGAAGGGAGGTGGCTGCCCATGTGGGGGGGGGGGCATTTTCTTGGGAATGCTGCGGCTTCCTTTCCTCTTTGGGTGCCGCTTGTGCTGTGGCCATTTCCATGGAAGTGCATTTTTGGACACAGGGAGGCTTCTCTCCAGTGAGGGTTGCATTTCTGTTTCCCGGCTATTCCTCGACAGCTCATTAGTCCTGCTGGCCAAATGCCTTCTGCCCCCTCAGCTCCCCAGTCCTGGGGGAGAGCTTGCAGTGGCAGAGAGGGGGCACCTTCTCAGCCCCCTTATTCTCCTTGGAAGGGGGGCCCTGCACCTGACATGGGGGGGGGGGGCGTTCCTGAAAGCTGAGCTGAGAGGTAGCTGGAGGAGGAGGGGAGTCTCTGCCCTGGCTGGGCCTGCAGTCCAGTGACCCTTGGCAGGAATTATGGCTGACCTGGGTGGAGGGTGGAGGGCAAGGGGGCCACCTGGGAAAGGGTGGGGGCAGCAGGGCTGACTCCAGAGAACCAGCGGGCGGGGGGGGGAAGCAGCAGTCACCCTGAGTGGGATGAGGATGCTGGCGGCCTGAGGAAGGGGTGCTTGAGGGGCAGGAGGGGGGAGAGACTGGCCTAGCAGTGCAGGTGAGAAGGGGAAGAAGAAGAGGGGCTGCAGCTTGGAGGGGGGGAGAAAGAGGGGCTGACACTTGCTCTGTCCTGGAGCTGTTGGAGGGAGGTCTGCAGGGAGTGGCGTAGCTGGAGGGGGGCAGTAGTCGGGGGAGACTCACTCGCCCCTTCCAAGCCCTTCCAGGCGGGGACTTTGGAGGGGGGGCTGAACCTTCTGATGGGGACTGGAGTCTGCAGTGGAGTAGCTGGGGGGGGGTCGCAGCACTGGGTCTCAGATGCTTCCTCACCCTCACCCCTTCGGAGCCATTGGGGGGAGCCAAATAGAGCCAGTGCTGCGACCCCCCGCTAGCCACGCCACCATCTTTTCCATCCTCATTTGGGGGGTCAGGAGGGGTGGGGGATGCTGACCGTCGGGGAGGTTGGGGGTTTCGGCTGGGGGACGGGACAGCCTGCTCGACGGTGATGAAGAAGGACAGCGGTGCCCCGACGGCTTGGCTGGGAGTGAGGGCGTCCCGGGCGGGGGAGCGAGGCGGGCGTCCTGGAGGGGGCGCCTGGGAGAGGGAGGGGGCTCCGCGCGTCCTCCTCCTCCCCTCCCCCGCCAGCTGGTGACGCGCTCGGGAGGCGAAGGGAGGAGGACGGAGGGCTGCTGCGGCAGCATCCCGGGCAGGCAGGCAGGCAGGCAGAGAGGGAGGCTGGCGGGGGGTTCGCTCCTCCGCCCTCCTGACGCTGCTCGCGCTCCGCAGCTGGACGCCTGGGTGGCGGAGAAGAGGCTGCTGATGGCCGGAGAGGCGCCCCGAGGGCCGGCCCTGGACGACGCGCCGCAGCCCCCGCCCGCCCGCGCGCCCAAGAGGTGGCTCCGGCATCGCGCTTTCATGGCCGAGCTGGCCCGCAACCAGGACTGGCTCCGCAAGATCGAGAAGGTACCGGGGCTGGGGGGGCAGCGCGGGGGGTTGCCGGGGGTCCTGCCTGGACACGTCCCCCTTTCCCGCTCTCCGGCCCCCTTTCCCGCTCTCCGGCCCCCTTTCCCGGCCCCAGGCCCCCGGCCCCCGGCCCCCTTTCCCGGCCCCAGGCCCCCGGCCCCCGGCCCCCTTTCCCGGCCCCCGGCCCCCGGCCCCCTTTCCCGGTCTCCGGCCCCCTTTCCCGGTCTCCGGCCCCCGGCCCCCTTTCCCGGTCTCCGGCCCCCTTTCCCGGTCTCCGGCCCCCTTTCCCGGTCTCCGGCCCCCTTTCCCGGTCTCCGGCCCTGCAGGGAAGCGCTTCGCCGTCCCTGAAATTCCCCCGTTAACGGTCAGAGTTTGGGGTCAAAATGAGCATCTGTTTGTCTGTCTGTTTACGTAACGCTGCGATCCAAGGAGCTTTCCCGGTGCCGGAGCCCCGAGGAGGCCACCCGGTCCAGCCAACCCAACTGAAGAGCGGGCTTCCCTCCGAGCGGAGGAGGAGGGCTGCGGCTGGGAGGGCACAGGCTTCCCTTTCTCCGGTGGAAAGCGGGCTTGCGCTTCCTCTGCTGGGGCGATGGAGGTCTGTGCGCAACGCAATCCAGGAATGCAGATGCCCGTCCACTTCCACCTGGGCCGGGCAGTCCTGGGCTGAGCTGGCGGTGGCACCTGCAGCAGTCCTGGGGGGGGGGGGCAGGACAGGCACAGCCCACCCCCCTCCAGAGCCGCACAGGAAGACAGTGAGGCCAGCCTGAGTGGGTCAGGGTGGCCGCCCTCCTTTCAACTCAGCACCGCCAAGCAGGATCTGTGACTGTTTGGGGCTTGTGTTTTGCCGTGTCCTGCGTTTTGGGCGCCTTGTCCTGCTTTGTGATGGTGAAGTCTGGCCACCCTGGTCCTGCTGAGCTTGGCCCTCTGCCTGGCCTCACCAACCCCCGGCTTCCAGGCTGCCTTTGCCCCCTGCTTTTCTGCCTGGTAGCTGCAGGGCTGCTTGCTTTTCCGTGCCACCTTTCCAGACCAGCAGAGCTGGCACTGGAGGGTCCCTGCCCAGGAGAGCTGCAGGCAGAAGGGCTGGAAGAACGAGGGTCCGTGGCCCACCCTGGCCTGGCTGTCACAGGAGGACCCTCTTTCTTGCAGCTCTCTTGGGGGACCCTCCAGTGCCAGCTCTGCTGGTGTCCTTTTCCGAGAGCAGCTGGGCAGCCCCTGGGAGAGCCCTTCCAGGATGTCCCCTTCGATGTTCTCTTAGGGCTTTTCAGCCCAGCTGGGCCCTGCTTGGAGGCCTCAGTCACCAGTGGCTAGAAGTGAAAGTGAAAGGCCCGGTTGTGCCACCAGCCAGTACCATGTGGAGGGTGGCCAGGGAACAGCACTCTGCACATGTTCAGATGTGTGTGTGTGTGTGGGTTGGCCTACTTTGGGGACGTATTGCTTTGACATGTGGGCAGGAGGAGCCCCATGGCTGCCTGCTTTCCGTCCTGTGTGTGTCCGGGAGAAGCCCAGGCTAGAACTCTCCTCCCTGCCACAGAGGCGTCTTTTAGGGAGGCTGAGCGGCATCTCTGGTGTGGCGTATCCCAGAGCGGAGGAGACCTAGGCCTTGGTCCTGGGGCTCTGGCCTCACTCCGTGAGTGGCTGTGGGGGCACCTCCTGCAGTGGCTCAGGACCGCGTCTTCTGCCTTCTTTCCTTCTTCCAGCCTGTATTCCTTTTGCAAAGGAAGGCGGCTGTTGGGAGCGCAGTCCGCTCCTGGGATGCATGCAGAGGAGAGGCTCCCAGATGGAATCCTTGGTTGCAAGTCCCACCCAAAGGAGGCACCAACAGACCTCTCTCACCACCCTCAGAGTGGTCGGGGGCCCCCAGTGCTCTCTCTTGGTCCAGAGCAGGAGCCCTTCTCTGTTGCCACTCAAGAGCCTTGCCTGGCCCCAGCTGCACCATCTTCCTCTCCTTCCCTCAGTCCTCCCAAAGACGCTCCCCTCTCCCTACAGAAGCAGCATGAAGAGCTTCCAGAAACAGGGCTTTCTTGGTGGTGTCTCCTACTTGGTGAGGCCCACAAGTCGCCTTCCTTTTGGCCAGCCGAGGGACCATGATTGTTTTCCAAAGGCTGCTGCTGCTGTTTCTGGCCTTTGCTGGTGGCTCCAGATGTCGGTTCTTTCTTAGTCAAGGTGATGACGTAACAACTGATGGTTTTTAGTTTTTTTCCTTTGGGAGTTTATTTTTTAATAAAAAAGCTGTGCACTTTCCTCAAATCTGCACAAGCAAGTCTGTTCCATTAACCCGGAGCCGGCAGTCGGAGGGATGCTGGGCTCCTTCCGCATCATCTGGGGCCTGCTGGGTATTTTTGCTGGCACCCGGCCACCTCTGAGCTCTCAGCAGCAGCAGCAGCAGCAGCTCCAGAGGTCTTGGAGAGGCCCCTGCTCCGAGCCACTGCGGAGAGCCGGCTGGGAGGTGGGAGTTTGGAGCTCAGTCGCTGGTAGATGGAAAGTGGGGAGCCCCTCTCCCTTCTCTTCTCTGCCAAATTCAGGCAGCCATTTGAACCCAAAGCGTTCAGGAATATGTTCCTAATGGGGAATTGGGAGCCTGGCACTCAGATGGATGCCGGGAGTACTCTGGGCAGCAGTGGGAGGTGAGGGCTCCTGGCCACAGCCGCTGCTGGAACCCGCTGCTTGCCTGGCTGCCTCCACCAGACGGCCCACACCTCCTCCTGCCTTGGTAGCCTGCTCCAAGGATGGAGGGGAGCAGCTGAGCCTGAGGCCAAGTGTGTTGGGACCACAGTGTTTCTTGAGGAGTGGGGAGTTTCTGCACAGTCTCTATGGAAGCCTCTCTTGTGAGCCTCCAAGAGTCGTTGGGGAAGAGGTGCAGGACATGCACGTTCCACTTGCTGCCACCTGCCCCAGCCAGGCCCCCAACTGCCTTCTCCAGGCCACCTGCCCCAGCCAGGCCCCCAACCAGGCCTTCTCGTGTGCAGGCGTTCTTTTCTCCAGCGTGATCTCCAACAAGGATATTAAAAGGAAATGATTTTTGAAATACACATTCAAGGGAAAGATGTACCAAAAGTCAGAAAAAATATACCATGATGTAAATTGGGTGTTATGCAGAAATTGTTCTTCATCCCCCAAAGAGAGCAAGAGACACGCAGGGGAAATTGGGAGGGGAGGGCTTGCTGCCTGCAGCCACTTCTCCTCCTGGCCTGGCACCTGAGAGTGAAGAGTTAGCTCTAGCCATGGATCTGTAGCTCAGTGGCTCTCAGTCTTCCTAACGCCGTGACCCCTTTATAAGTTCCTCATGTTGTGGGGACCCCAACCATAAAATTATTTTATTTGCCACTTTAGAACTGTAATTTTGCTACTGTTATGAATCGTTATGTAAATATCCGACATGCAGGATGTATTTTCATGGTTACAAGTGCAATGTGTGTTCTATGCACACATTGAACACAATGGGATTAATTTCAGAGTAGGCATGCGTAGGATTGGGCCCTGAGGCTGCAATCCTATCCACATTTACATGGGAGTAAAGGCCCCTTGACTAGAATGGGATTTATTTCAGAGTAGAATGCAGAGGATTGGACCCTGAGGCTGTCAGTCAGCCCCAGTGCGCACGCAGCTACAGCCAGAGGTCTGGCAAGCCTGTCCTGGCCCCCTGCACCAGGGGTCTTTAGGCGACCCCCAGGAAAGCTCTAGGCGACCCCCAAAGGGGTGCCGACCCCCACTTTGAGAAACGCTGTCATAGTTCTTGATCTTCATAGAATTTGCCTTCCAGCCAGTCTTTGTACTCAGCTGGCCTTGAGGGGGGTGGCGCGTGGAGGCGCTCTGGAGCTTCAGCCCTGGGCCGGACCCCTCTGCTCCAGGCCGTACTCACAGTTGTTCCCAGCAGCGAAGCAGAAGGCAAAATAATGGCTGAAGGAGTTACAGAAAGAGGTGTTGGTATGAGAAGAGCGACAGTCACTCCCTGGGAGCCCATGGCAACTCCACGTCTCCCGCTCAGCCTGCTGCTCTACACCTACACATCTTGGCAGTTCCCAGGCACGGGAGGCAGCAGTTGGCACGCAGCATGCCAGGGTGACGCCACCGTCCCCAGCTTGCACTCCTGCCACCTCCGTTGCCTGCCAGGGAGAGCTGCCGCCCCGCACAAAGCCCAAAGGCAAGAGCCCACACAAAGCCCCTCCACTGTCACAGGCTGGCCGTGACATGTCCTTTCTTCAGCCAGATGCCCCGCTACAGTCTTCAGTGGGGAAGAGTCTTCCTCCCCTCCCTGGGGCACTGCAGCCCAGGCTCAGGCCTGCACAGCCCAGGCAGTGGTGCTGAGGCCTGTGGACTCCATGCTGCCTCTTCTCTGCCCCGGCCCCTGTGAGCTGCGTTCAGTGGTGGCTGTGCATGTGTCACAAATCCCAGCCAGGTGTGGGGAAAGTGCACCATGTACTCCAGCATGTTTGAAGAATCTCTCTGGCCCCCTGGATGGAAGTTGTAGGGCAGTGCCTGGCACCTCCCTATTCCCCTGGACCAGCCTGAGCACCAAAAGTGGTTTCCCATCTCACATGGTAGAATAAATGAGGTGCAGTTTGAGGCAAGGCAGGCCTGTTTGTCGACCATCCCCAGGCCACGGACTTAGGGTTCCCCCAAGGGATGGTTTGGGGTCCAGGGCAGTGGCCCCCCAGCATGCCGTTGCCTGACCCGCTCTTCTTTCCCCGACTCTGCCAGGAGGGACAGCAGCTGATTGAGGAGAAGCCGGAGTTGGCAGAATCTGTGAAGAAGAAGCTGGGCGAGATCCGGCAGTGCTGGGCTGAGCTGGAATCCACCACGCAGGCCAAGGCCCGGCAGCTCCTGGAGGCCACCAAGGCAGACCATCTGGTGCAGAGTTATGCTGACCTCGACAAGCGGCTCCTGCGCATGGAAAGCCAGCTGCAGGCGGTGGACTCTGGGCCGGACCTCGCCAGCGTCAACTGCAGCCTGAAGAAGCTCCAGGTAAGTGTCGTGGGGTGGAAGGCACAGAACGTGTAACGCCCAGGTTGACTTCTAGCCAGATCTCTCACACAGGAAAAGGGCATGAGACTCCATAGCAGGGATGTCCAGGCAGTTGGTGCTGCAAACCAATGGTAGCATGTTGGGCAGCCCAGAACTGAGTGTCGTTGGGGTTTTTGTGGGGTGTGTGTGTGTGAACCCTTTCAGCAGGCAGTTTGTGTGCCACAGCTGGGGGCAGCCAGCAGTCCCAGCAGAAGTCAACTTTCCCTTGCAGCCTCTGCTCAGTTTCCATCCCTTAGCAGTAGGGTGGGGGGGTCTGGGAGTAGATGACATTAGATTATTTTGCATTAAGAACCTGTTTGGCATGCAGGGGCAATGAAGCTGGGGGGGGGGGGGGCTGCGACTTGGCCTGGGAGGTAACAACAACCAAGGAACAAATTGGAAGTCGGGGCTGCCCTAGAGAGAAGAGTAGCATTCAGTGGAAACCTCCTGGCAGTTCCCCTCAGAGCCAGGTCCCCAACTGCTCCAGGGAGTGCCAGTCTGTTTGTGACCATTGGCATGTGCTGGGCAGGGGTGCATGGGAGGCACACGGGGGGGGGGGTGCCCAGTCTGATGAGTAGTTTGGACCTTGCCTGCCTCCCACCCTCCCAGCCAGCCATAGGAGGCTGACCTTTGGACCTGGGAAGGGCCAGTGCTGGATTCAAGAGCACCACCCAGAGCCCTTTGACATGATGGAGCCAAATACTGGAGACCTACCTGGTTGGAGGGTGCGTCTGCCCAGACTTTGCTTCCCTTCTCTGGGAAGGCACTGCTGGGGCAGAGGCCCTGGCCTTTAGATACCCCCACACGCTCAGGTATTTAGTAGGCCTTCCTCAGAGTGGGGCTCCTCCTCTTGCATCCAGGCCCAGACCAGGCTCACCAAGGCCATGCGCGGCCTGGCACCTCGTGGGTCAGCAGCAACTGTGGGAGATGTGGGCACAAACCATGCAGGTGGCAGCTGCCACAAGTTTCCCAAGCTGCCTCCGCCCGGTGTGAGCTGCCAGGGGCTGCTGCTTCCCAGCATGGCATGGCCTGTGAGCCCGTCATCCTAGAGCTCCTTGGGGAGGATGCAGGCAGAGTGTCCTGGCCAGCCTCTCACACCGACCTCTCCGTTTTTCCATCCCCAGCAGCCCGAGGCAGCTCAGCGCCAGCCATTGCTCATCACCACATCCTAGTGCGGTTTGTCTCATCTCGCTGCATGGCGGTACAGTAGCCCTTTTCTTTGGATCATCCGTGCTTCGTCCTTGGTTGCTTTCCTCTTTCCTCCCTGCTCTGCCTGGGCTCCTGTCCCTCCTCCGCTCTTCCACTTCCCTCCTTTTCTCCATCTTTTTTTCATCTTTTTGTTTTCCATGAACTCGGTATAATTTCACCCGTTTCCTCCACAGCACTGAGCTCCATTTCTAACGTGCTAGATATTTGGTAGGCTGGGGTGGGGGCACCTGGTTGGGAAAATCTGAGTGGGGTGCAGACTGGGACAGCTGGAGGCTCTCTTGGAATAAGCAGCTCTTTGGGAGAAAAGTGCAAGAGGAGAGCACCTGGATGCAGCCCGCAGCCCCACTGCTCAGCCCCCCAGCAGCCTTCACATGTTCCCATCTCCCTCCCCTGCTCAGAGTGCTGCAACTCCCTTGGCATCTCAGATTTCTGCAGCAGGACATCTTGAATCCCTTTGGCTCTGGGATCTGACAGCTATCACATCCCTCTATGGCAGGGGTCTCCAAACCCCAGCCTGGGGGCCAAATGCAGCCCTTGGCAAGCCTCAATCTGGTCCCCAGCAAGACCCCTCTAGCCGGCTCTTGGACGAGTCTTGCAGTCCACTCCAGTACGTTCTTATATGCAAGTTTATGTAAATGTATTTAAATCTGAAGTGTAAATTAGTTTTCCAGCCCCCGACAGTGTCAGAGATGATGTGGCCCTTGGAGAGAACCTGCTCTATGGAATGAACGGCTTGGAAAGGTGCTGAGGTTGCATCACCTCCACCCGCGTCACATTCCTTAAGAACTTGAGCAGAATCCAATCATCTGTCTAGGAAGTTTTAATTTTCCCCCCCATGTGCCTTCCTTTCCAGTTACCCACATTCTGCTGCTTCTTCCCCCGGGTGGAAGAGATCCTTCTGGAGCTCTTCTCAGTCCCTTCTTGTCTGGGCCCCCTGCCTGCATCACCCTGTCTCCAGGTCATGTACAAACAGGTTCCAAAGCTCCAGTCCCAGGACAGATCCTTTCACCTCCCTCCAGCGTCAGAACGGCCCAGTCAGTGTTCTGGGAGCTTCCCACAGGTTTCTCTGGCCCAAAAAAGCTCTGCACAAAAGCTCAGCCTCCTGCCAGTGTCTTCCCAAAGGATCCACAGGGAGTGCGGCTCCCTTGTTCTCTCAAGCGCCCCTTTTTACTGGACGGTGAGGGCCAAACCTGCAAGCCCAGCCCTGCTTGGCCGCCGTGTGGGAGCCCATCCCTAAGGAAGCATCTGCGGTGGGCTTTTTCCAGCCAGGTGTAGCTGAGGCAGGATCCAAAGCCTGTCATGAGGCCTTCAGCTGAGCGTGTGGCTGTCTAGCCCAGTCCTCGCAAGGGCCACTCCAGCCCCCTCCTCTCCCTCTCCCCCTTGCAGAAGATGGAGACACAGGTGGAGGAGTGGTGCAAGGAGGTGGGGGAGCTGCAGGCCCAGGTGGCTGCCCTGCCCCTGGAGGCCACCAGTAAGGAGATGGTGGACGAGAAGCAGAGTGCTGTTGGTACCCGCATCGTGCGCCTCATCGAGCCCCTCAAGGAGCGCCGGAGGATCCTGCTAGCCTCTAAAGAGGTGCACCAGGTCACCCACGACCTGGAGGACGAACTGGTGAGTGGGGGTCTGGCAATGGGGGGGGGGAGTCTGGGGTGATGAGAAGGAAGGTTTTGTGGTCTCTAGCCTGGGGAAGGCATTTCCACCCCAGGAGTCCATGGGAGTGGATAGGCCTGTCTGAGGAATGAGAACCCTGGAAGCCCCCAGCAGGTCCACAGAAGTGGTTGACATGGACAGTGGTTTTGCTGGTATCCCTATTGGCACGAGGAAGCTTTCAAGTCATCCAGGCTGCTTCACCTGGTCTTGTGTGGCCAGGACAGATCAAGGAGGCTGGGAACCCTCATGAGCACATCTATTCCCCTCCTCCAAATCCAGGACCACTTGGTAAAGGCAGAAAAATACATCCTCTTCCCTTCGGAAATAGAAAAGGTGGGGAGAGGTATGGCAGTATCTCCAGGTGGAAGTTAGGGTTGCGGGGAGGTTCATCAGCAGGAATGTCATGGGTTGGGGGCCCTCTCTGCCTGTCCCCTGCAGTGAACCGTGGCTCCTGTTTCTGTGGCTCCTGTTTCTGTGGCTCCTGTTTCTGTGGCTCCTGTTTCTGCGGCTCCTGTTTCTGTGCACCTCTCCACTGCCTGTGACGGTGCGCTGGGAGGACTGGAAGTGTCCTCAAGAGCCAACTTGCCATCTATCTCTCTTTCTCTTCCCCTCCCTCACTTCAGAGCTGGGTGCAGGACCGTCTCCCGTTGGCCATGCTGGAGGATCACGGAAGTAACCTGCAAATGGTCCAGCAGTTCATCAAGAAGAACCAGGTACTGAGCCAGAGACTGATCTGGGCTCCCCAACTGGCAACAGAAAGGGGGGTTCTTGCAGGGTCCTGCATAATTCTGGGAAGCTGCGCCCCCCAAGGAAACCCTGGCTCTTCACCTGGTGCAATGCTGGGATTAAGTTCCCTGAACCTTGCCCAGTGCTCTCTCGCCCAGCCGGAGACGCAGCTGTTTCTCAGCCTGCTTGCAGGTTATGTTCTCACAGCTGCCGTTCTCCAAATGGCTGCAGGCCTGCAAGATGGAGTCAGCAGAAGCCAGGGATTTGAACATGTTCCGTACAGTAACTTTGCACATGCTCAGTGAGACATCCGTCCCATCCTCGCTTCCCCAGGGTGGTTCTGCCTGACTCTGGAATCTCTCCCCTTCCCACCCCAGAACCTGCGCAGAGAGATCCAGGTACACCAGCCCCGGATGGATGAGGTCCTGGAACGTGCCAGTGCCATTGCCACCATCAAGAGCCCGGAACTGGACTCGGTGCGGCTGCTGCTGGAAAAGCTGTTGACTCTGTGGGCAGCCTTGCGGGAGGAGACGGAGCGGCGGCAACAGCTGCTGGATGCCACCTATCAAGTGGAGCAGTACTACTTCGATGTAGCCGAGGTGGAGGCCTGGCTGAGTGAGCAGGAGCTCTTCCTGATGAACGAGGAGAAAGGCAAGGTGGGTGGTGCTGGGGCTGTGAAGGAAGGAGGCATCTGCTCCCAGACTGGGAAGAGTGGCAGTGGGATGTGGAGCTGCAGCTTCTGCGGTGTGAGATCAGGAGGGGTGAGATGGGGCGAGCAGGGAGCTCAGGACAATTCTAGTTCCTCCCGAAGGTCACACTGAGGGTAGGGGGAAGATCAGCAGAATGGCCACGCTCTTCCTCATTGCCCCTGTGCTTCCTCTCCCGGCCCCAGGATGAGCAAAGCACCCTGCAGCTGCTGAAGAAGCACCTGATGACAGAGCAGACAGTTGAAAACTATGCAGAGACCATTGCGCAACTGTCGCGACAGTGCCGGGCGCTGCTGGAATTGGGCCACCCTGACAGGTAGGCATGGCGTGCCACTTATCCTGGGCCTCTCCCTGCTATCCCAGGCCCCCTCCCCTAACCAGGCTCTGTTCTTGCCAGCGAACAAATCAGCAGGCGCCAGTCACAGGTGGATCGGCTCTATGTGTCCCTGAAGGACCTGGTGGAGGAGAACAAGGCCAAGCTGGAGCAGCAGTACTGGCTCTATCAGCTCAACCGGGAGGTGGACGAGCTGGAGCACTGGATCGCTGAGAAAGAGGTGGTGGCTGGTTCGCCAGAGCTGGGGCAGGACTACGAACATGTAACGGTGAGCATGGCTGTTGGCAATGGTTAGGGTCAGGTCCCACCTAAGGCCAGAGCCTCATTCCTATAGAGAGAGAGAGGATGGTCTGATGAGGGGCAAGTGGGGTCTTTGCTTGGAATT
Organism: Cryptoblepharus egeriae; assembly: GCA_030015325.1. Lineage (NCBI taxonomy): Eukaryota > Metazoa > Chordata > Lepidosauria > Squamata > Scincidae > Cryptoblepharus > Cryptoblepharus egeriae. The sequence goes on from JAREYC010000021.1 coordinate 2,559,803, forward strand.
TGGCTAGAGGGCTGCTCAGCATTCATGGGGAAGGAGCTCTGCACAAGCTCAGAGGCATATGTGTCGCTTCAAGAGAGCAGAATGCTCAAGGGGACCACATGAGGCCCTGGAGCCCTGCTATCAGTTCTGGGACAGATGGAGGATTTATGAGGGAGCCTGGCCCCTGCAGGAGGGCTTGGCACAGACATAATTCAGGAGTTGAAAGGGACCCAGTAGGTCATCTAGTCCAACCTCCTGCCTCTAGGAAATCCTAGAGCCTCTCTTACTTCCTGAGATCCGGGTGGGCTTCTGCCTGGCAGAGTAGGGGGCTTGGCCTAGCTGGGTCAGGGTCTGACTTGGCTGGAGGTGGTTTTGAACATTCATTGGCAAAGGTCTGCCTTACAGCTTCCGTCACTGCTTGGCATAGCAGTGGGAATCCAGGGACTCCAGAGGAACTGCTCTTGTTTCTCCCACTGGCTGGGCTAACCTTCCCTTTCCGCCTCTGTTTCCCCTGCTGGCTCCCTTCTGCACCCCACATTCCTCTCTCTCCACCACGTTCTGGTCCTGCCTGACGTGCCCTGCAGCTGCTTCAGGAGAAGTTCACCGAGTTTGTCAACGAGACGGGAAACATTGGCAACGAGAGGATCTCAGCCGTCAACCAAATGGTGGATGAGCTGATCGACTACGGGCACGTGGACGCAGCCACCATTGCCGAGTGGAAGGACGGCGTGAACGAGGCCTGGGCTGACCTGCTGGAGCTGATGGAGACGCGGGCGCAGATGCTGGCCGCCTCCCACGAGCTGCACAAGTTCTTCAGCGACTGCAAGGATGTCCTCTCCCAGATCGAGGAGAAGAAGCAGCGCCTGCCCGAGGTCACAGCCCGGGAAGCTAAGACTTCAGCCAGCACCCTGCAGCGGATGCTGCACTCTTTTGAGCATGACGTGCAGGTGCTGGTAACACAGGTGAGGCTTCAGTGGTGCAGTCCCGTCCCAAGAAGCTGCTGCTCTGTGAATAGTGCCCAGGTTCCCAGTCTGCCAAGGAGGGAGGGAGCCTGGCAGTGCTAGGTGTCCGCGACGCCCGGGAAGCCCCTTCCCACATCAAAGATGGCTCTGTCCCAAGCACACTTCAGTGTGCTGCGAGGGGGCTCTGCAAGCCCCAAATAGTTCAGAGCAGAGCAGCTGCTGGGCTTCCTCTTGTGCGTAGGGGTCGCTGCCCTTGCATTCACTATGACTGGCAACAGCAGCCTGTCTTCAAGGCGTGGCTGGTGGGCTCAGGGGATGGGGCCTCTCTGGCTGCAGCACCCAAAGTGGAATGCATCTTGCCTCAAGGACCCCTTCATGCATCTGCTGCCTGTAGGTGTGATGCAGTGATCTGCAGTCCGCTGATCTGGCAGGGAAAAACCGCTTGCTGAGATGCATTGCATACCTTGGGGCTGGTGACCCTTCTGCCCCGGGGCTGGGAGGTTCACAGTCTTCTGCTCTCCCTGGGCTGCCTGGTAGGTGCGGCAGCTGCAGGAGGTGGCAGCCCAGCTGCGAATGGTGTATGCTGGTGAGAACGCCGAGGCCATCGCCACCAAAGAGCAGGAGGTGATGCGCTCTTGGAAGGAACTGCTGAGCTCTTGCGAAGACTGCCGGCTGCAGATCACCACCACTGCCGACAAGATCCGATTCACCTGCATGGTGCGGGATCTTATCTCCTGGATGGAAACAATAATCTGCCAGATTGGCACTGGCGAGAAGCCCAGGTATGTGTGGACAGGGTGGAAGGCACTGTTTGGCAAGACCCCCCACCACCTCTCCTGCCTTGGTGCCTGAAGAGGAACAGTGGGGTGGATGATCTTGGGGTGGCAGCCTGGGGTGGGAGACTTTCTGCTCTTGGGCAGCTTTGCTGACCTCACCTTGCCTACCTGTGTGCACGGAAGGCCAAGCTCAGCCACCCCCACCCCACCCCATGGCTTCCTTAGTAGGATTCCATGGTAGGAGCTCTCTCTTGGCCAGAGGCTTTGGAGAACCGCTATCATCCAAGGAGACAACACGCGGGCTGGCTGGACTGAGGGGTGGACAGCACAAGGTGAGGGCAGCAAGCTTCGGTGCCCCTGGAGGAGGCTTGACCTGCCTGCCTGGTTCTGTCCTCAGTAGGACAGCTCTCCCTGCTCTGTTCTGGGAGAAGTTGGGTTCTGCTCCTGAAGACCTGGACACGTGGCCTCTTTGCAGGGCTTTGGGTGTGCTGCATGGTTCAGCCCTGCTCACCCTGGCATTTGTCTGCTGCCCCTGGCAGGGACGTGTCCACAGTGGAAGTGCTGATGAACTACCACCAGGGTCTGAAGAGCGAGATTGAGACCCACAACAAGGACATTGCTGCCTGTGTGGACCTGGGGAAGACCCTCGTTCTGAACAAGAGCCCAGCCTCAGAGGAGGTGAGGAGGGAGTTGTCGGCGCCTGCTTTGCCCTGTTCCCTCGCCTGCCTGGGGTGAGAAATCCCTAGGTGAGCAGGCCTCTCCTCCTGCCTGCTTCATCCTGCCTCCTGCCTCCTTCCTCCACCGTGGGGCAGACCAAAGTGGCCCACTCTGCACTCAGCGTCCATCTCTGCCCCACAGGACTTGGTGGCTCTGGGGGCTCTCCACACATGCCCCTTTTAGTCCCCTGCAGCAAGATTCAGCCTGTAAAAAAGGGGTTTCCTGTGCCTGGAAACAGTGGCCTCTGCATCTCTCCTTCCTCGTTGCAGTTCCAGTCAGGTCTTTTGGGGATGCTGCGCCTTCCAATGAAAAGACAGGGTCCCCTGGCCCCCCACCCCGGCATCCCCGCAGTCCTTGGGGCAACACTTTTCCAGGGACAGACCAAGCTAGGGACTTAGCCATTCCAACTCTCCCTGTTCCTCCTCTGCAGATCAAGGTCCACCTGGAGAGGCTGATGACCAAGAAGAAGGAGATGACGGACAAGTGGGACCGGCACTGGGAATGGCTGCACCAGAGTGAGTGGGGGGCAACAACTGAGAGGGGAGGCCTGGAGCTCCGGAGACACCACAACTCAAGGAAAGGCTGGAGGGAAAGGGGGCCTCATAGTCTCCTGCACAAACTTCTCCAGTTTGGCCACTGTGGACCTAAACTTCTGCCCAGCTCTGTTGATAACTCTGGAGGTGCTGGCCAGGACCATGTTGGGGCCACCATGCCCAACAGCTCTTGGTCTCAAGAGTGAGCAATAGGTGGCATCCTGAGGGGGGTGGGTGGGTGGGTGGAGAGCCCCCTCAAAGTTTGTGTCTAGCACCTCACTTGTATTCAGTGCTGAGAAAACGGACACCGACTCTCCTGGTGGCCAAGTTGCATCCTTTGTTGCTTCCTGCCCACCAGTGCTGGAGGTCCACCAGTTTGCCCAGGAGGCAGTTGTGGCCGACGCCTGGCTCACTGCCCAGGAGCCACTGCTGAAGAGCCGAGAGCTGGGGAACAGCGTGGACGAGGTGGAGCAGCTCATCCGGCGCCATGAGGCTTTTCGCAAAGCGGCTGCGGCTTGGGAGGAGCGCTTCAGTTCGCTGCGGCGCCTCACCACGGTACGGGGTGGGTGGGAGAGGCAGCCCTGAGACGTGCTGGGGTGGCATGACCCAGGGGAAGAGCATGGAGCTGACCCCTGCCTACCCACCCTCTCCACCAGATTGAGAAGTTGAAGGCAGAGCAGAGCAAGCAGCCACCCACTCCTCTTCTGGGGCGCAAGGTCTTTGCAGACCCCGTGGAACTGAGCACCAAGGCTGCCTCCCACCTGCGTCAACCCCTGTATGAGAAGGACCCACTGCGCGGCCGGCCAGATGCCAAGCCAGAACTCCTGGAGCGGACAGAGACCAAGGTGGTTTATGTGCGTCAGGAGCTGAAGCCAGAGCGGCTGCAGCCTGAGGTGGACCGCCTGCAGGAGGCACCGGCAACTGAGGCAGGCAGCCGGGAGAGGAGCAGTGAGCCCGAGGCCGCCAAGCCCGAGGCCGCCAAGCCCGAGGCCACCAAGCCCGAGGCCAAGGCAGGCAGGCTCGAGGGACATGCCGAGAGGGCCCGGGAACGCCATGAGCGGCGGCTGGAGCGGCAGGAGTCCAGCGAGCAGACAGAGCGCCGGAGAGAGAGGCGGCGGCTGGAGCGACAGGAGTCCAGCGAGCAGGAGGCCACCCGCGGTGACCCTAAGGCAGGCGGGTAAGTACCAGGACTAGTGAGGTGAGGATGCTGAGCCTGCATTGAATGGGCTTGGCGCCTGCCTGGTGGATCTGATGGCTGATGGTGGATCAGGAAGGCCAGAAGGTGTCCTAAAGCAGCCCCTGCCAAGGAGGACTGGAGTGGTTTTGGCAGACTTCAGTACCCAGCCAGTTGCAGTTAGGCCAGAATGGGGTCTGCAGTGGCAAGTGCCTTGCCAGGAGTCATAGCTCCAAAAGGGGGTACTGAGGAGCTCTTTGCTCCAAAGGGGGTACTGAGGCTCCTTTGGCGACCACCTCCCCCTTTCTTGTGTCCTACAGCAAGGCCACGCTAGCTGACATTGTGGAGCAGCTCCAGGAGAAGGAGTCAGCAGTGCCATCCCCAGCAGCAACAGCAGCTGCCACGGCAGACTCAGCCACACCAGCCACTGTGAGTGCCCAGGTCCTGCTGCACCAGGCCAGCCATGGGGGTGGGTGGGAAGGAAGAGCCTTTGGGGGTATGCAACCTCACTGTACGAGCCGTCTACTCCTGTCTCTCAAGGCTTGGCTGGAACACCTTGCGATTGTAACCTGAGCCCTGATCCTGGGCGCATGTGCACTCCTTGGAGGAAAGGCATTCTGCACATGGCCAGCAGCACTCTTGTCATCTGCCAATGTGCTCCTGCCATGTCCTCTGAGGCAGACTGTCACTGTCTTGTATCCTCTTGCTCCCCTGCCAGTCCAGTCTCTGGAGCAGCTGTGGCAGACAGTCTCTTTCTCTCTCTGTCCTGCAGCCTCATGAAAGGGAGTCCCCTGCCCGCCTGCCCAATGGCCTAGACATGCTGCCCGAGAGGACCCCACGCCCTGACCGGCCGCGTGCTCGTGACAGGCCCAAGCCTCGCAGGAGGCCCCGGCCCAAGGACCCCAATGCACCACCAGGGGAGACCCGCAGGTCCCGCTCAGCCCCTGCCCAGAGCAGCGCGCCACCCCCACCGCCCCCCACCCACACAGTTCAACAGGAAGGCTACCTCCTCCGCAAACTGGAACTGGAGGGGCCCAACAAGAAAGCTTCCAATAGGTGAGCAGAAGGCAGGGGCACGAGGGCTGTAGCTTGGTGGGGGAATTTTCCAGGGAAAAAATGGTGGTCACCCCTTGACTTTGCTGTCTACAGGAATCCCTGCAAGGTTGAAACCAGAAGCCGGGTGGGGTTCGGGGGGACATCAGCCACTGCCAAATGCCTCCAAAAGGAGGATGCCGGGGCTTCTCGGGGCCTGACTTGACCTGCCCTGTCAGTTCTTCCCTCACCCTTTAATAGCTCTAGCAGTGTCTCTAATTTGGAAGTGGTTAATGAAATTTTGGGGTGGACTCCTGGTGGTGGCAGCCATGAGGCCCCTGCAGACACTGAGCCAGGCTGGGTGCTGCTGTCTCCTGGGCAGGTCCTGGATCAACCTGTACTGCGTGCTCAGCAAGGGTGAGCTGGGCTTCTACAAAGACTCCAAGGGAAAGGAATCTGGCAGCACCCACAGCAATGAGCCCCTGGTGGGGCTGCACAACGCCACTAGCGAGGTGGCCAACAACTACAAGAAGAAGAAGAACGTCCTCAAGGTCAGGTGAGCGCCCTGCTTGCTGCTGCTTGCTGCTGCTTGCTGCTGCTGGCCGCCTGGCACGGAGCCCAGTAGGAGCTGTTCACCAACCTCTCCTGGTTGGTGTTGACCAGAAGTGAGGCCCGGCAGAACTTTGGTCTAGCCTCACCTGCTATCACCCTGCTGGGGCCAGAAAATTGGGGCCTCAGCCCAGAGGAATCTACCTGTCTGGATCAGGCTGGGAGGCCATATGCCAGCGTTGTGTTTCAGGCAGCCAGGTATTCCCCAGCAGGTCACAAAGAGGGGTCTCCCACACCCGCTTGTACATTGCCTCAGAACAAGGTGAGTCTGTGCCAGCAGCTGTTGCAAGCCCCACTCGCCCTGTGAATTTGAACACCCCCCCTTCAGTGGTACTGAGGGGGCTGCCCCACAGCCAGGTGGAGTGGCCGGCAAGCAAGCCACTCTGCGGGAGACTGATGGGTGATTCTCCCTTGCAGGACAAACGATGGGAGTGAGTTTCTTCTACAAGCCAAGGATGAGGTAGGGCCCTCGTTGCCATTGGATGGGGAGGGATGGGAGACCATGACCCAGCCCAAACCATGAGACCCCGACCTAACCATGAGACCCCGACCTCCTTTTCCCCGCAGGAGGAGATGAAGACCTGGCTGACGGCTTTGTCCACGTCCATTTCCGAGCACAACGAGATTGCCCGCTGGAGCCAGGCCCTGCTCACCACCTCCTCCACGGATGAAGGCAACCCCAAACGGGACCCTGACCGCAGGGCCAGTGCCTCAGGCAGGAGGAAATGAAGCTGCCCATCAGGCCCCAGGGGTAGCAAGGAACAGCTGGCAGGCAGCCCTATGCCCATGGACTCCATTCTGAGAGCCGCCTGTGCCAGACTCCACGTCTTTCTGCACACTAGGAGGGCTTTGGTGCAAGAGCAGGTCATGGTTTCTATGGTTGGCAAGGGGGGTGAAGCACTAGTGAGCTCGGAGGAGGCAGGTTGCCCCTGCCCTGGAGTCTCGCCCAGGGATGGCTGGTGGAACTGTTTCAAACTGGTGCATGACGTGCACATGGAGGCAAGGAACAAGGACTCCCAGCTCAGGAGCCCAGGGCCAGTTTCAGAGAGAGCTGGCCCCATCTCTGCCTCTGCTGGAGTGAGGAAGGGGTCCAAGCCACCGAAGGAAGAGATGTTTTGCTGCCCTCCTGCTTGGAGATCAGAAAAGGACGGGTTCTCTCGAGGCACAGCAAGCCCTTCTGACCCATCTGACATTGAAACGGGCACCAGCTCTCAGAAGCCAAGGCCAGAGGGAGTTTCCTTCCTTCATTCCTCAGAAATGTCCAGAGCTGGGAAGTCTCCATCAACTGACTCAGTGCTTGTGGATGGGGAAGGAGGCCACTTTTCTTTTTCTTTGGGAATGTGGAGAGGGAGTTTTGGGATGCTCTGCAGTGCAGCCCCCCTTTCCTGCTCCCAGCGCCATGTCTTCCTGTCTGCTACGCAACCTCTACCAAACGGTGCTGTCCCGAGTGCAAAATATCCCTTGAGCTGTGTGCGTCTGTCTGTCCGTCCAGAGGCAGGGGTAGTAGCTGGCTTGGGCCCTGATGTGTCCTTGTGTGTGCATTCCTCCTCCCCTCCCTGCGCGTAAGCGTTCTTTGGCAAGACGCATTACTTAATGGGCACACTGCCCCCTCCCCCAGAAGGAGCCAGGTCTGGTTGAGACAGGCAGGGAGGATGGGAGGGGGCAAGGACCAGCCTCCAGGAACCTCTGGGAACCCACCACCTCATCATGGAGCTGTTTATCTGTCCATCCCCCCTTGCCTTTGCAACCCACTCCGTGCTGTGCTGGACTCTGCCCCTGAGGAGAAAGGCTCACTACCTGCCAGTCTCCCCTGCTGGGTTTTGGATCTTCCTTCTCCCCCACTGCAGCCTCTGGGGGGCTCTTTGTAGGAGGGGGTGCTGGGAATTCCTGGGTCATGGAGTTCCCTGCAGCCGAGCCCAGATTTTGAGCACAAGGTCAGGCAGCAGCCATGTGTACAGAGCACAAGAGCGCAGGGCAGCTCTGGGCACAGCTTTGGCTCCACTGTTAACAAAGCCATATCCCCATCACCGATTCTGCTTTTTTTTTGTGGGTGGGGGAAGAGTATTGTTGGGGGGGCTTTCTGTTGCAGCGGAAAGATGTACAGTATTTTCATGCAATAAAAAGGGCAGCAGAGCATGTGACTGATTGGAAGGAGTGCTTCAAAGCAGGGAACTGGATGGATGGGGGTGGTGAGGAGGTGCAGACCCACAGCTGGGGGTCAGAATATCCGGCCCAAGAACTGCTGGCTGAACTCCAGTGGGGCCTCTGGAAGCAAAGGTGCCTATAGTGGCGGACCCCTCCACCCCCCAGCTGCGCCACAGGGGCCCCCCACTTGGAGTGGCTCCTCCCAAAACTGACCCCTCCACCCCCTCAGCTACGCCACCGGGCCCCCCCCTTGGAGTGGCTCCCCCCAAAACTGACCCCTCCACCCCCTCAGCTACGCCACCGGACCCCCCCCTTGGAGTGGCTCCCCCCAAAACTGACCCCTCCACCCCCCCCAGCTACGCCACCGGGCCCCCCACTTGGAGTGGCTCCCCCCAAAACTGACCCCAATACCTCCCCAGCTACACCACTGGGGCCCCCACTTGGAGTGGCTCCCCCCAAAACTGACTCCTCCACACCCCCCCAGCTACGCCACCGGGGCCCCCACTTGGAGTAGCTCCCCCCAAAACTGACCCTCCTCCACACCCCCAGCTACGCCACTGGGCTTCCAGCCGGTCCAGCAGGTGCCTGAGTGAGGCCTGGAGACCGGTGGCCCCCAAGGAGGACCCAGCAAGGGTGTCGCGACCCACAGGCTGGAGACGGCCCCCTCCGACCCTGAGGAGGGGCAACGCCCAGGCCGGCCTCAGAGGAGGTGGAGGTCTGGGGGCGACAGGGCCAGGTGTCCCCCCCTCCACCGGCCTTCCTCGCAAGGGCGTCGTGCGAGGGCCTTGGAGACTCCTTGCCGCCATTTTGGCTCTCAACCGGAAGTGGCGGCTCTTGACTTCCGTCTAAACAAGCCCAATCAGCCTCTCTAGCCTAGAGGGTCTATGGAAGTCGGTCCTCCCACGCCTTGAGGGTCACGAACATCCGTCCCGCCTACCAATCTGAGCGTAGCCAATGGGAAAGAAGAAGCAGCTCAATTCCTTGACTGCTCATTGGGGGGAGCTGCTGTCAGTCAGAGGAGCGGCCGCTCTACAGCCAATGGCGTGGCAGCGGGTTGAACCACGTGACACTCCCGAGCCAATCAGGGAGCGGGAGCACCTGCCTTCCAGCCAATCGGCTCCAGCGGAGGGCGGGCCTTGAGACAGGACGACTTCCGCTGTCGGGAGGCGGGGTCAACGCAGGAACCCCGGAAGCAGCGATGGCGGCGAGAGCGGGCGGGGGGGCGGAGCTCGTGCAGCTGAACGTGGGCGGCAGGCGGTGAGTGGCCCCTGCGATGCCCTCGAGCGGACCGGAAGCGGAAGTGCGGAGGGGCGGGACCACCAGTGCCATCCTCTGCACTTCCGCCGTACTCAAAGGGCCTGGAGGGAGGGGCTCTGGTGGGGGGAGGGAGTATGGACCAGCAGCCAGGAGGGCAGCCCCACAAGGCCCCCCAGCAGCCCCACAAGAGACACCCTGGCCCAACACAAGACCTCCAGGGGCTGCGAGGAGACACGGACACACACGTGGACACGCACGAACACGGATGACACGGACACACGGCTGTGGACACACACACACATGCACAGACACACGGACGTGGACACGCATGCACACGTGGATGCAGATATGGATACACACGGACACACACGGCTGTGGACACACGCATGCACAGACACACGGACGTGGACATGCATGCACACATGGATGCAGATATGGATGCACACAGACACACACGGACACACACGGCTGTGGACACACGCATGCACAGACACACGGACGTGGACACGCATGCACACATGGATGCAGATATGGATGCACACAGACACACACGGACACACACGGCTGTGGACACACGCATGCACAGACACACGGACGTGGACACGCATGCACACATGGATGCAGATATGGATGCACACAGACACACACGGACACACACGGACGTGGACACACGCATGCACAGACACACGGACGTGGACACGCATGCACACGTGGATGCAGATATGGATACACACGGACACACACGGCTGTGGACACATGGAGATGGATGGACACGGATGTGGGCACATACAGATAAGGATGCACACACACCAACATGGACGCACACGTGGACACGTGGATGTGGGTGGACACAGACATCCAGGCACGGACACACCCCAGTGGCGCAGCTGGAGGGGCTGAGCAGCCAGTCTGGGAGGGAGCCAGTGGAATTCCAGGGAACGCTGTTCTGCTCCCCCCGGAATGGCTCCGAAGGGGGGAGGCTCCCGCCAAGACTGACTGCTCAGCCCCTCTAGCTACGCCACTGGCTCAGAGGCAGCTCCTCGGGAGCAGTGAAGGCGTCCTCGACACCCACGTGCAGCCACCTCATCGGGTCTCTTTTCCTTGCAGGTTCAGCACTTCCCGCCAGACCCTCACCTGGATCCCGGACTCCTTCTTCTCCAGGTGCCTGGCAGGGCGGGGAGGCTGAGGCTGGCAAGAGGGAGGGTGGAGCGAAAGGGCTCCTGCAGGGAGTGCTGCCCCAGAACAGGCCGTCCCTGAGTGAGTCGAGGGCTGGCGAGGTGCTCGGAGAGGTCAGACGGTCCGCTGTCTGGCTGTGGCCATTGTAGCTTCAGGCCTCAGGAACCTCCCCGGCAGTGTCAGCGAAGGCATCTCTGGGGCCTGTCCCTCTGAGCAGGAGGCCAGGGCTTCACCCCTGTGGATCTAAGCATCCCATCATCCTGCCCTACTGGTTTTATGGCCGTACCATTAGAGGTTTTACTGCTTTCTGCTATAAATTACACGTCTAATGCTGTATAACTTGACAGCATAAATCCTACAAACTATGATTTTGGCCACAAGCGGTGTCTGCCCCCCACCCACTTGTGAGGTCAGGACCTTCCCTTCCCTTCCAGGTTTCCTGCAATGACATTTCACAGCTCCACGCATTTGCCTCTTGTTTCCTTCTGCATATTTATTTCCAGGTCTTTTCTTTATAGCCTTTGATAGGAAAAAGCTGTTTCGCTCCATTTTTATGGCATTACGCTGAATATACTGCCGAACCGGTGAGGACAGTTCGGCAGTGGAAGAGATTGCCAAGGGGGGTGGACTCTCCCTCACTGGGGATCTTCAAGCAGAGGCTCCACCAGCAACTGTTGGGATGCTCTAGGAGGATTTCCTGCTACAGGCAGGGGTTGGACTAGATGACCTACTGGGCCCCTTCTGACTCTAGGATTCTGTATCCAGTGGCATAACCATCATGGGCAAAATGATTCTTCACCTCTGCAATAGTGTTGGTTTTGCTGTGTCACCTGTTGTGGGCTGCACCCCCTTCACCTCCCTAGTGATGCCACTACAGCTGGCGAGGAAACTGGTCTTGAGCTATGGGTGTCCGTTGTCTGCAGTTATGAAGTTGCTGGTCTGGTCTCTTCCTTAGAGGGGCTCTTTCCCAGGAGAGAGGCTGAGCTGCCTACATAGGCTGGGCCACCTTCAGGCAGATGTGCAGGTTTTCCAGCAGCAGCCCTGGAAGGAAGAAGCCTGACTCCCTTTTCTCTGACTTGCAGCCTCCTCAGCGGCCGGATCTCCACCCTGAAGGATGACACTGGCGCTGTGAGTAAACAGAGGCTTCTTCCTCTGCGGCTTCAGAGCCAGGATGAGGAGCGGGCAGGATAGACAGTCGGATCTGCCGCAGAGGCACCTGTGGGGTTCCTGACTGTTCTCGTGAGATGGGCCATGTCTTAGGGAAGCTTCTCTGGACTTTGGACCAGAATCACATCTAGGATCTCTTCAGCTGAGGGGAGATCACGTGCAGGGCATCCTTGGTGGGGGGAGGGGACCAAACCAGAGTCTAGCATCTGTGGAAGCTTTTTGGAGGCCCCTCTTGGACGCTCAGGCTGCTGGTGCCCAGTGGCTTGGTTTTCCAGCAGTGAGCTGACCAGCTGGATGGTGACTGACTGCCACACAGAAGGGGGCCCCATGGCCAGCCCTTCCCAGACACATTTCCCCCTCCTTACTCCTAGATCTTCATTGACCGAGACCCTGAAGTCTTTGCCCCAATCCTGAACTTCCTCCGGACCAAAGAGCTTGACATCAGGTATGGTGCCCAGCTTCCCCGAGGCCTGGAGCTGGAATGAGTGCAGGTCTGAGGTGGTGGGAAGGTTGGGATGCCAGTCTCTGGAGTTCTCAGTGCACAATCCCAACCAACTTTCCAGCTCTGGCATAGCTGTGCCAGTGGGGCATGTGTGGCAACCTGCAGGTGGGGGGCAGTCACTGAGGCCTCATCAGAGAAGGATGATGATTGTTTCCCTCACTCTGAGTTGCATTGCCCTTAGGACGATGCTGATAAGATGGTTAGGGGTTGTGCCCCCTTGTTTGTTGCCTGCTGCAACTGAAGGGCATAAGGGTCAAGCAGGGCAAGGCTCATTCTTCAACCCCTCCCCACTTTTTGCTCTTAGGGGGACCAATGTCTCACTGCTGCTGCACGAAGCACAATTCTATGGGATCACACCACTAGGTAGGCCAGGGCAGTTGGGGAGAAGATGCTCTGGAGGTGACATTGGTACTGTTCTCGCCCTACTCTTGGCTGCAGCTCTGTTCCAGGTGGCAGCTGGGCATGTGAATGGCCCTGGTGCCAGGAGACGGGCCAGCTCACATGTTTCCTTGGTGTTCCCCAGTCCGCCGCTTGCAGTTGCGTGAGGAGCTGGATCGATCATCCTGTGGGAGTGTCCTATTCAATGGCTACCTGCCCCCGCCAGGTAGGGAGAGCGGCCAAGTCTGGAAAGGAGCTTGACTTAGCGGTGTACATGTAGTGAAGAGGGTGATTCAGAGGTCCAGACCCTGGTGGGGCATGCCCACCATTGGGGTGGGGTGCGAACCACACCAGTTGGTGTTGCTGCTCTGTGTAATCCTTTGGACTTGCCTACTGCTTGCCATTCAAAGGGCAGGAAGTGGCTGCAGCCTCTTGCCCCATTGCTCAGCCGGCCCACCCCACCTCTCCTCTCCAGTGTTTCCTGCCAAGCGGTGGAACCGCCACAGTGTCACAGGAGTGCAGTTGGCTGTCCGGCCAGGGAGCCACTTGGAGCGGGCCTTTGTGCGCCGGAGCAACACCATGCCCCCCAACTTTGGAAATGCTGGCCTCCTGGGGCGCCTGCTGGAGGAGAGGGGGCCAGGAGCAGGTGTGTGCTCAGGTGGTGGGAAGGGCAGGTCTTGCCTCCTGGGCTGGGGCACTTTGTCCTAACCAGCAGTGACTCAGGTGGGGGCAACTCGTGTGTCACCTCAGCCCAGGTTCTCTTAGGTTGCACAATGAGCCGCTGCCGGCCTGTGAGCCACGTCCACGTTCTCGGTAGGACCAGAGTGACCTCTGCATGTTGGCGTGAATTTCTCTCCAAAGCGGGGGCAGGAACTGTCCTTCTGCACGGCTGCCTAACCCTAACCCAGGGAGGCTTTTGCGCCAAGCCCAATGAGCCACTGTGGGGTTGGCCCAGCCAGAAAGAGCAGCTCAGAACCACGGCTGGGACTGTGGGATCGTGGAAGGCCAGTGACCCTTTGGCACTGTTTGAACCAGCTTCTGCTGGGGAGGAAAGCTTGTCCGTAGCCCTGGCCAGCCTAGAGAGGCTGCCTGCCTTCAGCCCTGGCCTGTGTCTGTTTTTTCCCCAGGAGCTGTGAACGACCCAGGCATGGTGCGCCTGGTGTGTGGGCATCATAACTGGATTGCCGTGGCCTATGCTCAGTTCCTTGTTTGCTACAGGTATGTTTCCATGTTACCCCTTGTTTCCAGGGGTTCCTGAGAGCCCAAATTATGCTTTTCTACTTAGACGTCTGTCCCATTATCGTCAGTGGGGCTTACTCCCAGGAAAGTGTTGATAGGCTTTGGAAGTCTCCCATCTGCTGCCCGAACCCTCTCTCTTCTCTGCAGGATGAAGGAGACCTCTGGGTGGCAGCTGGCCTTCTGCAGCCCCCGGCTCGACTGGATCATCGAACGGGTAGCCCTGAATGCCCGGGTGCTCGGTGGCTCACTGGGAGACAGCGACAAAATGGTGGCTGCCGCCTCCTGCAGTGAAATTCTTCTCTGGGCTCTTCAGCCAGATGGGAACGGCACTGAGATAGGTGAGGACCAGCAAGCCCACTTGCAAGAAGCTCTGGGTGCAGGGGGGGGGGGGGCCATGCATGGCTGGAATAGTTTCCAGGCTCCCAGACCCCCACCTTGAACTCTTGCGAGTCCTGGCCTTGCAGTGACAAATGGCTCCTGGGTACTGGAAGTGCCTGTGGGAGCCTCATCGCGGAGGCGGAAAGGTAAACGGCTCAGGCTGGATCTGGTAGCCTATTCAATGGCTACCTGCCCCCGCCAGGTAGGGAGAGCGGCCAAGTCTGGAAAGGGAGCTTGACTTAGCGGTGTACATGTAGTGACTGTAGCGGTGTACACAAGGAATCCTTGTGCTGTTGCCAGAGGCTCCTCTCCATGTGCTCTGCATGTTGGGCAGGCGGTGGTCCCAGGTGTGTTGTGGGGTGCCTTAAAGGGGGAGGGGTAAGTGTGGCCAAAGGGTGCTCTGGGCTTTGAGGGTCCCCTGGCAGTCTTTGCTGGGCCACAAGGAAGTGAGTCTTCCAGGAGGCTCTCTCTCTCCCTGGCAGGTGTGTTCCACTTGGGGGTTCCTGTGGAGGGCCTGTTCTTCGTGGGCAGCCAGCTCATTGCCACCAGCCACACGGGCAAGATTGGTGTCTGGAATGCAGTCACCAAGCACTGGCAGGTAGGGCTGGGAAGCACAGCGTGGGGGGCGTCTTGGCACCAGACCCAATTCCTCTGGGTATCCCAGGAAGCTTCTTGTATTGGCCATGTCTGGACAGGTGGAGTTGGGTCCTCTGGGCTGGTTGTCCTGTTTTGTCTCACGGTTTTGGTGATTTTGAGACAGACTCCGGGGGTTTGGGCTGCCCTCAGCTTCTCTGCAGGGTCGCTCTACCCTTGCCCTCTGTGATGGTCCTCTGCCTTTCTCCCTGAACCCCCAGACTCAGGACGTGGCCCCCATCAACAGCTATGATGCAGCTGGTTCCTTCTTGCTCCTGGGGTGCAACAATGGCTCCATCTATTACGTAGGTGCGTAAGGGCGGCAGCTGGGCTCGGTGGAAGCCGCAGCCGACCAGTGGTTCTGTTCAGGATACTGGGGACCAGAGTGAAGCCAGAGTTTGTGTGTGGGGAGAGGCAGAAACCAGCTCTTGCTCTGGGCTGACTTGGTGCATGCCTGGCCAAGTGACGCTGGCCCTGGTGTGGGCACGGAGGCTGCACAGACTTCTCTCAGCCCACTGAATCTCTCCCCACATCCTGCTGGCTTCTTCTCATTCGAGACAGATGTGCAAAAGTTTCCACTGCGCATGAAGGATAATGACCTGCTAGTGACTGAGCTGTACCGCGATCCCTCCGAGGACACCATCACAGCACTCAGTGTCTACCTCACGCCCAAGAGCAGTAAGGAGCCCTCCTTCTCCCCATCAGCCACCACTCTTGCAGCAGCTTGGAGCTACTGCTGGTCCCTCCTGTCCCTGGCAAAGTCCAGCCAGATGCTCCAAGCGATCCTCCTCCTGGAGCGAGCCCCAGCTCTCCAGTGCTTGTCTGGGTGCTCAGTTCCCAGCTGCCCTGTCCGTGCTTCTCTGCCTGAATTGGAAACTGGGCCCCAAGAGTCTCCCTTCCCTCTCCCTGAACTGGGGTCTCTGCTCTGAGCAGCGTGTTCTCCTTTGTGGCCCCTCAACCACCTTTCTGCACTTCCCTGAGCAGGCAATAATGGAAACTGGATTGAGATTGCCTACGGCACCAGTTCGGGGCTGGTGCGGGTGATTGTCCAGCACCCCGAGACGGTGGGTTCTGGGCCACAACTCTTCCAGACGTTTGCTGTCCACCGCAGCCCTGTCACCAAAGTCATGCTTTCGGAGAGGCACCTCATCTCAGGTAAGGGCCTGAGGGGAGATGGGGAAAGAAGGGGGGGCCAGGGCTGGTTTGAAAAGTAGCCCCTTCGCCCTGGCTCTTCTCACCGCTTCCTGCTCTTTCCTAGTCTGTGCTGACAACAATCATGTCCGGACTTGGACAGTGACGCGGTTCCGCGGGATGATCTCCACGCAGCCAGGCTCCACCCCCCTCGCCTCCTTCAAGATCCTTGCACTGGAGTCAGTGGATGGGCTGGGGGGCTGCAGTGCAGGCACAGACATTGGTAGGTTGGCTGGGTGTGGACTGTGCTGGCCATTGGGCAATGGGGGTGGCCCTGTCCCTCTCCTTTCCTGCCAGACTTATGAGGCTGTTGCCCCCTTCCTTCCAGGCCCCTTTGGAGAGCGGGATGACCAGCAGGTCTTCCTCCAGAAGGTAGTGCCAGATGCCACCAAGTTATACGTGCGCCTCTCCTCCACCGGCAAGAGGTGGGTTTGTAACTCCCGAGAGGGTAGTGGGGCTGGCGGGGCACTCGGGCACCTCCAAGAGCCAACCTGGCACTCATGGTAAGGGGAGGGAAGAACGTTGGTGCTCGGGGAAAGGGAAGAAGCCACAAGGCATTGACTCGTTCACAGGATGTGGTCTTCAAGCTCCTCACCCTAGAGAGATGTGTGGCCTGTTCCACCGTTGCTGCACTGGAAGCCAAAGCATGTGGCAGGCAATGGTCAAAGGGCTGCAGGCAGCTTTCCCTGCACCTTCACTGTGTCTCTCCCAAAGACTCTTCCGTTCTCTGTGTTGACTGGGGAACTTTCCGGTGGACGGAGCAGCACAGGTGGCAAAATGAGCTCAGGCAGGGCTGGGTGGGCTGCGCACGGTCAGCAGATCCATACCTTGCTTTTCTGTTTAAGTGTCCGCAGCAGTGAAAAAATCTCAAGTCTGCATGAAGACAAGCAGTGCAGGCTCTGAACAAAACCATCAGGAAGGCCAAGGGGAGAGGAGGTGGGAGGGCAGCCCTTGTCTCGCTGACCCACAAGACTGGTGACCGGGCAGAAGTGGCCATGCAGGCACTCTTGGAAGCCTTTTCTCTGCACACCTGTCCGTTGGCTTGCAGAGGAAGCTCAGGACCTGGCCTTGGCTGACTGCCATTCCACGCCAGTGTTCTCCTCTCGCCTGGCAGGAGGAGGGCTGGAGGCTCTTCTGGGCAATGTGGGGCTGCCAAGGCAGGTCCTTCCACACTTGGGGAAGAACCACCAAGGGGAGACTAGGAAGATGCTGAACCTCCTTCCCTTTCCCATCAGGGTCTGCGAGGTCTGCTCAGTGGATGGTGCCCCCATCACCGCCTTTGTGGTGCAGGAGTGTGAGGGGTCCAGCCGCATCGGCTCCCGCCCCCGCCGTTACCTCTTCACGGGCCATAGCAATGGCAGCCTCCAAATGTGGGACCTCACCACCGCCATGGAGATGGTGGGCCGAGCACCAGGTATGTCAGGAAGGGCCCAGAAGGGGTACTGAAACAGCTGCTGTCTTGCCTGTGAACACCCCCTCCATCAACCCCTGCCATGCTGTGTCATCCTCAGATACCGGGGGCCTTTCCGAGGAGGAGCTTCTCCAGGAGCTGGGACACTGTGATTTGGCCCTGACACATGCCCTGGAGATGGGCCTGGCTGGCTCAGTCACCCCTACACGTGCTGCCAGCACCAGGTAGAGAGGGGTCTTGGGCTGCTCATGAATGACACACTTCCACCTGGGAGTAGGAATGGGGCGAGAAGTGCTCTTTGGACCCTCGGTTCCTTGCACCTTGCTGGGATCCAGATTCTGGCCAGTGCGTGGGACCAGGCTCTTTTTCCCAGCAGTCTAACGTATCTGCTTCCTCCTCCAGCCGCCTGTGCCAAGAGGTCGACAGACCCCAAGAGACGCTGGCTCTGGGTTCTCTGCCCCCTTCCTGCCACTTGAGCCATGAGCAGCGGCGGCGCCTGGGTGGGAGCTTTGTTGAGCGGTGCCAGGAGCTTGCACGCTTCTCCGAACTGGCCCAGCACGAGAGCCCGTGGGAACTGGGGGCCAGGGCCAGGAGCAGTGGACGCGCTGCTGCTGCCACCCAGAGACCCCCCACCCCTGGCCCAGCCCCAGCAGAGCCCAGCCCCCCATCGGCACCATCCAGGGTCCGTGTGAAGAACAGGTTAAAATCCCTGACTTAGGCATGCCTTCCTCTGGCTGGGGAGCCAAACCTGCTGCTGACCAGGAAGCGGTGCCTTGCCTTGAACCTGACTCTGTCCAGGTGAGAAGGAGGCCCGAGAGGCGGCTGGTCTTCCAGGTGTAGCTACGATTCTCTTGTCGGAGGCTTCTGGGAGTGACCGGCAGTTGCCTTCGCAGAAGAAATTGCTTTCCAGAAGCTTTGGCTGGTCCGAGTCTGCAGCTGGCTCAGAGCCAAGCTGACTGTATCCAAAACCTTGTGGGTGGGAGGCAGGGAGGGAGCTGCCTTTGGCCCTTCCAGCCGGGCACCTGTTGCGATCTGCGCTGAGTGGGGCAGGTCAGGAGTTGGACCGTCTGCAGGAGAGTCAGCTTCCGAGGGGAGCTTGACGGGGTCAGCACTTGTGCCCCGCAGGCCTGGACGCCTTGCCACCTCCATGCAACTTTCTATCCTTTCAATAAACTCTTCTATTCTTTGAGGCTTGTGTCGGAGTAGAAAGGAACCAAATCCTGCCAGTCTGGCCCAGGCCAGATCAGCTTGATCAGCGGCAGCCACAGGCCAGTCTCAAGGCTCAAATCCCTGGTGTTTGGGGGTGGGAGGGAGATGGGGACTCACTGCTTCTAAGAGCTGGGGTGGGGCCCCTTGGACTTCACCTGCCCCCCAGGCAGGCAGGCAGGCAGGCAGGCAGGCAGGGGGTGCCTCCAGGAGGACAGTTTGCCCCAAGGGTTCCAGGCCCACCTGGATGGTGTGTTTGGACGGGTGATGAACCTGTCCAAGGAAAGCGACCTGTGTGGGGTGGAGGGAGATGTTTAGGCCTGATGGCTCTAGAGGGGTCATGGTGGGCCCAGCACAGGCCAGCCCCTGGTAGTGCCAGGCTTGCTCCCTGCATCTTGAGGGTCAGGCAGTGGCCTAGCTAGAGGGGGGCACAGCTCCTTGGAGCCATTCCAGGCTGGGGGTGTGAAACGGAGCCTTAGGGAATGAAACACCTGGAATGGCTCTGAAGGGGTGAGGCTCCCTCCAAAACTGAGTGCCTCCCCCTCTAGCTATGCCACTGCCCGGGAAGGGGCTGCTTAGCCAGGCCGATCCCCACCCCAGAGGCTGCTGCAGGGCTTGCAAGGGACGGGCTGAGTCTTGCGGGGTCCCCCAAACCTGGCCCTGAAACGCTCCAAAAGCAGCAGGAGAGGAAGAGCTTTGCCTCGCCCTGGAGAGCAGGTGCTCCGCCGGGTTGGAAGCTGCGGGAGCGCCCCGGACTCCTGCGAACACCAACCCCAGGCCGCCTCTCGCTCCCCGGAGCCCGCCCGCGCTGCCGGGCCATGCCCCCTCCCCGGAGCCGGCCCCGCCGGCGGCTTATGTAAGCTTTGCCGGTGACTCAGCCGGACCCCCGGGCGCAGCTCCCCACCGAGGCTTACATAAGCCGGTCCGAATGCAGGGGCGGCCCGGCGGGAGCAGCGCCCGCACGGCCACCGCCTTCTCGGGCCCCGCGTGGGGCAGGAGAGGGCGCGGGCGGGAGCCGCCCTCTGGGCTCAGCTTCGGTAGTGCCGGCGTCTCCCCCGCAGTGCTCGGAGGGTCGGGCCAGGACCCGCAGCGCCTGGAGCCCCAGCGGCGGGCAAAGGGTGGGGCTCGGCCGGGCGCTGCTCACTCACCGGGCCGGCCGCCGCTGCCCTCCCCGCGCCGCCTCCGGTGCCGGGCGGCAGGAGCGCCCTGGGCTGCCGGCGTCCCTGGAGCCTTCCCGGGCGGCACCGGCGCCTCCTCCGCACCACCGACTGGGCGGCACTGCCAGGCCGGGCGGGAGCGACTCCTGCAGGCGGTCGCTTAGCAACTGGCGCTGCGGAGGCGCTGGCTGGGCTGGCTCGGGGGGGACGGAACCCTCGCCCGCCCGCAGAGGCTGCAGCCCCGGTAAGTCGGAGGGCGGCTCCCTCCCCTCGCAGCCTCGCTCTCTCTGCCAGGCGAGGCGGGGCGGGCACGGGCGGGGTCTCCGCCGTTCTCTGCGCTTCCACGTCGCGGGCGGGCGAGGGAGGGCAGAGCCGGGAACCCTGCGGAGCAGCGACGATGTGGCCCCCTCCGCTCTCCAGCCAGGCCGGGCTCGGGCGCTGTGCCCGCCGCCAGTGACCGAGGATGTCCCGCAGGGGCGCGCGCCGCCTCGCCGGAGGGACCGCCGCACAGGTCCGGGCAGGGTCCGCGTCAGGCGGGCGGGCGGGCGGGGGCACAACGGAGCCTGCGAGGTCCGCGCTCCCGTCCACGTGGCCCCGTCCACGGACACGCAGCCCGCGCGGAAGGAGGCCGCCCCGGCTCGGGTGCTCCTTCCGCCCCCCGCAGCACCTGTTTGCGCCCCTGCGCGGCGACGGTTCCCCGTCGGACTCGCGGCAGACCCGGCCCCTGGAAGCGAGGCAGCTGCAGCCGAGGAGGGCGGGATGGGGACAGGCCTCCAGGGGGGCTGCGCAAACCCGGGAACGCCGCGGAGCCTCCGCACGCGGCGCGGCCAGGTGCTTCTCCGTGACCGTCGCCTCCTCCGCGGGGCTTCGTCTGCTTCTCTGGCCAGGGAAGGCCGCCCAGCCCCATCCGGGGCAGGACGCCCGCTGATGCCTCTGCACGTGCGGAGGGGCGGCCGGGCGGTGCTCAGACGGGCCCTCGCCGCTTCTGGGCGCCAGGATGGGGACCCGGACAGTTCTCGGCCCCGAGGGCTTCGTGCCCCGAAGCTTCAGGCCCCGTCGCCGGCGGGGAGGGCCACGAGGGCTTCTTCTCGCCTTCGCCCCCACGAACCCCTTCCCGAACGCCGTCCTCCGGCGAGCCAGGCTGAGCCGCTTCCCTCTCTCCCCAGCCAGGTCTGAGCCACCGAAGGCCGCGGAGGACCCCCGAGCCGCTTCGGGCGCCCATGGGACTCTCCTCGCGTTCCTGATGCAGTGCGTGGTAAGGCGCTGGGGAGGCTGGGGTTGGGGGTCTGGCCGGCTGCAAGGGAGTCGGTCGGCCCCGCAGAGAAGCCCGTACCGGGCATCGTGGGCAATCCTCTCCGGGATTGGAGTCCGAGGCTCGGCTCGGTTCTTCGCGGGCGCCTGCGGTCCTCAGCGAGGGGTACGGGCCGGAGCAGCTCCGTTGTCTTTCGGAGAGGGCTTTCCCTGCAGACTTCCGATCTCCCGCCGAGAGGTGCAGTTGGTGGACGGAGGAAGGAAGCGGAGAGGGTCCTGCTTGGGGGGCCTGGCTGTGGAGTGGCGCAGCCTGGGGTCTCACGGGGGTCTGCGGGCTTCCAGGAGACGGGGCGGAAGAGGGCGCAGGAGAGGCCCGGCTGCCCGTCATCCCGATCGGTCAGGAAGGCTGGAAAGTGCCGCTTTTTCTGCCCTCTGCCTGCCCTCGGGGCCTGGGCGGCTAGTGGGGGGAGAGGCGGTTGGGGGCCCAGCGAGGCTCTTCTAAGAAGCGTCTCCCTCCACAGGTTGACCTGAAGCTGCGGGTGGAAAAACTGGACCTGGCCATGGCGCCCCCTGGCGGGGCCGGGGATGGGCCGAGCGCCCGGCTGCCCCGAGAGCCCAAGGAAGACCGCGAGGAGCGCATCCTGGCCCTGCTAGGCATCGTGGGCACCGTCCTGAACCTGCTGGTGGTCATCTTCGTCTACATTTACACCACCATCTGAGGAGCCTCAGCCATCAGACGGACATCAGCCCGCATGGCAGCCGCTGCGCCCCCAGGACTTGGGCACTGATGACACCCAGGCTCGCTTTTTCCCTCCAAGTGCCAATCGCTGGAGGGCGCCGGCCTTCAGCCCCCTGCCCTGGGAAGCGGACTGGGGGGAGTGGATGGCCGGGACCCCCACCAGGACACACCATGACAAGCACAAGAAGGACGCCTCCCTCGCCATCCTGCCCCAAGTTTCTGCCACTGCCACGAGGGGTGGGGAGGGCCGGGA
The DNA here is from genome assembly GCA_030015325.1 of Cryptoblepharus egeriae. Classification (NCBI taxonomy): domain Eukaryota; kingdom Metazoa; phylum Chordata; class Lepidosauria; order Squamata; family Scincidae; genus Cryptoblepharus; species Cryptoblepharus egeriae. The sequence continues at coordinate 2,581,668 of JAREYC010000021.1, forward strand.
CACCCCCGCAGGGCCCTCCTCTCAGCATGGCTGTCCCCCTCCGCCCTGTCAGGTCAGGCTCGGAAACTGCCAGCACCGCCTATGGATGGCTGCCCACCTCCGTCCCCAGACTGCAGCTGCGCCCCGGGAGGCCTGCTGGCTGCACTGGGCAAGTTCGGTCTGGAAAGGGCTTCCTTGTGCACCCGCAGCCTCGACACCCCCAGATCTGACTGAACAGGCGGGTCCCGCAACAGGGAAGCCAGGCTGGGGCAGGCTCTCCCGCGACCTCCCTCTGCAGCTGGGGCCCAGCGCGGCCTCCCCCCCCAGGCCCTGACCCAGCAGCTCTGCCTTCCCTCCGCCTGCTCAGCGAGCGGGGCTCTCCAGCCAGCACCGGCCCGGCCCGGAGGGCGAGGCGGGCTTTTCCAACAACTGTATTGTCATCGTGATGTTTTATATGCAACCAAGTTTGAAATAATCACAAGGAAACCTTGAAGATGCCCCACCAGGCTCTGCTCTTCACTTGCGGGGCGGCGGCGGGGGGGAGATGGGCTGCTTGGGGGGCGGGAGGTCTCTAGGCATTCCTGCTCAGGAAACCCGGAGCTCTGGAGGCGGTCCAAACCTCTGGTCTTCTGGCTGCCTGGAACGCAGCACTGCCGGCAGGCCCTTGGGAAACCTTCCCTTCGACGGAGCAGACCGCCTTCGCCTCTGTGGCCGCCTTCCCAGCGCCCCTGGGGTGCTGCTCCTGGAGGCTGGATGCAGCCCGAGTCCTGTCCGGGCCAAACTCTTGCGCCGCGACACCGGCTTCCCCCCGGCCCTAAGAGAGCAGGTCCCCCACCAAGGCCGGGTCTTCCTTCAGGCAGGCAGACTCCCTGCTCCAGGGGTCTCCCAGCTGCTCTCCCAGAAAAAGCCGGGCCGGATGGATCGGGGGGTGGTGGTGGTCTGCGGCTCAGGCTGGGCGCCTCGAGAGCCCGGGGGGGGGGAGTTCGGACACCCACTTCCCAGCAGGGGCGCTTCTCGGGGGGAGACGCGGAGGGACCCCGTTCTGATGGGGAAGGAGCCCAGGTTCGCCCAGCTTCCCCAGGAGATCCTTGGCTTCTGCCTGGGCTGCCCAGCCGGAGGCTGCCAGGGCTTGAGGTTCTGCCCCGGAGCAGCAGCCCTGCAAGGGGGAGCCTGGCGGCTGGCCCGATCCTACAGCGCTCCTCCGGGCTCAGGGTCAGCCGGCGAGGAGTCCGGGGCTGCGGGCAGCGAGGGGCGTGTCGGGGCAGGAGTTGTGCTGTCTCGGGCCCCCGAGCTCCATACCGAGAGCGTCCGGAACAGGCTGAACGACGGGCAGACGTCCTGCTTCCTCGACGGGCGCAGCACCTGCGGATCTCACGCTCCACAGCGAGGGAGCGGGCTGCGCGCAGCGGAGGGGACCGGCCGGCCAGCAAGCCACGAGCTCCGACCTAAACCGGCTGCCCTCTTCAGGCCCTTCTTCTTGGGGGCTCCGTCCTTCAAGGGTCCCCTGACCTTGCGCCCCCCCCTCCCCCAGCTCGCCCATCCGTCTGTCCGCCCGCGTCCGCGGCAGGGTCGTGTTCGCGACAGCAAAGCCGCCCCCTCCCGAGGGCACCTGCGCTGCGTCCGGAGCCCCTCCCCGTCCGGCGGGCGGCCATTGGCTAAGGGCCGGAGGGAAGCCGAGCCGGGCTGGCGCCCATTGGCGGGGGGGCGGCGCCGTGGCTCTTCTTCGGCGCTTTCGGCTCTCCTCGGTGCGCCCCGTCGGAGGCAGGATGCGGGCGCTGGGCGGGCTCTGCCTGCTCGCCGTGCTGCTCCTGCCGCTGGCTGCCCGGGGAGCGCTCCGTCCGGCGGGTCCCGGGGCCACCTCCCCGCGCCCGCGCGACGGCCTCGCCGAGGGCAGGCGTTGGAAGAACCCGGCGGCGCGCCCCCCCAAAGCGGCCAGGTAAGCGGGCCCTCCGGCTTCCAGCCCGCTTCAGCTTGGCATTGCCCGGTGCGCTGGCACCCGGGGAGGAACGGGGCGGGCGCCTGCCGGCCCTCTCGTCGGGCCTCCGGAGGAGGGGAGCTTCCTCCAGTGCAGCAGGCTCTGGTCTTCTCATCAAGGAGGGCGGGGCGGGAGGCCCATCTGGCAGGCTCAGTCCGCGGGAGCAGGGGCCAGCCAGCCCCGCCAACGGCCCTCCTGCTGCTGGGCGTCCCTCAAGGTGGGCCCCGGCCGGGCCCTTCCGCTTCCCACCTCCAGCCTGGGCCACTTGCGGGCAGGTGCGGAGGGGCCCCGGAGAGCCGCTTGTGGGTCCAGCTCCCGTTTCTCTGCTGGGAGGGGGTTCTTCCTCGCCCACACTGCAGCCGGGGCTGGGGGCGGGAGAAGCTCCTTCTCCGAAGAGGGGCTGCGAATCCACTTAGTAACTCTAGACCTGGCCGGGGCAAGAATGCCAGGAATTAACAATGGAGGGAGGGGAGGGGAGGATGGAGGGGGATCGGCGGCCATGCCGGGGCCAGCTGGAGGAGGCTCGGTGGCCCTGCCAGCGGCCCTGCGAGTTTCCCCGGCACGCCCGGGGAAGGGGTGCTGGGGGGCGCAGCCCCTCTGGCTTGGGAGGCTGGCGGGGCTGAAGAGGCCCTCGTCGGGGGTGGGGGAGGAAGACGCTCCTCTGCTTCCGAGGAGACCTTCACAGGCAGAAGGCAGCGGGGGCAGTGGCAGCAGGGAGCCCGCCAAGTGCTCCGGACCGGTGCCCAGAGTAGGGGGGCAAGGGGGTCAGGCTGGCTGGCGCTGGGGGAGGAGGGAGACTATCCACGTCGAGGCTTCCACCCAGGCAGTCACCTGCCGCTCCGGTGCCTTTCCGGGACCGGATCCCTACCGCTCCCCATGGGCTTAGGTTGGTGGAGCGCGCAGTGGTGCCCTCTCTGGCCAGGGCTCATTCTCCAGTCTCCGGGAGCCGGTTTCTTCCCCCTGACCCCGGGACCTTCTCACTGAACTGCAGCCCCGGTTGGCCGTCCTCCCTACACCTCATCCCATCGTGCTGGGAGGGGAAGAGGAGCCAAGAGCAGGCCGAGGCCCGGATTCCCTGGCAGCCCCTCACGCAGCCCTCTCTCTCCAGGCCCCACAGCTGCGGAGAGACCTGCTGCCCTGGCTGGTCCCGGGCACCCAAGACTGGCAAATGCACCAAAGGTATGAAGGGTTCAGGGAAGGACTGGAGGGAGCTTTTGGGGGTGCAGCCGTCCCATCCTCCCCCAGTCTCTGCCTCTCCCCACAGTCCCAGTGGTTGCTGGGGTGCAATGCCATCCTCTGGGAGCTCCTCCCCTGCCTGGGATCTAGTGCTGGATACTTTAGACAGCAGCTCCAGGAGTGGGACGAAAGGGATTCTCCAGGTTTGGAGGCAGAACATGGTGGAGTTGTAGGACCAGGGGACGTGGGTTGTTCACTGGTGGATAAGAGGCTAGGATAGGTTGATGTTGCACGAAGATGCAGGGCAAGGATTGCGCTCCCCACACGTAGACCCCAATTAAAGTGAAACGAGTTTAGTGCTGTTGGGTGACAAAGAAGAGTGTTTGGCGGGGCTGCTGCAGCTGGTGCTGCTGCTGCTGCGGCTTGAAGGTGTCCATGCGAATGCGCTGCCTTTACTCGCAGCCTCTGGCGGGCTGGCTCTGGGCCCAGGCCACTGGAAGGGGCACAGTCCTTGGACTGGACAGCTGTCAGTGGAACAGATTGCCAAGGGAGGTGGAGGACTCTCCCTCACTCCAGGTGTTAAAGCACCTGCAGGAGACGCCCCTGGACACCTAGAGCCTTTAGGGGCCCGTGGACCACTGAGGCAAGGCTTGGAGCGGCTGTTGTCAGCCTGGTGGGGCCTCCGCCTTCCTTGCCTGATCTGCCTCTCCAGCACTCCATCCAGACGATCTGAGGGGCAGAGACTCCCCACAACTGTCTCTGGAGAAGTGGTGCTGCCCGCTGCGTGGCTCCTTCTTTTCCTCATTTCAGTCTTGTTGCATGGACAAGGCAGGTCAGAAAGAAAAGGGAAAGGTCTTGCAGGGCCCCTTCTGGTCTGCAGGTGGCAGCACCTGCCCGTCTCCTGGCTGGCTGGCTGGCTGGCTGGCTGGCTGGGGTTTCCTTTTCAGGTCAAGCTGGCCAGGGCAGTGCATGCAGGCAGGAGCGCCTGTGGTGGCAGTGGGAGAGCTGGGGTTGCTGCCCTCCCTGCCTGCTCCCTGCAGAGCTCTCAGAAGAGTGGGAGGGGAGGGGGCAATTTCAGGCTGGCCCGCTGGAAGGAGGGCGGCTGGGACTAAGGAGTGTCTCTGCCTGCCTGCCTGCCTCCTCTTCTGCAGCCGTCTGCCGCCCTTCCTGCCGAAATGGGGGCCAGTGCCGAGCTCCACAGCACTGTGTCTGCCGCCAGGGATTCATGGCCCCCCACTGTGAGCGCCCTGCCCCTCCCACCAGCGTGGCCTCCCTGCAGCCTGTGGCGGTTCTTCGTTGGCAGCCCCTGACGTGAGTGGGGTAGTGGGGCTGGGGCTGGGTTGAGCACACACAAGCTTTCCATACATCTTGGTGCTGGTTGCCCTGTCTGGAAGGGGAGGTCTTGGGCCTGCCCAGCATGGCTTGGGTGGGCCTGGGCAAAAGGCCTGCCTTCTCGGAATGGCAGCCTTCTTCAAGGGGAACAATTGCAGGGGTCAGGGTGTGACTCCATCATAAGGGGAGTCAGGTACAGCTTAGAGAGCAGTGAAGGAGACCAGCAGAACCACCACTCCCAGACCCCTTTTGAAACAGGAACCCACAAGGATTCGAAGGGGCGGTCTGTAGTCAAGAGGTATCTCTAGAGGGACCCCAAAGGGCAGAGGAGCTGCAGGAATGTTTTTGCCTCTGTCCTTGCAGCAGGTCTCTTGGGGGGATACTTGCCCCAGTGCCAGTCGTGCAAAGGGCCCAGTTATTCTCCCTGGGAAGCTGGTGGAGAACTGGCTGTGAAGAACTGAATCCATCTTTTCCCAGCCCCCCCACCCCCAGCGTAAAAGCTGTGGGAAAATGGAACAAGGTAGAACTCACCAGTCGCCCCCCTTCAAAAATAGGACTGCTAACCTTTTAAACAAAATATGTAGCCTGCAGCCCCACTTGCAGCACACTCTGGAGCAGACAAATGTGCAGCCTGGCCTGTCTCTGGAAGCAGCTGCTGGCTCCCCCTCTGCGCAGTTCTGGCTCAGGCCTGAGTGGGGTGGGGGACAGAGATGGGCTGGCGTGGGGGTGCGGGAGAGGGATCTGCATGGCCTCTCGGTGGCGGAAGAGAGGGCTTCTGAGTTCCTCTGCTGATCCAACCATCTCTCCTCTCAGGCTGGCTGAGCTCCAGGTGGTTCTGCAACAGCGGAAGGCCCTGGGCCCCTCCGAGAAGATGGCTGCAATTCTGGCTCAGCATCTGGCCTCCTGGTCCAGGGGCAACGGCAGCAGCAGCTGTAGCAGCGGCAGTGCTTGCCGTCCTGGACGCGACCCCCCAGCTGTGCCAAGGCCCCGTGGTACGGTGAGCAGGGAGCTGTGCAGGGGAGGTGTGCTGGCCTTCTGGCTGGCAGGTGGGGCAACCGTCCCGCACCACCGCCTTGCGTGCCTGTGGCGTGACTGCTTTGGTGGGGCTGGAGGGAAGCATCACTTTCTTCTTCACTGGCTTGACCTGCTCCTGCCTGAACTGGGGCTAGAGAGGGGGAGGATCTCCTGTAAAGGGCTTGCCTGGGGTTCAAACCAGGATAGAGAAGGGAAGAATGTGCAGCAGCCTGTGGGGTGGGAGGGAGTGACATTGCCTGCCCCCCCCCCCCCGCTGTTCCCATGTCCGGCTCAGTCTCCGCCCCTGGACCCGGCCATTGTCCCCCCCTTCACCCGACTTTTTCCATTGGATGATGTCACTGGGCTGAGCTGTGATGGGTTAGGGTTAAGCCTGAGAGGAAGAGGAGGCGGGCCTGCCTCCTCCCTGGGGACCCTGGCATCAGGAAACCCTACCTCCTTTTTGCAGAGCTGAGCCTGGCATGGATGTGATGCACACCCCACCCTTGGCTGCTGGGACAGAGGACGCTCCCCATGAAAGCTCCTGGCCCCCCAGGACTTGGCCTTGCCCAGTTTTGCCCAGAGTGGAATGGGTTGGTTCCCCTGCCCCGTCCTGTGGGGGAAGCCAGACCTCCAGGCGGCTGCTTTGGGAGAGGAAGCAGCCAGCTGGGCTGGGGAGTTGGGGGGGCTCTTTTGAAGAGCCACCTTGCTCCTCCCCCTCCTTGCATTGGCCCAGATGTCAGCCCCGTCCCTCCCACCTGCGCTTGCTGGAGCCCTGGGGGGAGGCAGAGGAGGCTGATCTGCAGTTGGGAACAGCTGGCGGGAGTTGGGGAGGGTCTGTGTGGCTGGAGTCCCAGGCCCAGCTGCTTGGAGGCCTTCCAGGCGGGGGCGGAGGCCCCTTGCAGAAGCCCAGACCTGTGGGAAGCCGGAGCGCTTGGAGTGCTGGGCTAGTCCTGGGGACACCTGGGGCTGTCGGGTCCCCACTTAATGGCTTCTGGGGGGAGCGCCTGTTGAGGCCCCGAGTGGGAGCCCACGTGCGTTGGGAGGGACTCTGGGGCGCAAATCCAACACAGGGAGGAGGGCGTGTGCTGCAGCTGTGTAAGTGCAGCCTTGACGTCCTGAGCAGTGCTGCAGGGAGGGGGCATGGGGACGGGGCAGAACCTTTGTCCCCGCTCGCCCCCCACTTTTTGGAGCCTGGGCTTCCGGGCGCAGCATCTGTCCAGGTGCCAAGAAAGGCTCCATCGAGCAGCTGAAGAGTTAACATTCCCAGCCACAGTCCCTCGTAAACATTGTTGTTGGCTGGGCGCCGACCGCCCCCCCACGCCTGCCCGGCTCCCTGCTTTCGATTAGCGGGTGGGTCTGTGAGTGCGCGTTTGTGGTGGGTGCGCTCCCTGCCTGCTGCCTGCCGTCCCGGAGCCAAGGCACCCCACTCCGCTTGGGACATGCTCCTCGGTCAGGGCCTCCTCCTGCCTGCCCTGCTGCTGCTGGTGGTGGGCAGCGGCCACCTGCCTGGCGGGGCACAGAGGGTCAAGGTCCTCTTCACCCCCATGGTCTGCCGCCTGCACTGCAGCGGGGGGCACTGCACCAACCTCTGTGAGCGTGGCAATGCCACCACCCTCTACAGCGGGGGAAGTGCCCGGCTGGCCGAGGGGGCCACTGGATTCCGCGTTTGTGAGTATCGGGGTGCCTGTTCTGTGGCTTGGGGGGGGGGGGAATGCACCTTGCCTGGGAGCTGAGCATGTGATGGACCGGGCCAGGTGCAGCCGGCAGCTACTCTTTCCCCATGTTGGCATAGAGAGGAGGGCAGATGGGTGTGCGGGTGGGTGTGCCCATTGCTTCCCTCGCTCGCTGGGCCCCTGTGCTGGGCTGCCCCAGGCCCCACCTCACTGTCCAAGAGGGGGCAGGCAGGGACAAGACCGACATTGACATCTCAGCAGAACTTGCCTGCCTGTTCACCCCATTCTCTGCTGCTGGCATGGGCAGGCAGCAACACCCCTTATCCTGGCTTGTGCTTGGGGTCGCCTAGGTGGCACCTCCTCAACTCCTACCCTCGGGCCCAGGTGTGGACTGCTTTGGTCTCCTGGGCTGGTCCAGACCTGCTTCCTCCTTCCTGCCAGTGGGACCCTCCCTTTTGCTGGCATGACTCCTTCAGCCCAGACCCCTAGTGAGAGAATTATGGGGTGCTGAAATGGAAGCTGTGGCCAGTGGGGATCTGAAGGGGGCAGGATTTGGGGAGGGGGGAAAGGTGTGGGTCTGTGTGGGACAGGGATGTGACCAGGAGGGTCAGAAGGAAGAGCTGCGTTCCTCCCCCTCCTCCTGCCCCCTGCAGTGTGGAGTAGGGAGGTCTCGGGATGGAGGCAGTGCTGGAGTTGGGTGCCCCCCATTAGTCCTCGTAGCTTGTCCGAGGCTGGCCAGAGGACAGGGAGTGTGCTGGATCTGGAAGCTCTCTTCTTGGTACTCCCAGAAGCAGCGTGGAGGGCAGCTCCCCAGGATAGCCCTGAGGGGCTTGTGTTTCCCCACTGACATCACCCTGCAAGCCCCCCTCCCACATTGCTCCCCATTGTCCCGGCTTTGTTCCAGGCTCATTCCCAGCTGGAGCCTCCTTCATGGGCTGGAGCTGGGAAGGGTAAACAGGGGGCTGGCCGCCTGCCACAGCCAGATGGGACCAGCTGCCTTGGGCGGGCGGGCAGCCAGGGTGCCTGGGCTCCATCCCTGGCTCTGGCAGAGCTGGGAAGCTCTTGCATTGGGGCAGCATGGGGGGCTGGCTTCCTGGCTCCTGCTGCAGCCCCACAGGCACCCAGTGCTTCTGTTTCCCTTGGTAGTGCTGTGATCTCTGGGCACTGAGTCTGAGTATTGGTGATACGGGAGGTGTCTTTGCCCCCTCCGGTCCCCACAGTGCTGTTTGTTCTGCTCAGCTCCCCCTGGGTGTGGGTGTGTGCGGGAAGGGGAGGGTAGGCCATGCTATGAGGCCAGTCTAGCTGTCTTATGCACAGATAAACTCCTGGTGCAGGGTGGCAGGGAAAGGAGCCAACATCTGGGCTGGCAGTGCTGTCCTACCACCCACCTGGCAGCTGTCATCCATCAGACCCAAAGGCAGCGCCTTCCCCCCACAACCTCACACCAGAACACCCTCCTCTGGTGGTCACTAACCCAAGCCTCATAGATGGGCTTCCAGGAGGAAGAGTCCCCTTGCATTTGGTCCCAGCATGGTTGGCAGAGTCCCCAAAGTCACATCTGTGTGAAACCCACATTAACTCCAAGGAGTGCTGTTGTTCAGGCCTGCAGGAAGCCGGCTGGTTCCCCTAAGGGAGACACACGCACACACACACACGTTCCTCTGCACATGATCTGGGGCTGGCTTCCCTTCAGCATTTGTCGGGTACTGCCTGGTGCTGTTCCATGTTCCCCACCCAGTGAGGCATAGTAGGGCTGATCTTCAGTGTGTCCCAAAGCAGGAGTGCTGGGGTTGGGCTCCTGTGCCCCCCCTGGCCTGGGGCTTTCTGCCATGACCTCAGCACCTACCCCGGAGCCAAGGTGAGAGGGAATGGAGGGGCACTGCCCGCTGGCCCCCTGCGGAGAGCGCTGCCTTGTGCACGATCCCGCTGGCTGCTGGGTGGGGAAGGGAGCAGCTGGCTGGCCGAGGCCCAGCTGGAGAGGCCATTGGAAAGAGCTGTGCTGGGGAGGAGGAGGAGGGAGCCTCCCACACCCACAGCCGCATTGCCTCTGTCCAGTCTGAAGGGCAGCTGCAGAAAGCGCCCCTGGCGGCAGGAGGTGGAAGGGGCCAGATGTCTAGGGCTGCTGGTTGGCTGGTGGCCTGGATCCAGGTGGAGGTGGAGACAGCCCTGGAGCCTGGGAGGGGGCAAAGCTCACCTGTGATCTCCTTCGCCCAGGCCCTGTGCATTGCACCTGCCCAGCCTTGGTTTTCCTGGGAACCCGGCAGGCATCCCCCTTTGCAGCTTGGTCAGCTCCCCTGTCCTGCAGGGCTGACAGGCCTGTTTTCTCTGCCAAAAAGGGTGCTGGTTCAAAGTGGCATTTGGCCTGGTCTGTCCCGTGTCGCTTGCCCAAGAGTCTGTCTCCTGCCTGGATCTTTCTCTCCCTGCTTTCTCCAAGGAGTCCTCAGGGCAGCTGCAAAACACTCCTGCAGCTACGTTGCCCTCCAAGGCATCCTTATAAAAACCTCTGCTGGAGAACCTCAAGCCTCAAAGCACCTAACGAAAGGAGACCTGCGGGGAGGGGGGGGAGGGCGCTCCTCCATCAAGGCCCCTTGACAGTCCTGGCAGGGAAGTGGGGGCTTCTCTATCAAGGCCCCTTGACAGTTCCGGCAGGGAAGGGGGAGCCTTCGGCCCCTCTTCTTCGGCCCCTTCTTTCTGGCCGCAGCCGCAGCCTCCCCAGGCTAGATTGGGTAGCCAGTGGAGCTGGAGGTGGTGGGACATGTAGCACTGCTGGGGAAGATGTGGGGCCACCAAGAAGCAGTCCTCTGCACAGTCAGGGGAAGCCTCTTGCAAACCCGCCCCCCCCCCCCCCCATGTTGGAGAAGGGCATGTTCTTACCTTGCACTGCTTTGAAGCTAAAATGTTGGATCTTCACCTGGGGGAGGGGGAGCCAGAGCCGAAGAGGGGGTGGGCCAGGGGGCTGCCAGAGGTTGCAGGTTCCTCTCCACTGAATGCCCCCAAATTCCCCCCCCCAACAAATATGAGCACATGCTTTGCAGTGCAGTGTCCTCGAGAGCACCTTTTCTGATGTCAGACCAAAAGGGCCTTTCCAGTCCCGGAGATCTTGCCAGGGGTGGAAATGGGGTCAGGGGCCACAGCCTCAGGTGGCAGTGTGGAGAGGAGATGGCTGAGTCCCCTGCCTGCCCTAGCTTCTCCCTGGGGGTGTATGGGAAGGAGGCCTGCTCCCTCTGCAGTGGCTGGGCATGGAGCAGTTCGGCCCCTTGCCGTGACAGCCAGAGAGGGGCCTCATTCTTTTCTGGGGCTCCAGTTCTGTCTGCCTGCCAGTGTGGGGGTGGGGGGTACCCGCAGGCATGTGACCAGCTGTACCTGGGGCCTTCCTGCCTGGCAGCAGCTGGTTGTGAGAGAAGCAGCCCTGGCTGGCCCTTCTGCTGGCCCAAGTCCTGCCCCGGCTCATGGAAGCGCATGTTTGCCGGCAGAACCTGGGGGTGGGGGAGGGGACTCGGCCAAGAGCACGTGGTGGGCAGAGCCAGGAGCTGCTTTGGGCCTGGTGTGGGGAATCATGGGCTGCAGACCTTTGGCTTTCCCAGCAGCACCTCCTCCCTACATGGGTGGCCCGTCCAGGACTTTGGATGTTTTGACTGCTGCGGCACTCGGGCATCAGGAGAGCCTATCCGGACCAGGCCAAAGGGTGATCTAGCCCAGCTTCCTGGACCCTACAGTGGCTCACCAAGTGCTTCTGCAGGAGCACGCAGGGCAACAAGAGACCATTGTCCTGCTGCCCTCTATGCACGTGGCAACAAAAACAAGGGTGCAGCATGGCTTGCAACCTCCACAAAAGTGTCCGGTCCAAGTGGGGTGATGGGGTGATTGTGGCTGCCCCGCCGTGCGCTGTGCTCCCTGGCTCAGGTCAGCGACTGCCGCCGCAAAGGGTGGTGCCTCATCTGGACTTGCTCAGAGCAGAGCTGCTGCCAGGTTGTTCTCTGCCCAGCTTGGCCTCTGCCCGACTGTGGCCAGGCTGCCTGCCACACATCACTCTCTCTTGCTTGCCAGCAGCGGCCAGGCAGACCCGGCCAAGAACAGCTGGGCTGTCTGGCCAGCAGAGAGTGTGCCTGGGAATGGGCCGCTTCCCAGACAGATGACTTGGTCTTAGCCTCTCCCTGAGAGAGGGCAGGGGGGGCAGGGCTGGGGTTGGCCAGCTCGAGGCCCCTTTGGTGTGGGAACTGGGATAAGGAAATATTTCTTGATTTTCAGGATCCTGAGTGCCAGGCAAGGACTGATGGGCAAGGGTGTTGTATTGATGGGACAAATTCTAGAGGAAAGGAGCATCACAGGTTGCAAGCCATGACGGGGGGTTGTATCTGTGTGTGCGTACATAGATGTAGGCAACCTCCAAATGCCAGCTGTGGGGGGCGTCTGGATGCAGGTGTCGTGTGCTTCCCAAGTCATTGGTTGGTTGCTGTGAGATACAGGAAGCTGGACTAGATGGGCCTTTGGCCTGAACCTGGCAGACGAGAAGAAGTAGCCCCACAGCACAGTCCTAAATCCTGAGTTAGGTTGGCAGAAGCCCCTTGCCTGGGGATGTCATTGCCAAAAGGCATTCCTGTGCCATTCATGGAGAGGGGGGATTAGGCCAGCACATAGACAAGCGCTAGCTTCCCGGTGCCACCACAGATATGCTGGCCTAAATTGGTTTGGATTGCGCCCCAGTTTTTTAGAACCCCAAGAAAGACAAAAAAAGGTTGAGAAAAATGCACCAGATGGGGTAGGGGAAGGGAGTTTCTTGAGCTTGGCGAGGTGGCCTCAAGAGGCAAGAACCAAGCAGTACCATGCGAGGGCACAGAAGAGCAGAGCATCCCAAATCCAGCCCTCAGCAGGCTGGCATGCAGTGAAAACAACAAGCAGCACATTCAGTGCCATTCCAATCTGGGCCCTGTTGTTGGCCATGTGGGTTCACTGCTGACCTGCTGCACTTCCCGGCAAGGAAGTGGTTGTGCCTCCTGCAGAGCAGCAGTGGGTCCCCATGCTGGACTGGGCTGGCAATGTGCCCCCACCACACATGCTTGCCAAGAAGCAGCATGGGGAGGGTGATGCCATGGGGTCATTCCTGGCTGCTCCTTTTCCCTTGGTTGGCAGGGTGAGCACGTGCCAGTCTCCACAGGGGGTTTGGCCAGAAATCCTCATCTCTGGGGGGTGGGGGAGCCAAGAGCCAGAACTAGAGTGGTGTGGCAGCTGGGGGTGGCAGCCCTAACATCAAAGTTGGCTGGGGGAGAATACTAGCAGCTTTGGGGTTGGTCTAGGGGGGAGAAGGAGGCAGAAAAAGAATGGGGGTGCTCTGGCCCTCACCCGCAGTCTACGTTCCCTTCTCAGTTATGAGAAAAGCAGTCTGTGGGGTTGAGACAGCATGTTAAGACTGCGCAGCCTGTCACTAAGAGTGGGACGGGCATCCCAGGTGCCTGTTGAGGTCAGCACAGGTGGCAGGTGGGAAGGTCTTACCTGGGCAGGTGCGCCTCCCGAGGGAGAGCTCAGTGCTGTGCAGGGCCCTGGCCGAAGGATCTGCCCGTCCGGACAGGCTTCTTCGGGGAGGGGCAGTTTTGGGGTGAGATCTGGGTGGTGCTCCTTGGGACAAGCTGAAGCGGGGGGGGGGGTGTGGAAGGCCCTCCAGGGCAGCTCCTCCAGGCTGCACCCACTGACCTCCTCTCTCCCCCTGACAGTCTTGTGCCCCCTCATCTGCCAGAATGGGGGAGTCTGCCTCAAGAAGGACAAATGTCTCTGCCCCCCCACCTGGACCGGCAAGTTCTGCCACATCCCAGCCCTTCCGCACTCCCCTGCTCAGGGCCCTGCACGCCGAGAGGCAGATGCTCAGTCTGCAGGGGCTGCGCAGCCTGCCACTAAGTCCGTGTACACCCTCCCTATTGCCAACCACCACCAGGAGCGTGATGGTAAGTGGGGGACCCTGGGAGGGAGGCGTGGGGGGGGGAGGACCCCTCTGGGCTGTGCTACTGCAGCCAAGCAGGCAAGGTGGGGTGGGAGTATTGGGCCTGTAATGCAGGCAGGAGGCCCCCCATCACCATTCAGTTCCTTTGAGGTGTGATGCTGGGATGGGGGGGTGATGGGCAGGAACAGGCTGCAGAGAAGACCTTGGCAAGGCGGTTGTCTGCAAGAAACCAGCCTCAGGCAGCATAGACTGGAGGTCGGCTGGACTCACTGGGCTGGCTGGAGTGCACTGTAAGGAGAAGCAGCCTGTTGGCCATGGTTACTTGACAGGCAGAGGCCAGAGAGTTTGGTGGCATGCGAGGAGCACACCCACCGCCTGGGGAGGGGGCATTGGACTAGTTGGAAGAAGAGGGGTCTCAGTGGACTCCTGTACCTGTATGGGGGAGGGCTATGCTTCTGCAATGCAGAGCGTGGGTTCAGGTGGCTGCACGACAGAACGCCCTGGCTTGAGGCCTCTCCCCTTCTGCCAGTGCCACTGTCCCACCTTGTCCTCCACCAGGAGTGGCGTCGATGGTGAACGTCCATGTGGAGCATCCGCCAGAGGCCTCCGTCACCATCCACCAGGTGGAGCGGGTGAGCGACGAGCCGGCAGGGGAGGTCAACAGCCTTCCACTCTCCCGCCCTGCCCTGTACAGCATCCTGGCCCAAAGCAGTCCCCGAGACCCTGGAGGTGGCTATGGGGAGAGCTCTGGTTTTGGCTACTGCTTCCGGCAGCTCCGTGGTGGAGAGGTACGTGAGGCAGCTGCCTTGCTGGGTCTTCCCCTTCTCTTGCCTGTGACCCAGCAGGCCTCCAGGGGGTAAGCAGTAGTGTGGCCTTCTTGGGTGGGTGCAAGTCACCTTCCCTCCTGTGGGGTGTGTCCTGTTGTGCCTTCAGGTCCTGCCCCCCCTCCCCCAGCAAGGTGCACTCAGCAGGACCTGCAGGGCCCTCCGTCAGTCATAGGCGTGCACCCATACCGTGTCTTCCATGCCAAAGGCAGGACCGGCAAGTGCTGAGCTTGGTCCTGCTTGGTGCACCTGGCTGGGGAGATGTTGCTGGTCTGGCTGACTTCTTGCCCCCTTTCAGTGCAGCGCTCCCTTGCCTGGCTTGCGCACTCGCGAGGTCTGCTGCCGCGGAGCTGGTCTTGCTTGGGGGGTTCACGATTGTCTGCCCTGCACCTCCGCAGACTCAGGTAGGGTGACGGCTGCTGCTCCGGCACTTAGGAGGGGTAGCATCATCTAATAGTGGTAGACTTGTGGGCAAGGGGGTTGTGTTTGGCACCCTCCTGCCTGAGCAGCTGTGCTCCCAGACTCAGATTCCTGCATGGCTGCCAGACAACAATGAGGCAGGAAGTATTAACGGGCAGGGGCAAAAGAGTGGGATGCCCAGGTTTCCTGCCTCTAGCAAACCCCAGGCAATGGCTGTGAAGCGAGAGGTGCTCAGTGGGAACGTATCTGCACAGAGGGAGCCTGGTTTGGGGGAGGGAGTTCCATCGAGACCAGCACCCTCTCTCCGGCAGTGTCCTCCCCACAGCAACAGAAGGGCAGGGCTTGTGGTGTCCTCCGTGTTCCCCCTCCAGTGCTGCTGTGCTGTCTCCTCCTGCAGGGAGCTCCGGTCCAACCGGGAGGCACGAGGGGGCCTGTCCCAAGGGCTTCCGGCGGCAGAACGGCTCCTGCGTTGGTGAGTGGGGTTCCTGGGCTGACTGGAGGGGGCTCTGCTGCTGAGGGTGGGGGTGGGCAGCCTTCTTCCCTCTCATTTTTGCCATGCTGTGTGCACAAAAAATATGAGCCCTGCAGCTTTTGAAGGAAGATTAAATTTTTGTGTGCCGCAGTTGGAGTTCTATACTTTTGACTACGCGTCAGAAAACAATACGTACGTTTACTGAAATCTGTCCAGTACAGCGTATGGAAGAAGATAGCGAGTTTACATCGTCAGTTGTCATTGTCAAAACTGTTGTTGTTGCCAATGTCATTGCCAGTTTTGGCCTTGAAGGAGTGTGGTGGAAATAGGTCTCCAGTAAATCAGAAGGGATTTTAGGGTAAGAGCAGTGTGGGGTGGAGAGGGGGGATTTCTACCAGGTGTGACAGTTTGGGGGTGGCTTTGTCTGCCCACAGGGGCTCACCCTTTTTCCTTCCCCCAGATGTGGACGAGTGCCAGGAGGGTGGCTTTTGCCACAATGGGGACTGCACCAACACCCGCGGGAGCTTTGCCTGTGTCTGCCACGAGGGCTACATCCTCGACTCCTCCCGCAGCAGCTGCATCTGTGAGTTGGGGGGGCACGGGGAAGGGACAGAGCTGGCCCCGAGCCCTGGGGTGGAGGGAGGTCAACTCCACAGTCCAGATTCTGGGGTGGTGGGACTTGCCTTTGGGAGAGAAGGGACAGCCAGGGCATCAGCCAGCCCCCCCATGCCATCCATTCCCTAGTGATGATCTGCCAGCGCTCTTTCCCTGCCCGCCACGCACATCCCACCAACTGCATTCCAGGAAAGGTTCCTGATGCTGACCTATCCTGTACTGGTCCTGCCTGGCAAGTGCTGCCACCTGCTGTCTGTTCCAGGCACGGCCATGACTAGAGTGGATGGAGGAGGTTGATCCTGTGCTTCAGCTGCGCCCCTGCAGTGAGGAAGAGAGCCTGGGTTGGGGGAGGCATGGCAGGGGTCCCCCCTTCTTTCTAACGCACTCCTTCTGCCTGCCCACCCCACAGCCCACCATGTGATCTCGGAGGCCAAGGGACCCTGCTTTCGGGTGCTGCGGGACGGTGGCTGCTCCCTCCCCATCCTCCGCAACATCACCAAGCAGATCTGCTGCTGCAGCCGGGTGGGCAAGGCTTGGGGGCACAGCTGTGAGCGCTGCCCGCCTTTTGGCTCTGGTAAGGAGCACCCCTCCCTGCGGTGGAGGATTCGGGGTGAGGAGGAGGCTTTGTGATGGGACAGGATGGCAGAGGGGTGGCTCTTTGCCTGGGACATCACAGCAAAGGAAGCAGCACCTCTGACCATCCACAGAGTGCTTCTTTGCAGGAAAGACTTTGAATGGCCATTTTGAGGCAGCCATTGGGCTTGGCAGTTCCTGGTAGTGCTGAACTGGAGGGTTCTGTTCTCCCCACTGAATGACCGGCTGCCAGGCTGGGGGTGGGGTGTAGACGGGCAAGAAAGCACCCTCAACTCCATGTCTTGCTTGTGGCCTGCTCTGAGGACCCTTCCATGGCCTCCTTTATGAACTGCTGGCCAGGAAGAGTCCTCACCTGCCTGACCTTTTGGGGCCCTTCTGACCTCCTTCTTTCTCCCCTGGCAGACGGATTCAAAGAGCACTGCCCAGCCGGGCCCGGCTACCACTACTCTGCCTCTGACCTCCGCTTTGACACCCGCTTCCTGGGCCAGGACTTGCCCCGTGTGCCACTCGGCCGCCAGCCTGCAGCCAGACCACCCCCAACCACCGCAGCACCAGCTGCTCGTAGGTTGCTTCCCAAGGCAGAGGAGGGCTTTCTGGGCATAAGGGGGCATGGCAGGTCCACCCATGATGGATTCAGGGGATCAGCTCCTCTCACCTGGCTTCTTTGGGAGGGAAAGAACCCACTTTGACTGCTGTGTGTTGAAACCGGGACCTGGGCAGCCATGCCGACTCTGGTGTGGAATGTGGCACAGAAGCCCCCCCCTCCGTGATGCCACTTCTGAGGGTGGGCAGGGGGTCCTGGGAGTGCCAGGCCCTGTGGAGTCCAGAACCAGCTGTCCAGCTGTGGTGGGAGTCTCCCCATGACAAAAGTGTGAGCTGATAGCCCAGTGTGCAGGAAACTGTTGCCCCTCTTGGACCAGCCTTCTATTTCTTCTGCAGTGCCCTGGAACCCCCCACCCACCGGCCTGCCTGAGCACCAGCCTCCCCGGCCTGAGCCCACCGAGTCGCTTAGCCCATCTGCACCAGGTCAGGAGGGGGCGGGCAGGTTGTGCCACAGCCCCTTGGTGAGGGGCTTGGTAGTCGAGAGGCAGGGGCTGGATGTGGGCTGCAGGTGACTGACTTGCTGTGCTGCTTCCCACAGAGGCTGGGCAGGCTGTGTGTGAGCGGAGCCCCCACGTGTGTGGTCCGGGGCGCTGCATCCCTCGCCAGGGCGGCTACACGTGTGTCTGTGACCGGGGCTACTGGCTGAGCCCACAGGGTACCCACTGCATTGGTAAGCATTGTGGGGCTGGGTGAAGCCTGGGGATGGACACCGGTCTGAGGGGTGGACAGCAAGAGGGGCACTGGAGGCAGGCTCAGAGTGGACCCGTTATGGGAGTGTTATGGGAAAAAGGGCAGTCTGCTTGGAATCCATGCAATACAGCCCTTGCATTCCTAGGAAGGGTCTCTGCACATGCTCAGGGGTAGCCTCGTCTCTTTTGTTCAAGGCTGAGCTTCTGAACTGAAATGCAATATATGGTGGCTCAGCAAGTCTGACCTTCCATGTTTCCCCAGAGCACAGGTTGCTGGGACTGCTCAGTGTCACAAGCGTGCCTGGGTGCTAGGACGGCTTGTCCGACATGCAAGGTGGTTGCTTTGGTACTCCTCATGGCTTCTTTCCTCCCTCCCCCCAGATGTAGATGAGTGCCGGCGAAGCCCCCATCCTTGTGCCAACGGGCACTGTGAGAACTCTGTGGGCAGCTACAGCTGCAGGTGCCGGGCTGGTTTCCAGGCAGACCCCTCCGGAGCAGAGTGCCAGGGTGTGTGTGCGGTGGGCCCCCAGGGCTTCCCTCTGAGTGTGTGTCCTTACCTGACTGTCTGACTTGCCGGCCTCCCTCTCCCTGCAGACATTGATGAGTGTGCCAAGACATCCCCACCTTGTACCGGTGGGCACTGCCACAACACCCCTGGGTCCTACCGCTGCTCTTGTCCTGCTGGCTATCGCCCCAGCTCCACTGGATCTGAATGTCAAGGTAGGAGGAAGAGGGGGCAGGAGGAGGGGCTGTAGGAACGGTAGCCAAGGCTGCACTTTACATCAGTGGCTGATGATGACAAGATGGAGAGCTGTATTAGTACAAAGAATAGTAGTTCTTAGTCGAATAGTATATAGCAGTATTTTTTGTAGAAATAAAGGTGGGGGTGCTCACCATGAAGGTGTTATTTGTAATCACAGGCATATCTACTTGGGGGCCACAGAAGTGCCAGTACCCAGCACCGATGAGTACCCCCTCAAAAAGACCTCTGGTGTAGAGTTTAGAATAGTAGTGGAAGGAGTGCCCTTGAGCATCTACAAAGTGCCTAAACTCTCCCCATGGAGTTGCTAGCAACTCAGTAGCATGTCGGGGAGGAGGCCAAGGTTGTGCTGTCCTTTTCCAGACGTGGATGAGTGCCGGGAGAGCCCTGCCATCTGCCAGCCCGGCCGATGTGAGAATGTGCCTGGAGGACACCGGTGTACCTGCCCAATAGGTTACCAGCCCAGCCCCCTGGGAAAGCAGTGTGTGGGTAAGGAGGATTGTAGGGGCCTGGGCAGGAACTAGTGGATGGTGGAGGAGTGGGGGGGCACAACCTCGGCCCCTCCAGGGTTTCTTCTTCTGCCAGGGTTTGTGCCAAAAATACATCCTCGGGCTCAATTCCAGCTGTGGATGATGAACTGTAGGAATAAAGAAAGGAAACAGTGCCTCTGACCATGAGCAGAGTGTGCTTTCCTTTCCACTGCCTGCCACACCATTTGGGATGAGGCAGTGGCCATCCCCAAACTGAGGAAGCTCATGTCTTGTGAACTGCTGTCTCTCTCTCTCTCTGTGTCCCAGATGTGGACGAGTGCCAACAAAGCCCCCCACCTTGTGGCTCTGGGCGCTGTGAGAACGTGCCTGGGGGGTACCGCTGCCTCTGCCCCACCGGATTCCGTGCCAGCCTGACTGAGAACCAGTGCCTTGGTGAGCGTGAAGGCAGGCGGGAGCTGGGTCGACAGCCTCCCTGCAGCTGCCAGGCCTGACAGCCCTCTTCTCTCTGCAGATGTGGACGAGTGTGCAGGAGGGGCGCCCTGTGGCCCCCACGGGCTCTGCATCAACACCGAAGGCTCTTTTCGCTGCCAGTGTGGACGGGGGTACCGGACGGACAGCTCCGGGGCCTCCTGCGTGGGTGCGTGCTGCCTACCTGGCAGTTTGGGGTACTGTTGGGGGCGGGGAGAGGATTCAGCCCTGCTCATTTCTTTCCCTCTCCCAGATATCAACGAGTGCCTGGAGGGTGACTTCTGCTTCCCCCGGGGCGAGTGCCTCAACACAGAGGGCTCCTACACCTGCCTGTGCGCCCAGGGCTTTGCCACCGCTCCCAGTGGGGCCTCCTGTGTGGGTGAGACTCTGGCAGCAGTGGAGGGACTGGAATGGTGTTGGAGGGAGAAAAGAGAGGGGCCTGCCGAGCGTGACCCCACTGGGTATGGTGGGATAGGGAGGGCTCTTCATATGCTGCTGATATCTCCTCTTTCTTCTACTTCCAGACATTGACGAGTGCCAGAGCGGGGCCCGATGCATCGGAGGGCACTGTGCCAATACAGAGGGATCTTTTGACTGCTACTGCCCGCCCGGCACACGCAGCAGCCCCAGCAAGGCCTCCTGTGATGGTGAGGTTCTGGGGGCAGGAGGGGCAGAAAGGGCTGGGTGCAACTCTTGGCCCTCCCTGTCACCCACTGAGCACACCGTGCAGGAGGGTCCAAGCCTAGCTCCCGAGTTTGGCGGTGTCCAGTGACCCGCAGCGGCCAGTGGAAAGTCGCAAAGACTTCACAGTGGTGTTACATCCTGGTAAGTTTGACAGTTGGGCACGAACGCCATCCAGCCATGCTACCCTCACCAGCCGCTGCACAACCCCCCCCCCCTCCACATTAGTTCTCTGCACTCCCCTGGAAAGGCCTCCCATGTCCAGCATGGCGCATTCTCTCCTTTGCCACTGGCAGGGCCGCCTGCCTTTCCCCAGGAGAAGCCAGAGTGGCTGCTCCTCTTCCTGGAGGGGGTCAGGAAGGAGAAGGGCAGGGCCAGAGGTGCCTCCCCTTACAAAACTGTCACCAATGGGAAAGGGTGTCTGCCAGGATAGGGAGGAACCCAAACATGGCTTGGAGCCCAGCGTACCCACCTGGAAAAGGTGGAATGGGGGGGAACCCAAGTTTACCCAGCAGGTAAACCTGGATTTCCAGTGCAAGCCCAGATCTACCTGCCCATTAAACCTCAGCCACAATGGCCAGTTCAATGGGAGTCCAAGTTTACCTGTTTGGTTGAAGTGGAAGTGCTCATGCGCCGCCCCCCCCTCGCCAGCACAAACACTGGATCCTCTCCTTTGGAGGGTAGGCATTTTGGGGAATCCCTGCAATCTTGCTCACCAATGCAAGACAGGCAGAGGCTCTGGGCACCTCTGCCTGCTCAGCCCCCACAGCTGGCTTTGCAGGCAGAGCTCGCCCTGCGTCCAGCTAAGGAGCAGAGGCGGCAGCACCTCCCTTGGACATAACCCCAAGGCTGCCTGACTGCTGCAGCTCTCTTGAGCCCCCCTCCTTGCTCCAGCCCCCTTGCCCTGCTCAGTGCCGCCTATGCCCTGCAGACATTGACGAGTGCCAGGAGTATGGGGCGGCCCTCTGTGGAATTCAGCGCTGTGAGAATACTGCTGGCTCATATCGCTGCGTGGCTGCTTGTCAGGTGGGCTACCAGGCCGGCACCTCTGGGGACTGTGTTGGTGAGTACACCAGGAGAGCCCCCTGGAGGAGTGGGGGGCAGGGGCTTGGACAGTAGAAGCAGCCAACTGTTGATGGGTCGGGATGGCTGCTCCAGCTCCTGCCGCCTCCCCATCTTCTGTAGTTGACGGGCCCTGCCTCCAGTTCCTGTCTGGGACTACTTGTGGGTGCTGCAACTGGCATCCAGGAGTGCTGCTGGATCCTGCCACTGTGAGTGGTGGCATCACAGGAACTGGCAGGAATGGCAGAACAGGGTGTTCAGGGGAGGGGAGCCCATCAGACTTTGGGTGGCTCCCCCATCTCTCTTCCTGCCCGTCCTCCTCCTTCAGCTCTGCCCCTCCCCCTCTCCTCTTGCCCTTGTTTCAGACATCGATGAGTGCCAGGCGTATGGGGTGGGGCTGTGTGGGGAGAAGCAGTGCGTGAACACCCCCGGCTCCTACCACTGCAGGGCCAGCTGCCAGACGGGCTATCAGGCCAGTGCCTCCGGGGACTGCGTGGGTGAGTGGAGGCCGAGGAGGGAGAGGCTGCAGCCCCCCCACCCATCTGTGCAAGGGCCCCTGCTGTGCCTCTAGCAGAGTGGTATTCAAAGTGGGGGGTCAGGATTCCCTTGGGGGGCATGATCTCTGATCAGTGGGGTCACAAGAGGGTGGGATCCGTCATGTTTTAATTTGGCACTGGGCTTTCCTGGATGTAAGTCTCATTGAACACCTGGAGGAGCTCTGGCATCACGGTGGTGTTACATCCTGGTAAGTTTGACAGCTGGTCCCAGACAGATTTTTAAGTTTGAAAGGGGGTCCCAAGTGCTGTAGCTCTCCTTCTGAAGAGGGTGTGTGGCATCTTGCAGATGTGGATGAGTGCAGGAACGGCTCGCTGTGTGGTGCCCATGCCGTCTGCCACAACCTACCCGGCTCCTTCCAGTGCATCTGCGATCAGGGCTACGAGAGCGCCAGGGACGGGCGGCACTGCCTAGGTAGGTAGGCTGGGGCCCACCCGTGTCAGCAGAGGCAGCTGGGGGGGAAGGGTCCTGAGCGCCTGCCTCGCCTTGCCTCCCGTCTGCTCCTCACAGATGTGGACGAGTGCCTGACGCTTCCGGGGGTGTGTGGAGCAGCGCCCTGTGAGAATGTGGAGGGCTCCTTTCTCTGCATTTGCCCCCGGGCTGGCGAGGAGTTTGACCCCCTGACGAGACGCTGTGTCCTTGCTGTTCCTGGTGCTGGTGAGAGGGGGGTGGAGAGGAGGGAGGCTGAGGGAGGGCGTGGAAGGGGGAGAAGAGTGACAGGAACAACCTTGCCGGGGACCCATCCTTGTCCTGGAAGGGGGCAGAAGTGCTGAGAGGCCCTGAGTCAGGCGCCTCAGCACCTCCAGGAAACCCCATGAGCTTTGCCTGACCTCCCCAGCTCCATCCCAGGCATGGTTAGAAAAGCCTCCCCTGGTCTCCAGGGCTCCGAAATGCTACTGCCAGCCCAAGGGCTCCAGTCTACACGTAGGAAATTACTTGCCTTCTCTCTCCCTCCTCCCCGGAAGGTGATCAAAGACGGGCTGCTCATGGAAGTTCTGTAGAGCCAACAGAGAGCCGTTTACAAATCCTCCCCCACCCTGCCACCTTTTTCTGAAGCCCTCTCAGTGGAGACCAACCAAACAGCTTGTGGCAGAGAGTTCCACAAGCGAACAATGTGTTGCTTGAAGGGGGCTATTCTTCATTGGTGTTGAGATGCTGGCAACATGTTTCTGGGTGGGTTGGGTGGGCTGGATTCTCTCCCACAGCCTTCCTTTCCTGGTCTCCCAGCCCCAGATTCAGACTTCCGCCCACGCCAAGAGACGCCTTCTCGCCACCCTGGGCCCAGCAACAACCCCCGTCGGGAGTGCTACTACGACCCCAACGCCGCCCATGCCTGTGAGAACGTGCTTGCTTGGAACGTGACGCGTGCCGAGTGCTGCTGCAGCCTGGGCCACGGTTGGGGAGTCAACTGCCACGTGCAGGCCTGCCCGGCCCCCAGGACAGGTGATGATGCTGGAAGGCTGGCACACGGGGAGGAGGTGGCGTGCTGGGGGCTTGTCTGATGTCCTCACTTTGCAGGTTTTGTCCCAGAGGTGATGCATGTGGCAGCGGGGAGGGGGAAGGAGGGGTGGTAGCCCATTCTGGGCAGGGCCTTCATTGGTCCTGGCAAACAGGACAGGAAAGGGATGACTTGAGTGGTTGATGTGGGCAACTGGCAAAGGTCCCCCCTTGGCCTGGCCATCCCAGAGGTGGTCACATCAGGGGTGGCCTCTAGCCAAAGGTGTTTTGGAAACCTCCAGAACCTCCCTCTGTATTGGGAGTCAGCATACCAGGCTCGGGCCTTGCCTTCTTCCCAGGTTGGAGGGTTTCATACAGTGCCAACTCCCCCTGCTTCTGCAAGTGGAGCAGGCCAAGAAGCTTGTGGGGCTGCTGGAGGCCCCTGTTGAGCCTCCATTGATGCTCTCTTCCTCTCCCCCAGCTGAGTACCGGATCCTCTGCCCTCACGGGAACGGCTTCGCTGCTGCGGGCACTGCAAGCCCCTCTGCCATCACAGGTGGGAGTTGCGTTTCTCTGGAATAGTGATGTGGAAATTGGTGCAGAACGAGGGTCTGTAAGACAGGCCAGTTGGTCCCAAAGCTGTGGCTGGGAAGTGCCTGCTGGTGCAGATGTACTCCCTCCTGTGCTTGGGGAGGGGTGCAGGGGCTGCCTCTCTTGGCCCCTTTTCCTGATCGCACCCTTCCTGCACCTGCACAGATGTGGACGAGTGTGCCCTCTTCAGCTCCCAGGTGTGCAAGGGAGGGGTCTGTGTGAACAAGGTCCCTGGCTACGCCTGCTACTGCCCCAACGGCTACTTCTATGAGATGCAGCACCTGGAATGTGTTGGTGAGCCCCCTGCCCACCCTGGTCTTCTCCCTGGGGATTGGAGGGTGGAGAGAGGGTTTCTCTGCTGGACCCCTCTTGCCCCTTCTGTCAGTGGAGGCCAGCTGTGCCGTGGGCACTGTCTCCTGGGCAGACCCTGCTCCGTGAAGGGACACACTCGGGTTTGCCCAAGGCAGTTGTCCCCTGTTGTTGCTGCAGACAATGACGAGTGCCTTGACGAGGAGGCCGAGCCCTGCGTGGGGGGCCGTTGCATCAACACCGTGGGCTCCTTCTACTGCTCCTGCGTCCCACCGCTGGTGCTTGATGCTTCCCAGCGCCGCTGCGTGGCCAATGACAGCCAGGGCCTGGGTGAGTCCCTGGAACTCACAGGAGCTTCTTCCTCATGTTTTTACCCCTTCGGTAGCCAACCTCCTGCATCCCCTGGAGATTCTTGATGGGGGAAGCTGTACGTAAGGCTAGTAATTCACCTCTCAGGATGAGGCCCCTTGTATATTCGATGTATGTGAAAGAGATGCAACACAGCGGCATTCCTGGAGGGGGGTTCAAGTGGCCTGAGGGGGCAGCACAGCCACCCCATCTGTGCCACCTTGACAGCCACCTGTCCCTGCCCCCCTCAAGGCACTCTGAGGGCTGGAGAGGATGTTTGCAGCCTCCCTGGCCTTCTAGGGCCTCCAGAAGGCCTTTAAATGTTTTTAAATGTTTTAACACCGTTGGTTGACTCGGTTGCCCACTTGCACCTTCTTTGCTCAAATGAGGTTTTTCCAAGGGAGGAGGGGGGAATTCTGTCTACCTTTTGTTCTCCAGCAGAGTGTGGCCCTTGCCTGCTCCCCCCTCACCAGGGGCTCTTTCTCCCCCCCCCCCCCCCCCCCGCAGATGACAACCTGGCTGTCTGCTGGCAGGAGGTGGGTCCGGACCTGGTGTGCAGCCGCCCCCTCCTGGATCGCCGGGTCACCTACACAGAGTGCTGCTGCCTCTACGGCGAGGCCTGGAGCATGGACTGTGCCTTGTGCCCGGCTCGAGACTCAGGTATCCACCCCAGGAAGAAGGCTTTAGGACACAGCCACTTCGTCTTCCCTGGGTATCCCCCCCCAATCAGAAGCGCCTAGGAGTGCCGGATCAGGGACGCCTGCCAGTCCAGCTTGCTGGGCCCCTGGTGTCTCTCTGGAAACCTCCAAACAGGAGTGGTCTTGGCCGTGCCATTCCTACCCCGCCTGCAGTGGGCAGAGGGAGGGGTTTCCCTAACAATACAGTGGTGTGTAGACCACAGAACTTGAATTCATCTCCAGCTGCTGCCTCTGCTTTGACTGTTTGTGTGGGAGGGGGAGCCTCTGGAGCTCCTGCCCTACTGCCGTTCTTCCCTCCCCAGATGACTTTGAGGCCCTATGCAACGTCCTTCGACCACCCCGCTATGAGGCAGTGCGTCCAGGGAGCCTGGGGGTGCCCTTTGAGTATGGAGGTGGCGAATTCCTGCCCTACGGCCCTGACATCTTTGCCCCGCCGCCCCGGCTGGGCTCCCGCCTTCCTGAATATGACCCCTTCCCCCGGGACTCACTCTACGGCCCTGTGCCCTACGAGGCCCCTGACTTTGAGGACCTGCCCTACAGTGTTGCTCGGCAAGAGGGCTTGGCAGAGGCCCCACACGATGGAGGATTCCGGCCTCACCGTCCCCCTGGGCCAGAGTGGGGCTACCCCTCACGCACCGGTGGCAGTTCCTATCCAGAGCGGCCTGGCAGGGCCAGTGAAGACTTTGGTGAGTGGGGGCAGGAACCACACAACCAGTGCACAAGTGGGAGGGACTGGGAGGAGGCTGCCTAGCAGCCTGCAGGGGCTGTGGCGAGAAGTGTGCATGCCCTGTGGAAGTCATAGTCTCCTTTGCCCCCCCCCCCCAGGCCGTTTTGAAGGCTTCGGGGGACTCCAGGCGGAGGAGTGTGGCATCCTGAGTGGCTGTGAGAATGGGCAGTGTGTCCGTGTGGCCAACGGCTTCACCTGTGACTGCTATGAGGGCTACCGCCTGGACCCAACCCGCATGTCCTGCCTTGGTGAGAACTGGCATGCTTCCCAACTTCCTTCCCCAGCAACCTGACATGATCTCCTTCAGCAGTAACTATAGTCCCCCATGTTGGGCCTTTGCCACCCACTTGCCTGGACTTTCAGGCAGGGCAAGGTGGCCCCCTGCCCAGCCACCAGTCCCCTCCTGGCAGAACCTGCTCCCTCTCGTTTTCCCCAACCAACACCTCTTCTCTCCCTCCAGATATCGATGAATGCCAGGAGACGGAGGGCCTGTGCCCAGGTGGCCGCTGCCTCAACATGGAGGGCTCCTACCGCTGCCTGTGCCCACGGGGCTTCATTCCTGCGGGGCAGCCCCCTCGCTGTATCCCTGCCCCCCGCAGCCGAGCTTGAGCTGGGGAGGGCTAGAGTATTTATTGCCTGTATTGTTCAAGTAAGCAGGGGGAGGGGTTGGGAAACCAGATGTGCCCCCAGCCCCCCCCCTTCAGAACCTCTGCACAGAGTGGCCTGCTTTCTCTGGGGAGGGCTGACAGTACAGGTGTACACTAGGGCTGGACGGCTGGACAGACAGTCTTGGGTGCTTTCAGGGAACCCAGTTCTATTCAGTGCTTCCATTCTACTCCTGTTGGGGGTGGGAGGCCCAAAAGGGGGGGACGGTTGCAGGGCGGAGGCTCTCCTCTTTCCAGCAGCTGCCTGCCCTTTAAGGTCTGCATCAGCATCCAAGAGGCCCACTTCCTCCTTGCAGCCCGTCCTTTGCTCTCTGGGCCTTTCTGCCAGGGGGACCCAGAAGGGGAGCCCTGCCTGAGGCAAGAGGGAGCCATGCAGGCTGCACAGGGCCGTCTTCTCTGGCACTGCAAGGCTTGACCTGCAGCACACCAAGTGGGGGTGGCAAAAGGGCCTCTTGCAACCACCACCTCTGCCCAGTTGCCAAAAGAAACTGCTGCAAAGGGGTGCTTGGCAATGCACAGGGGAGGGACTGCAGCCCTTAGCTCTGTACGAACACCTCAAGTGCCTTAGCACCAGCGCATTGCCCTTGTCGCCATTGCCTGGCTGCAACGGTCTGTACCCTCCCCTCTGGAAACAAGGATGGGGCTGGAGAAGGTGCATCTGGCCTTTGTCCCCAGACCCCAAGAGCTTACACCTGTGGAGTTGCCGCCTGGCCTCTCCTACGATTTAGGAGGTGCTGCAGTGCGTACCACAGCAGTGTTTTCTGACTCACCCCCAGTCTGGTGCATTTACCCCTTGCTGATGTGGGGCTGGCAGGAGGCAGAATGGCAGGCAGACATTTGGGTCTAGCTGATGCCCAGAAAGCAACCCCTCTTGAGGCTTGAAGGGAGCACCTTGATGGGCGGGCGGGCGGGCGGGCGGGCAGAGGAGTGGATTACTTCCCCTTCCCACTTCATGACTTGCACCTGACCGTGGGCTCCCTGTTGCTCCGGAAGTGGCATCATTTGCAGCTTCCCTCCCCTCACCTTGCACATCAGGTCCCTGTGCCTTGGCGGCCCCACACCTGCTCATCACCCTCCCTGGAGGGGCAATAAAGGTTTTTCAGGAAAGCTGCCTAGTTGCCTTTCTTCAGCTTCTGGCGTTGGGGGGAGTTAAGGAAGGGGGGTGAAAAGTCATCTGCCGAGTCAGGAGGTTCTTCATGCTGAGGCAGTGGAGGAGCGTCATGTGGCCCAGAAAGCTTCAGGGTCAGCCCCACCACTTGTTCCCCCTCCTGCTCATACAACAACACAGCCACACCAGCTACTCCAGTGCATTCTTTTGTCCTGTGTGATACTAGCGTTCATTAAGTTGGGTGAGGCACTTTGCTTCAGATTTCCCAGTACAGCCCATTCATTTATTTAAGGGATTTATACCCCCTTTCCCAAAGCAATGCTCAAAGCAGCTTACAAAACTTCCTCCCTTCCTGTTGGCCTCACAACAACCCTGTGAGGTAGGTGAGTTGATGGTCTGGGACACCTTCCATATGAGGAAAGTTACAGCGTTTGGGACTCCAGGAAAGAGGCGCTTGTGGGGAGACATGACTGAGACGTACAGAACTGTGCAAGGGATGGAAAAAGTGGATAGAAAGATGCTCCTTCGCTTGATGCCAGAACTGGGGGCATCCACTAGAGCTGAATGTTGGGAGGGTTAGGACAAAAGAAAAATTTCTTGACCCAGTGCATAGTTGATCTGCAAAACTCCCTGCCACAGGATGGCATCTAAGTTCAATGCCCTTTGAGAAGGGATTGGGCAAATTCCTAGAGGAAATGACCATCAGAGGTTCCACGCCATAACGGGTGTGCGTGTACATAGATATGGATGTGCAACCTCCAAATGCCAGGTGCAGGGGGGATGTGGCTGCAGGTGTCGGGCTCTGGTGGCTTCTGGTGGCCAGTATGATCCCGGATTCTGAACTAGATAGGTCTTTAGCCTGATCCAATGGAGGCTCTTATGTGAGGCCAACATTGAGTAGGCCAAGGTCAACCAGGAAGCTTCATGCCCTAGGAGGGATATGAACCTGGATCTAACAGGCCTCAGTCCAACTTCCAGACCCCAAAAATATCCTGCTTTTGTGCATATCTTTGGACAACTCTGAACACTGCTGTGGCTGAACCCCTGGAAGCTCAGCTGACGCTTCATGGGGGGGAAGGAGCCAGAACCAGCTCTTTTCCAGTCCTGGGCAAGATCCAGAAGGGGCAGGGGAAACTCAGCCCTACTGCAGGGCTATCATCTTCCAAAGATGCACCAAGAGCTTTTGCAGCCATTGTCAACCTTTTCCAGCTCAAGGCACTCCCTCAGTTTTTGTAACCATTAACAAGGCACACCGTGCTGCTCGTAGGAGGCTCACATCCCCCAATTGCCCTACCCAATAAATGAGCCTCCCCAACTTCCCACAGCACACTAGTTGAAAATCACTGGCCTCATGGAGCAACCACAATGGAGAGGGGCAGACCCTCTGCTTTGTAATGTGGCCGTCAGCAGTCCAAGCTGGCCGTGTGCAGCTCCAAACCTGGTCCAGGGGCAGGAATGACCTTGAAATGGAGGGTTTGGATGGGGATCTCTCCCACTCCCCTTCTGGGGTGCTGGCAGCATCTCCGTACACAGTTACACGATGCCAACAGTCTCACCTGCCAGATTTGTGCCCTTTTGCTTCTTATAAACTTTAATATTTGCAAATAAATTTGAAAACCCACCTACTGCCTCAGTTGTGCAGGGCTCTTGTTCCGTTGCCCCCAGGAGGCTGATCAGCAGTCTTGGCCCCTGCCCAGAAAGCCGCAGCCGAGGAACAGGAGGCAAGGAGGACAAGGCACACTCCAAGATCTGGCTGAGGTCAGAGCAGGTCCAGGGGAGGAAGAGCAGCAGGTGACTCCAGCAGAGCCTGTCCTGGGACAGAGACAGCAGTCCGCGGGAGGGGCCTTCCCCCTCCGTGGCTATCTGTTGATGGCGGAATAGTTGGCTAGTCCTCTGGAGCTGAGGGGG
Source organism: Cryptoblepharus egeriae (assembly GCA_030015325.1). Classification (NCBI taxonomy): domain Eukaryota; kingdom Metazoa; phylum Chordata; class Lepidosauria; order Squamata; family Scincidae; genus Cryptoblepharus; species Cryptoblepharus egeriae. Next base: position 2,610,774 of record JAREYC010000021.1, read on the forward strand.
GTGGTCACTGGTGCCTTCTCCTCCTGGCCCACCTCCGCCAGAGGGCCCTGCGGCTCCAGGATGCGCTCCTGATCCTCTGGGGGCAGTTCTGGGGGCAGCAGGATCAGGTCAGAGAGGCCATGCAGGTCTGCAACTGTGTGGAAGGTCTGGAGCAGCAGCAGCATGGCCAGGAGCCCCAGCAGCAGGTACACTGAATGGCAGGAGGGGGGAAGACAGTGATCAAGTCACTCAGAGGGCAGCTCCCATCAAGTCCCAGCCCAAGAGTGCCCCAACAGCAGAGGCAGTTAGTAAGACCATCTACCCCCCTCTTCCCTCACCTGTGATGGAGACCTTGTAGAGGGGGCGCAGGCGCTGTCCAGGCTGCTCACCGGGGACGTAGTCGCCCAGTCCAATGGTGCAGAGGGAGATGAAGCAGAAGTAGAAGGCATCCAGATAGCTCCAGGACTCCTCCAGGGTGCTGAAGATGGCGGCTGGCACCAAGAAGAAGGCCCCCAGCACCACAGCCAGCAGCAGGAAGAGATGCCCGCAGGAGACAGCCTGCCTGCTCCACCCCCGCTGCAGCACTAGGTACTCCAGAGGCCCCGAGGTGATGGTGCTCACAAGGCGCTGCACAGTGGCCGTCAACATCAGCATGGTGAAGGGGACGCCCAGGAGAGCATAGAAGATGCAGAAGGCTTTGCCCGCGTCCGAGAGGGGGGTGGTGTAGCCGTAGCCTGCAAGGCACAGAAGCCAAAGTGGTCAGCAGGCCCTGCAGCGCTCGGGGGCTCTTACTCCCCACAGCTAGTCTGAGGTTTGCCCTGGGATGTGGTTTGTAAGCAGACAGACTGTGGGGCCTGCAGAAGTGGAGTGGAAAAGCCGTTAAGGAGGGTAGCCTGGAGCAGCCCTAGGCACTGCCAAGACCAATCATATGAGGAGCAGCCAGCCAGCCCAGCGGTATTTTTAGCCAAGGAACACAAGGGTTCCCACTCACTCCCAGGCCAGGAGTTCACTCTGCACAAGGACATCCTGAGGGCTGCATGACTTGGATGTGGGGAAGGAGCCAGCAGTGGCGGGGATGGAGGAGGGCAGGCCAGCAGCCTCTGCACACAGCTGCCCAGGAGAAGCTGTTGCCTGGTGAGGTGGCTGGGCAAGGAAGGAAGGAAGGCAGCCTGTCTCCAGCAGGAGCCCTCAGCAGAAGAGCACCGGAAGGGGAGAACCGCCAAGGAAGAAGGCAGTCTGCAAATGTGGGGCAGGCCCCGAGGCAAGGACTCACCTCAACAACCGTTTTCATTCTCACAGGGTGGGCAGGGCTGCAACAGCCCCACCAGCTTACTGGAGGGTGGAGAATTGTGGTGCCAGAAGGGCACAGGTCAGCTTGGGATTTCATTGGCACCTTGCCTGAACTGCTGGAGCTGCAGGGCAGAGCTGGCAGTGCACCCACTCGGGGAGCCCCGGGCACTCTGCCACCAAGGCATAGCGGTGCCCTCTTGGCAGCCAGAGACTGCACCAAGGACTTCCCCTGCACCTGCCTGCTGGCCCTCCTGGCTAATCCCCTTGGTATCTGCTGCCTGCTGGCAACTCCTGGGGTGAGCTCCAGCTGAGGCCCTGAGGAAAGGCCTGTTCCCTGGAAAGTGGGCTGCCTGCAGGAACCAAGAAGGGAGCAAGCAAGGAGTGTCTCCCTGGCACACTCTGTACAGCAGATCCGTCCTTTACAGAGAGTGTTGCTGGGTGGGGCCTCCCTCGGTGTGCCACGCAGGCCTGGCCTTCCCAGGAGAGCAGCTGCTTCTGCTTGGTGCTGCGGCCTGGCTGGTCTTGGGGGGATGCTCCAGGACAGGAGGGAGCTGCTGCCCCCCAACTCTCCAGCAACCTCCCCATCAGCCTGTGTCAAAGGGCAGGGACTGCTGAGCTGGCTGGCTGAGGGAAGGCCCAGTTGCTCTTTCTGCTCTCCTCATGCACTTCCTCTGGACGGAAATGAAAGCCATCCACAGCTTCCTCTGCTGTGGAGAGAGATCGAGGAACACTTGTCCCTCCTGCCTGCTCAGCCCCACCACTGCCTTCCCCTCGGCCAAGTGCAGAGGATTGGTGGAAGCTTAGGCAGCAGGAGGCTGTGGCTAGAGAAGGGCTGCCCCAGCTTTGGCAACCGGCAGGGGCAGCTCCCCACTCAGCTGGGGCTGCCCCTCCTGCCAGGCTCAAGGCGATGACCGGCAGGATGAACTGGAGCCCTCCAGGTGGGAGAAGCCGAGGATGTTCAGAGGACGTGGAGATCCTGCCAGGCCCATCAGCTCCCAGCCACACTTGCCCAGCCCTTACGTGGCAGCGTCCATGGGGCAAGAGGGCCCCTCTCCTGCTTCCCCCCCCCCCATAACACTCTTTGCAGGGAGTTTCCGCCCCTTCTTTCCCAGGGCTTCTTCTGTGTCAGCCCAAGTGTGGTGCTGAGCAGGTGGCTCCCTGCAGTGTTGCCTGGACCTGGGTGGCAGGCGGGGGGCAGAAAACAGGACCTGGGGAGAAAGCCCCCTGCTATTCAGGGGCCTCTGCAGCGAGTCTGAGGGCCTTTCGGGAAAGGACTGGAAGCTGCCAGCGTCCAAGTGGTGGGACTGCCAAGCCCAGGCTGGTGGTGCTCAAATCCAAAGCCTGGAAACCAGCGGGAGCCGCAGAATCCTGGGGAAAATCCAGCACCCGCACAGCACTAAGGACTGGGGGGCGCTCGCTCAACAGGCAGGGGCTGAAGGGAACGCTGGCGGGAAAGGTTGGGAACCTGCCTGGGAAAGGCTGGGCGGCCAGCGGGGCTTGCAGAGGGAGGCTGGCCGGGGCAGGCGCGCAGCGGCTCCTCCGGAATTCTGGGCCGCCCCCGGCGAAGCAGAAAAGGCACACCGCCCTGCCCCCTAAGCCCGGCCCTTTAGGACCCACCACGCCGAGCGGGAGGTACGAGGAAGACGCGAGATCCACGGGCCGGGTCTGCCCCCACGAACACGCGCCCCTCTTCCCACAGCGAGATGGGCTGCCCCGCGGGGAAGGGCAGGGGCCCGACTCACCGACGGTGGTGACGAGGGTGCTGGAGAAGAAGAACGCGGAGGCGAAGTCCCAGCTGGAAGGGGCGTCTGAGCCGTTGCCCAGCAAGGTGGCTCCGTGACGGCGGGCGCTCAGCACGGCGCCCAGGAAGCGCTCGAGGGCGGGCTCGGGCAGGCAGGGGCTGGCGCGCAGGAAGGCCGTCTTCAGCTCGCGCAGCTCGGCCCGCAGGCGCCGCTCGTAGGGCCGCTCGACGGCCGAGAGAACTAGCGCGCCCAGCAGCAGGTAGCCCGCGTAGCCCAGCGCGAAGAGCGCCAGCCGGGCGCAGCGCCGCATCGTCCGCCGCCAAGGGAGGGTAGGAGGGCGGGCTCCGCTGAGCTGGCACCGCGGAGGCGAGACGCGGCTCTCGGCCGGCAGCGCCGCTCTTGGGTAGTCCCTGCCTGACCAAGCCCCACCCGTCGGGAGGAGCCGCAGCTGGCTCCGGGCGCACCTGGAGGGAGGGAGAGCGGGCCTCACCCAGCCCCGCACCTGCCTCGGAACGTGAGCCTGACCTGCCCGGAAGGACTGCGCGCTCTGCTCATGCTCGGGCGCCCACCGGGAGGCAGCCGCAGCCCGGCAGCGTTGGACGGCGGAGTCGCGGGAGGGCCACTGCCAGCTCCAGGAGCTCCCGGGCTCTGGCGAGCAGGCGGTGGTCGCGCCCTCCTTAGCCCGGGAGGTGCGGGTGGCTGGCAGGGAGAGTGGCGGGCGCAGTGCCGGTGGGTGGCGGACCCCGAGCAGGGCAGGGCCGAGGGGAGGGGCGCCAGCCAGCGGGTAAACATCCCCGGGCGGCGGCCCGCGAGCGGACAGGGTGAGTGGCCCCCTGGCCAGAGATAACTCCGCGGCCAGGGTCCTCTGCGCTGGAACAGCAAAGCCGGCAGGGTCCCGGCCCGGCACCCGGACGGGTCCGACAGTCCACAGTGTGTTGACAGAGAGGCCGGCGGGGCACGTGGCCCTCCCTGCTGCGCCTTCGGAGTCCGGCCCCGGACAGGGCAGCGCGGTGCAGGTGGAGGGGAAGAGCTCCGCGCTCCGAAGCCCTCTTGCCCGCGCTTCCCCCAAACCTCCAACGGGGGCTGACGGACTTCAGGAGCGCGCAGGTGGTGCCGCTGCCCCCGCCAGGCCGTCCCCGCCGCGCCTTCGAAGAGCGCTCCGAGGACACACCTTTCCTCGTGGATAAACAGCACCTGCGGGTGTCTGGCGCCGTCCGCCCTCCCGCTCCTCCTCCTCCGCCTGGCTGGTCCTGGACGGCACGTCGGGGCTGGGAAAGGAGAGGAGGGGTGGGCGGCGCTGCCCTCCCAGAGCCCGCCTGGCCGGGGTGACCCTGCGCGGGCGGCCCTTGACCAGGCTCTGCTCCGGCCTCGGCTCCTACTCCGGAGTCTTTGGGCGGGGAGCGAGGGGGTCCCGTCGGCTCAGCGAAGCCTGGGAGGTCCGGCGCTGCTTGAGCCACTCGGAGGACGGACGCTCTTCCCAGCACCGGCCAGGCCCCTTTCCGCAGAGCGTCGGCCCCTCCCGGCGCCCACAGTCCCTCCTCGCCCCAGGAAAGCCCGTCCGCCCGTCGGATCTGCTGGGGGCGTGGCCTGAGGCACTCCCGCCCCTTTCCTCGCGCGGAGCCACATCCGGGACTCCGTCGGGCGTGGCCTGTCTTAGAGCCCCGCCCTCTGTTGTGGGGTGACGTCACGCGGGCCGTGCTGCGATTGGCGGGGCGGGAGGACGCGCGTGATTGGCGGGGCTGCGGCTGCGGTCGGCGGCTGAGCGGAGCCATGAACGCGGAGGGGGGTCCTGCGGGGGGCGCCCCTCCCCCGCCCGCCGCTCCCCCCGCCGCCCCCCGTCCCCGCCGCGCCCCGCAGCTCTTCGAGGACACCGGCGCCCTCCCCGGGGCCGCCGCCGCCCTCCTGCCCGGCCCGGTCTCCGGCCTCGCCGCCGCCTGCGGGACCAGCCTGGCCGCCCAGGGGAGGGAGCTGGTCGGGAGGAACGTGAGTGCGGAGCCTGGGGGGCTGCGGAGCAGAGCGGAGCCCCCGAGCACGCGCGGAACTCACCCCCCTCTCCCCGCAGCTGCAGCGCCTGGTGCCCCTGGAGACGCTCCAGTACTACTTCGCCGTGGACTCCGCCTACGTGGGGCGCAAGCTGGGCCTGCTCCTCTTCCCCTTCCTCCACCGGGTCAGTCTCGGCGCCGGTGCTGGGCCAGCCGCCTCCAGCGCTGCCCTTGTGGGCAGGGTGCCTCCGGGAGGGACGAGGAGGGCGGAGGGGAGGGGTCGGGGCTGCGGGGCTCCTCCGCCCTCCCTCCGGCTCCCTCCGCCAGTGCTCGGGGGTGCCGGGAGGCCCTGGGGTCACGCGGCTGTCTCCGCAGGACTGGCAGGTGCGCTTCCAGCAGGACACCCCCGTGGCCCCCCGCTTTGACGTCAACGCCCCCGACCTCTACATCCCAGGTAGGCGGCGGAGCCCCCGCAGACCTGGCGCAGCCTGGCGGGAGGCCCTTGACCGGGCGGAGGGACCTGCTGGCCGGGTCTCTTGGGCTGCACTGACCCTTCCCTCCTCCCCCAGTCATGGCCTTCATCACCTACGTCCTCGTGGCTGGCCTGGCCTTGGGAACCCAGAACAGGTGAGGGTCTCCTGCCTGCCTTGGGCAGCCCTGAGCAGCCGCCGCTGCAGCAGCGGGTGGAGTGCAGGGAGGGGAGGGCTTGATGGGGTGTTGGAGCCCCGGCCCCTCCTCCAGGGCATATTCCCAGGCGCTCTCCTCCCCCTCCGTGGCTCTGGGGGAGGCTGGTCCGGGCCGGGCGCTCCTGCTGCGGAGGGTCCTGTTCTGCTGCCGCCACCCTCCGCCTTAACACCCCCACCGCCTCGTAGATTTTCTCCCGACCTGCTGGGCTTGCAGGCGAGCTCGGCTCTGGCCTGGCTGGTGGTGGAGGTGGTGGTCATCCTCCTGAGCCTCTACCTGGTGACCGTCAACACCGACCTCTCCACTATCGACTTGGTGGCCTTCTCAGGGTACAAGTATGTGGGGTGAGTAACTGGGTGGGGGCTGCCTTTGCTCCTCCTGCGCCTGCCCTTTGCAGGATCTCCCTCCTGGGCGATGGGGAAGGGGCAAGTCGCTTGCATCACCAGAGCCCCTGGGGACTGGGAGCATAAGAATGGGGCTCCCCTCAGTCTCCAGAGGAGGGCTGGTTGTGCTGCTGGGGCTGATGCTGCCCCTTCCTTCTCCTGGCAGGATGATTGTTGGCCTTCTGGCGGGGCTGCTGTTTGGGAAGATGGGCTACTACCTGCTGCTGAGCTGGTGCTGCGTCACCATCTTCGTCTTCATGGTAAGGCAGTGGCTGCTGGCCTTGCCCAGACCTGCTCTCACTGCAGGCCTCGGACCGGCTCACCTTCTCCGACACCCGCCTTCTTTTCTTTGGCAGATACGGACGCTGCGCCTGAAGATCCTGGCCGAGGCTGCTGTGGAAGGAGTGCTGGTGCAGGGAGCCAAGAACCAGCTGCGCATGTACCTGACCATGGCCGTCGCTGGCCTTCAGCCCCTCATCATGTACTTGCTCACCTTCCACCTCATCCAGTGAGCGGAGCTGGTGCGCCTCCTTGGAGAACACTGCACATGGCCCACTCTGGGCCTTTCTGAAGGGTGAGGCAGGCTGGCTATTCCCTCCGGAACAACCTCAGAGACCTGGGGGGGGGGGCTGACCAGGAGCCTTTGGGGTCTGTTTAGGTCAATGCTTGCTGGTGACTCAGTATTACTGGAGAAGGCAGGGTGTGGCCAAAGGGGCTCTTCCCTCCTTCCTTTGTGCCCTCCTTGCTAATAAATAAATTGGACCAGGCCTATACTGTGCCATATTCTCTTCCAGTTGGGGGGGAGGACACACAGACCCCCAGTGACAGACTGCAGCTGTATGGCGCCCAATCCTGAGCAATGGTTTTCAACCTTTTTTTGTATCATAACTGCTATACATGAAGCATGTGGGGACCCCAGTGTTGATCCTACCCCTTGCAGGACCCTCTTGCACTTCCCACTGCCCTCCCAGCACTGTTCACTGCTACCAAATAGTCTTAGTAAAGAGCAGCAAATACCCAGTAACTAAGGTGTGCACCAGACCCGGATATGGTTGCCTCCCCTTTGTATTCTAGGACAGGCAGTTGCTCTTCATCCTTTTTAGTTCCTGTAAATTCCTGGGCTCCCAAAATTAAGGCTTTGCAATCCAATGGGGGCCCCAACCCCACTGCTGAAGAATATTGCGCAGAGTCCAGTGCCGCAGCGCCTGCTCCAAGGGTGTTGAAGTGAGGCAGGGAAAGCTGCAATGAGCCCAACCCTCCTCCCAAAGGTGCCAGCCCATGAGTGTGGATCGTAACATCCCATAACAGCAGGATTGGCAACTGGGAAGAACCGTTGCCCGTTATGCAGAACACCGAGAACAGCCTTGCTGCGGAGGGGACAGCGGCTGTCTGTGATGGTGATGGGACCAGTAAGTCTTGCACAACTTCTTCAACTAGGAAGGCGATGGTAATACTGCTGGGAAGGAGGGACCTTACCTTGGCCCAAAGGCCAAGGCCTTCCTGTGCCGCTCACTCTCCACAATCAAGACCAAGCCAGGTTGCTGCTTAATGTCCTGCCCCCCCCCCCAGCTTGCTTTTCAGATGCCGGCCTGTAGCACTAAACAAATTAAATCTTCAATGTTATTTTATTGTATTAAAAAGACAATTCCCCATAAAAGAATTGAACAATCAGGTTTCAATTTTAAAAAAAGAGTATAAAAAATTCACTGCATAAATGCAAAGTATCTTGCTGCAGCAGAGAGGACCCCCCTCCCAAAAAGGCAGGGCAGGAGAGTAGGAAAAGCTCTCAAAGTGAAACGCTGGGGGAGGGAAGATGAAGGAAAAAAGATGGTTCTGTCCCTGCAAAACCACACCAAGGCTGGAGATGGACACGCAGCCAGGTCAGTGCCAGAGAGCCACTCCATGCTGTTGAGGGAGACTTCCTTCCAAGAGCAAGCAGCACAAAGCAGCACACACCAGCAACAAGGAAATCAAGAGGCCAGGCGCTTGCCCGGCAAGGAAAGGAGGCACAGGCTTTGAAAATGGCCCGTTTCTTCCCTCTATAGAGCCAGATGGAAATCAGACACGACACAAACCAGCACCTCTAGGAAGCAGAAGACAAATCGCCCAGTGGCTGGAGTGCAGGAGAGATCAGCTGGCAGGCTGGCCTTGGGGAGCCCATGCAGAGGATTGAGAAGCTGGTGCTCAGGTGCTTCAGGGGAACCCCACTCCGCACCCCCCCCCCACCAAATCAGTGGGGACCGAACACAGATGGAAGCAAGAGACGGCCCAAAGGCGACTCCAAAACACCCGGCTGCCCTGCTCACCAGCCTCCCCTTCCCAGAAAGGACAATAGCAACTCCCAGCTCTGGAGAGGCTGGTCCTGTGCTGCCCTCTCTCCTCCAGAATGGAGGTGGGACCATCTTTTCCCCCCACTATTTTCCAAGGGAGAAAAGGTGGAAACATCCTCCACCCAGCTGTTCCCCTCGACCTCCATGGCTCTAGAGTGAGGCCCTTCTCAAGGTTGTGCCGCACTCCCAACCTACTTGGAGTGTTGCAAATCCTGAATACACCACACCTTCCGGCAATCAAAACATACATGGGAAGTGAAAATGGCAAGTGGGGGGAACCAACCTGCAGTTGGGGGTGGGGGGCAAACATTTAGGTCTGGGCTGATTAGACAGCAGTATTTCACCCTGTCATTCAGCAGCACCTCAGCAGAGGTAAGGGCTGCTACAGTGTTTACTCTCATCTACAACCCCCCACCCTGCTCAAGTACCCCCTTCCCCTGCTTGCTTCCTGAAAACAAAGCCATCCTTCAGCAGGTGGACCCGTCTACACCAAGACCTTCAGTGGATGCTGTTGACAAGGGTGTATTTCCAACAGAGAACAAAGAGCAGACTTGGACAGACAGGCTGAGATACAGAGCCGCTCCCTGGAGAGATTTATGATCCAAGCCTGTTTCTACAGAGGGAGCGGCTCTCCCCCTTTCCCTACTATTTACATTCAGGAGAGGCAGTCATGCCACCCTCAGAGCGTGTAGGCGTTGCTCATCAGGTACTCCTTGTCGTCCAGGGTGCTCCACACGGAGCCCAGAGAGACCTCCTGGCTCTTCCTACAGATCTTGACCAGGAAGATTGCCATGGAGCCCACCAGCACAGCAGCCATGATGGCCAAGAGGACTGCCAAGACCACCGCTGCGGAGGAAGAGGACGAGAATCAGAACAAGGCACAGCAGGAGCCTCTTTCACATTAGGGGAAGAACAGGCCTGCAGACCCCTGAGCTCAGTGGACACAGCCACCTGCTTCTCACACACTTCCCATCCCAGCACTCACCTCGGGTGGAGTGGATGGTGGAGCCAAGGAAATAGTGGGAGTGCATGTCTGGCTCCTCGGGGTCTTCAGGCAGCCCTAGGAGGAGGAAGCAACATGGAGCAGGTGGGTGCAGGCCTGGGAAGAGCAGCAGCTACCACCAAAGAGGCTGCCTGGCCACATGGGGCTTTTCCCAGAGGGCCAGCAAGCAGAACCTGGACTGTGGGGTCTGCGTGGCAAGAGGAGCAAAGAAAGAGCTGAGGGGATACACCCTAGTCCAACGTGCCCAACTGAGACCCTGATGCCCAGCTGAGGATGGGGTGCCATGCCAAGCACGGCTGGCGGCTGCAGTGGGGAATGGGGGACAAGGCCTCAGCTTACCCTGCTTCGCAACACACCGCCTCAGGCAGTTCTCCTCACGCTCATAGTTGTTCTTGTTCCCTTGGCAGCCGCCATAGATGAAGGTCCTGCAGGTCTGTGTCTCCATATCAAAGTACCACCGTGGGAAGGCGGCACGGCAGGGGCCCGTCTCCTGGGGCGCAGCACAGAACTCTGGGGGAAGGAGAAGCAGCATGGCTTGGCCCACCTTCAAGAAGGATGGCCGGCAACCATCCCAATGGCAAGGGGACACTGACTGCCAGCAGGCTGGGCTTGCAGGGTGGGGGTGGAAGGAGGGCATACCTTCAAAGCCTCTTCCCAACTTGCCTTGTTGGCCAGACTTTGATGTGGCTGTTGGGGAGAGAAGACACAGCAATTGGCAGGAAATCTAGATCACCTCTCTTGACCCCTGCATGGATGCTGTGCTCCCCAACCAAACTCCTGCTGGAGGTGGCCAGCAGCCACACATTCCCCAAGCAGGCACCCTAATGGGGAGCTCAGCTCAAACAGCCAGGAGTGCCATTCTGGGTCACTCTCTGGGAATAGGTACCTCCTGAGGGAAGTGAGAACCTCCCCAGCAAGACCACACAGACCCCTTTCCTGGAGGAAAGCAGAAAAGGAGCAGGGGAAGGCCCCCCAAGAACTGACAAGACCTTACCCTTAGTGGCAGGCAGCACTGGCCCTTCCTGGCTGGGCAGTGGGACGTCTGTGACCTCATCTCCACCTGAAAGCCAAGAGGGTGTCAGCAATGGGGCTGTTCTAGCCAGACTCTGGGGGGCAGAGCCTTCAATGGGTGCTGGGTGTTTCCCAGTGGTGGGCTGGGAGGACAGAGGCTGTGGGTAATCCACCCTGGCTCTCCTCCTGAGGAAAGGACTTCGTCACTTTTTTTGGTGGAAGCTCCTTGTTCCCCAAGCAGGGATCATTTCCATGCTTCAGAGCAAGCGGGAAGGGGATACACACTCCTCTTCCACAAAGAAACCCCACACACACATCACGAGAACAGGTCACTGCTGAGTTCTCATTATGTGGGCTGCTTAAAGAGCTCCAACTGCTGGCAAGGCCCCACAAGCATCAGAGACGCTCAAGGCAGGGTCAGACCAGCACCTGCAAGGAAGGGCTGCAGCAATGGAGCTACACATCGCCTCAGGCAGAGAAAAGCAAATGGCAGGACCACCCCAAGCACTCCTCCCTGCTGAGGGAAGGGCACCCTGCTGGAGCAGGAAAAATCCCCTAGCTGGCTCAGATACCAGGCAGGCAGGCAGGCAGGCATTCTTGCTCACCTGGGGCACACTCCTGGAGACAGTCCTGCTCCGAATGGAAGTTGTTTGGGTTTCCTCTGCAACCACCAAAGATAAACCGCTGGCACATCTGGCTGGTGACATTGAACCACCACCTGGGGAAGGAAGCCCGGCATCGGCCCACCACCTTGGGCAAGAAGCAGGTCTCTGGAAGTAAAGGGGGAAGAGAAGAGATCAGGAAGCTGTTAGCCCACAGCAGAGCACCCAAAGTCCTCCCCAAAAACACCAAACAAGATACGCATTTCCCAAGGCATCAGGCTGGCTATCGGAGGGGGGGAGGCGGAATATTCTGGCCCCTGAGGCATGCCGCAAGAGGCCCCACTCTCCAGAAGGATGGAGCCAGAACAGCATTCCCACCTGGAGCACTCACATTCCTAGCAGGCCTCTCAGACCCACATCAGCTCCTGCCCCCTGCCAGGGCAACAACTGAAAGCCTGCCACTCCTGAGCCCTCCCCATGGCCTCCACCTGCAGGGCACCTGTCTTCTGGGGTTCAGAAGAGCAGCCTGACTGCCAGCCCAGGCCCATCACCCCACATTCCACACTGTCAAGGCACTCTCCAGCTGCCCAATGCAGACCCTTCTCCTCTATGCCTTGCAGTTCTTCCTGGTGGCAGCTGGGGGGGGGGGATTAAATTCTCACACCAGCAAATGCTGGATTTTCCCACCCACCCCCACAAACCTGGAGTCAGGCAAGGGAGGGGATTCCCTGCAAAGATAAGATTTGCCTTTTGTTTGATGAGCCTACTTGGAAGTCAAATTAGAGAGTCTGTTTCTCATGCTACTGTTTTCAAGGCAAAGAAGCAGAGAAAAGAGGGGGAGTTGTAGATCTAGTCTTTGTTTCCTTGTCATTTGTCACACAAACAACTGTCTCCCGGTTCAAGCAACTCCCCCTCCCCAAAAAAAACTGCCTCCATGGGGTGATGCCCTGGATGGAAACCTGTTTTCTCCTGCAGCAAACCAACCCAGAGTTTCTGCTGGAGACACCACTCCACAGGGGCACCTGCTGATCAGGAGAGGGAGGCCACTCTGCACCTAAGGGTGGCCCTTCAGGTGCTGCCCTCACTGCCTGTCGCCTGGTGGAGCAACATTGCAGTCAACATAGCTAAGCTGGGTGGGGCCGGCCCTGAATTTGGGTGAAGGAAGGCCGGGAAGCACTCTGGACTCCGACCAGCATTCGTTCCGTCTGTCTGTCTGTCTGAAAAAGGGTTAGAGAGAATGAAAGAGCCAGGCTAAGGTCAGGAGCCAGCTTTGGGGTCTGGGCAGGACTGTGGCCTGAGGGGGGCTGGGGCTCACCAGGCCCCCCTAAACACCTAGAGTGTCCCTCTGATCCAAGAGCGTTTTGTTCTGGAACCTCCAGGGGAGAAAAGTGCTCAGAGGCTTCAGCCCCACTTGAGGGTCTGTGTCTGGAGGGCTCATCCTGGGACTGGCGGAGGGAGCGACGCTCGCACCACCCGCAACGCAGCTCCAGAAAACATTTTGGAGGGATTCGGTCCGTGCAGGAAAAACCCACGTGTAGCCGGCTGGGTCTGTCCGGGAGGCTCCGCTGCAGCCCCTCCTCACCCTCCCCAGACAGAGAGCCCCCAAATGAGGCTGGGCAGGGCGAAGGCAGGCGCTGCCCCCAGCAGAGGAGCCTCTGCCCAGCCTCGGCCTTCCAGGGGCAGGTGCCCTGCAGTGGCCGCACCCAGGAGTGGGGCGGAGGGAGGGCCGGAGCGGAAGCTCCGGAAGGCTTCCCCAGACACTCTCAAGGCCGCTGCCCGAAGCACCCCCGGAAGAGCCGGAGAGCGGGGCAGGCGGGAGAGCCAAGGAGTACCTGCGGGGGGCCGCTCAGCGACCCTGCCTGCCCGGGAGCCTCTAGCGGGCCCCTCCTCCTCCCTGCCCGGAGCCTCCGCGGCCTCCCTCCCAGGGACGTCGAGGGAGCCCGGCCCAGCCTCCCGCCGCGGAGAGCCGGACGAGGAAGTGGCGCGCGGCCTCTGCCTCCCTCCGCTGACGTCACCCCCAACAGGTCGAGCCAGTCCGAGGACGGCCCGGCCCGGCCCGAGGATCTGCGGGGATGGGAGGCTCCGGCACCGGAGAACGGGGAGGCTCCGCTCTCCCCCCCCCCCCGACCCGCCTGCCTGACCCCGGGCAGGGCTGCGCGGGAGGCCTCGGAGACGCCGCTTCTCCGCCTCCGGCCCGGCCCTCCACTCCTCACCCGGCAGCGACTCCGCGACGCCCAGGCCCAGCGCCAGCAGGAGCAGCAGCGCCCCCCGCGCCCGCCCAGCCTTCGCCGCCGCCTCTCGCTCCGCGCGACCCATCGCGCCGCCGTCCCAGGAGAACTGAGCCCGCCCCGGGCACCGCTACGGGACCCCGCAGGTGAGCCACGCCCTCTCCCAGGCCGGCCAACGGGAGGAAACTACGTCACAACAGGTGCCGCTCGGGGCGTGGCCACACACATCGCGCACGCGCAACACACTCCCCCACAGCCGTCTCCGTTGCGCATGCGCATACTGGCCCCGGCCACGCCCCCATTGCCCGACTCCGCCCCCACATGGGAGAGCAGAGGGGAGAGCAGCATCTAGTGGCGTAGCTAGAGGGAGCGGAGTCCTCTTGGAAGGGGCGGGCAAGGGGTCCCCAGTACACGTGTCTCGGGGAACGTCGGAATGGCCTGCTCTAGGCTCAGTGGCATAGCTGGAGGGGGGCGGAGGTGTCCCTCTTGGAGGGGGCGTGCAGGGGGTCCTTCCCCTTCGGAGCCCTTCCAGGCGGAGGAGCCAAACGGAGCCAAAAGGACTCCGTGGGGGAAGGACCCCCTGCACGCCCCCTCCAAGAGGGACACCTCCGCCCCCCTCCAGCTACGCTCCCGGCAGCACCCACAGCCGGGCCCCGAGGGGGCCTCCGTCCCTGCAGGCTCAGGGCTGGGGCTCCCGCTGCCCACAAGGGTCTTTCCCAGGCAGCCTCCCGAACAGACACTGCCTCTTCCAAGTCCTCGCGTCCTTCCTCCGCCCTCTCAGCACAGCGGGGCAGCTGCGAGGCCTCCTTGCCGGTTCTCAGGCGGTTCTCCACCCCCAGGCGCTGCCTTCTCTGCCTCCTCCCGCGAAGGTCCGTCGGGGGCTGTCAGTTCTGCGGGTTTGACCGCCCGGGTTTTGGGGTTCTCCGGTCCAGTCCTTGCGCCGCAAGGAGGCTCTTCCTCTCCCGTCGCTTCTCCTTCGCCTCCCCGCAGACCCACTTCTTATCCGCGGGGTCAGGACGGCCGCCTCCCTCTCGGCACCCGCGGAGTCTGCTCCGAAACCTGCTCCATCCATCCATCCATCCATCCGGAGCCGGCGGAGGCGTCGGGAAAGTAGGAGGCGCGAGCGGGGCCTGCCTGGGCTCACCTCTCGCCTGGTTACCCGGAGGGGGGTTGGAAGAAGTCGCTCCAGGTCTGCGGACGCTGCGCTGCCCTCCGGCCCAGGCAGAGCGGCGAGGCCATCCTTCACCCCCGGGTTGGGGCTTTCCTTCTTGCCCAGCCGAGGGAGGCTGGCACGGGGTGGGCAGGAGGGGGATCTCGCGCTGCTGATACACAGCCGATACCGGCGATGTGGGGAGACTCTCCGCCCAGGCTGGGAGGGGCCGCGGCCAGGACACCGCCCACCCCACCCTACCCTCGGGCTGCTATAACGCGCTGGCGGGCACCGGACTCCCCGTCGGCGAACAGGCAAGCAGGGCGAACTGCAAGCGATGGCCGCGGACCGGGTCGGGAGGCGCCTGGGCCGGGCATCCCCAGCGCGTTCTGCCGGTCTGGCTCCGGGAGGGGAGCGGGTGGCGCGGACCCCCAGTCCGGGTATCCAGCGGCGCCAGGCGCGCGTCACCGTCAAATACGACCGGCGGGAGCTGCAGCGGCGGCTGGACACCGAGAAGTGGATCGATGGCCGCCTCGAGGAACTCTACCGGGGCCGGGTGGGTGAGCGACCGAGCCGGGCGGGGAACGAGCGCTCTGCCCGCGCCAGCCAGGCGGGGCTCGAGGTCCCCCACCACCTGAGCAGGCCGGCTCACTTTCTCCAGTTGCCGCTGCTCCCGCATTTGACCGCCTGCAGGCAAGGCAGGCAGGGGTCAGCCGGGTTGGGGAACCCTTGACTACGGCTGGGAAGCGTATCTGGCGCGGGAGCCCTGGACAGCGGAGGGGGAGGAGGGCGGCGGAGAAGAGTGCCGGGGCGCAGTAGAGCTTCTCTCCTTCCTTTCCCCACCTTGGTGTGCTCTGCCCGGCCAGCCTCCTCCTGTCCCCGACGGGCGATGCTGCTGTCGCACCCCTGGCTCCTGTGCCGGTCTGGCTGGGGGCTGCCTTCCCGCCCCCGGTGGAGGGGCCTTTGGCCTGCCCAGCAGCCCTTCTGACGGTTCCAGAGATGCAGCCTGCGGTTCCAGAGATGGTCCCGCCGACCCCCTCCCCTCCCCAGCCAGATGCCTCGGGGATGACCGCAGCGGGCAGGCGGGGCGGCTCCTCCTGCCTGTCGCTGGTACCGGTGCTGCGCAGGGCTCCCAGAGGTGCCCCCCCAGCTCCGGCCTGAGGCTCCCTGAGGTTCGGGCAGGCAGCAGAACAGAGCAGGGCGGTGGGGGACCCCCCTCCCTCCAGATCAGACGGCTCCTCTGGCCGGACAGCAGCAGCCCCAGCATCCGGTGGCTGGAGGCTGGGAGGGGAGGGCGAGGAAGAGGCACCAGCAAACCCTGCCATGAAAGGAGAGTTTCCAGCCGGGCTGCCTCTGCTCTCGTCCCAAGGGAGTCCTGAGGAGAGAGCTGAGCTGGCGGGGCTGCTGGGCCTGGGGCTCTGCATGGATCCAGCTGCTGCCCAGTGGCGCTCTTCCCAGGCTGCTGCCCAACATCAGGGGCCCTCGCTGGCAGCAGGGGCGGGGGGGGGGAAACCGTCTGGGACCAGCTGATCTTGTCCTGGGGGAGGTCTGTGGAGAGTGTCTTCTTGGCCAAGCCCCAACCCCAGCCAGTCAAGAGAGAGCCTCTGGTTTGGGGGAGGAGGTGGGGGCTGCTCCTGCACCTCCAGAGAGCTGCTCCTGGATCCCTCCAGCCTGGCTTGGGAGCGGGGGCAGGAGCAGCTTTGGCCAAGGTCCTGGAAGGGCTTCTGCCTCCTCCCAAAAGGACCAGCAGCCAGCCCGGGGCACAGCCAGACTGATCTCTTGGCAAGTCAGAGGGGCTCTGCCTGCACTGCCCTGGACCAAGTGGGTACAGCTCCCTGGGTGCCCCGGTACTTGATTGCTGAAGGTTTCCTCTGCTTGGTTGCCCACCAGTGCCCCCCTTTCCAAGCCTCTGATGAAGGGATGGGCTCCCACTGCCTAGTGGCTTGACTCTCCTCTCTTGTCCCTTCCCATTCCTGCCTCAGGAATCAGAGATGCCTGATGAGGTCAACCTGGATGACCTCCTGGAGATGGCCACGGATGGGGAACGAGCCAAAAAACTGCAGGTATGTAGCTGCTGTTCATGGCAGGAGCCAAAAGAGGGCCCTTTCCTGGGTCTGGAGAGGCCAACCTGGGCTGGACATCTGTTGTTTAGCAAGGGGGGTGAACGGGAACCCAGCCTAAATGCGTGGTCAGACAGGAGGCTGTTGATGCCAGGTCATCTCTCTGTACATCGGCCAGGAGGCCAGCAAGCCAGCTTCTTTTTCTCCATTCTGGCCACCGTGGAACTTAGGTGCTGCAGCTTTTGGGGCTGCCTTCACCAGACAGCCCACTCTTTCTCCAGCATCCAGTAGCCCGGCCAGCCTTCTTGCTGGAGGTGGTGGCCGGGGAAGGCTGATGATTCATGCCCAGATGGTGGAACAGCAGTGCTTCCTGAGAAGATGAGGGGCCACCAAGAAGCAGCTTTCTTCAAGTCTGTGGGAGCCTCTCTTGCCATTCCCTCCCCCTCCATCCCAGCAGCTGAAGAATTACCCAAATAGTGTTAGTGTTTAAAAGTTGTCAGACTTGCCAACCGGATACAAACAAAATGGTTCCTGGGATCCAGCACGGCGTTTTAATAGGCATACCATGGGTGCCCTGAAGCTTGGCTGCGGGGCACGTTGGGTGGCTAGAGATGGAAATAGTCGCTGCAAGGAGAAAGCAGAGCCCAGGGTGCCCATCACTCCTCAGGTTGGTCCAAACAGACCAGGAGCTGCTGCTGCTGCAGTGTGTTCAGGAGATCATAACTGACCCAGAGAATGCTGGTGGGGCTGCTCAGAACTTTCCTTCACAAAGGGGAGCAGGACACTCACACCCCCAGAAATGGCTAGAGCACAACTTGATGCAGTTGGGCACTCCTTGGACCTGTACAGCACCCCTCATTCTGTTCTCTCTTTCCTTTTTTCCAGGGCCTTTTGGGGTCCTGCCGCAATGACACAGAGGTGGGTGTCCCGTGTGGGTCCAGAGGTGGGAGGAGGCAGAGTCACAGCACTTCCTCAGGATTTCCTGGCACTCTTCAGTGCCTGCATGTGCCCCTGGCCTTCCTCCTCCCTGCCCTGCAGGTGTACAGTCCCATCCCTTTGCAAATTTGTTTGGGATTCTTGGCATTCCAGTGGCCACCAGCCCCCTCTGCCTTTTGGGAGCCTGACCTGCACTGCCTTGTGCCAGAAAGCCCTCCCTCCTCCACCAGCTGGGGTGCCTTGGTGGGGGCTCCATCCCGCAAGGCTCTTGTTCCCAGCTGCCAGTCAGCCCCGGGCCGAGCCCTGGACTGCCCAGGGGCCTGCTTCCTCTTTGCGCAAGTGGGGGGAACCTGAGGGTAACTGTATCTCTTCCTCCTGTTCTAGGCTTTCATCAAAGAGCTGCTGGAGAAGTTGCGAGGCCTCCACACAGAACACGTCCTCCGCCGAATGAGCCCTGAGCTGCAGGAGCAGGCCTGACCATGGCTGGCAGAAGGGCTGGAACGAACTGGGGCAGACCCCCCCCCCCCGGCTGCTGCTGGAGGGTCCTGACGTCGACACTGGGAGGAGGGGTCCTTCTTAGCAGGTCCTTGTGCAGCAGCGTTTTCACCATCCCCCTCAACCTTTGTACAAATCCCTGTATAGTGGTGAACTGAGTGCTCAGCTTTGGTTTTGTCCTCAATAAAGTGTTGCTGTGGCGGCGGCTGCCTCTCCTGCCTCCCAGGGCTGCATGGCTGGGTGTGGCAGGGCGGCTCTTCCTCTGGGCAAGCGATGGGTGAATGCAGGTGGGTTTGGGGCCCATCAGCACCCCTGCTTCAAACTACAACCCCTGTAGAGAAATTTTTGGCCAAGTGGACAGGCTGAGGAGCCCTGCAGTTCCATCCCGAGAGCTGGGCAAGATAATGTGGGTGAGGACAACTTTCTTCTCCATGTAGGCTGACACTCATATCCCCTGTGACTCCGGCCTGCTGTCTCTGCCAGTCACAGCCTGGGGCAGGCAAAGCCAGGCCTGAACCTGGCTGGCTGGGAAGGGCTAGAGGCTGTCTCTGGGTCTGGGACAGTCTCCTGCTCTAGGACCAGCAAGGCAGGCTCTGGCTGCCCAGCCAGCATTTCTGCTCTTCTCTCACTGGGCCTCAGCAATGGAGCCTGATTGTCTGCTAGGCAAAAGTGGGGGGATCCACTTTCAAGGTTGGGTCCCAATTCCTGAGTGGCTGCCTGTCCTGCAAGGGGGGGAGGCTTGTTGGAGTCCTTTGCAAGGGCGTAGCCGTTGTTTACAGTCCTGGATAAACAGGAAGAGCAGCTCTGCTCCCTGTGGTCTTCCCAGAGGGGCCTTGCCCCCTTGTCTCTGGAATGGCCAGCTGGCAGGAGTCTCCGGTGGCTGGTGTGGTGGTGGAGAGTGAGCACAGCTTCCTTCCGCGTGTGCCCTGCTGTGCTTATCCAGAGTGTGAGGACAGTCCCCGTTCAACCCTCCTAGCCACTCCAGTCCCTGGTCCACTCAAGAGCCATTTGCAGCACCAGCTTCTGCCACCGCTTAAAAAAAGAACTGGTTTGACAATGGAAAGTGGAGCCTTTATTGGGGTTCTCCTTTGGACAAGACAGTGCCGTTCCTGGCGCCCTGCTGACCCCCCCCCCCAGGCCTGGCCTGCTTTCTGGAGGCCCAGCTGGGACACTGGCCTATTCATCACCGTTCCAGGCCTTTGTCCGCCCTGCTCTCAATGGGGCTTTGTGCTGCAGGCCAACCTGTACCAGCTGCCGCTGGGCTCAAAGGGTCCTGCCCGGCCTACGTGGAGCCCTCCAAGCCGCTCACTGGGAAGGAAGCCAAACATCTGTTCAGCCTCTCCCCTTTCCCCTGGAGGTGGGGGGGGGAGAGGCTGATGAGAAGCGGGGAGGCAGGCTTGGCTTGTCTTGCCCCTGGGAGGCATCTTCCCCCACACCCCCGCTGCACTGCCCCGGTGGGAGCCTGGCTCTTTCCCTTATTTGGAAGCAGCTGAGGAAGGAAGGCGGGAGGGAGCGAAGGCTCTGCCTGTCCTGTCCCCGTGGCTGCTGCAGTCTGGCCGTACAAGATCCGGGGTGCGGGGGGGGGGTCTGCTGCTGGCTGGCTCCCAGGGAGGGGGCTCCGCTCTCTCGGGTGGGGGCACAGCGGAAAGTGGCTTCCCCCGGCGGAGGAAGAGACCTGTCCCGGCTGCCCCTCCCGCTCGACTGTCTTTCCGCCCCCTGGAGGGACTGGACCTACGGGAAGCGCCCCCGAGAGTCCCCTGCCTGGCTCTCTTGGTAGCAGGAATCGGGGTCACCCCTGCGGGCTCCTCCCTCCGCCTGCGAACAAGAATTCCCCAGGCCGGGAAAGGAGCGCCCTTCCTGGCTGCACCTCTAGAGGGCGATGGAAGCCCAGCTACTCTCCCCGCCCCCCCTGTACGTCTAGCCGCCCCCCCTGTACGTCTAGCCGCCCCTGGTGGCCGCCGTGAGCAACACAACGCTTTCGACGGGGGAGCCTGGCTGGGCAGGAGGGGGGCGCCGCGGCGGAGCAGGCCATGCAGCGGGGCGAGCCTCCCCTCCAGCCCAGTCCGACCGCCCCGTCGGCGTCTTGCCCAGGCGAGGGGGCGCCTAGAGGGCTTCGGGGGCGGCGGCGCGAGGGTAGCCGTCCATGATGCGCAGGACGTCGTCCAGGATGGAGGGACCCAGGTCGAGGTCGAGCCGCAGCAGGGACTCGGAGCGCGACGGGGGCGTCCCGCAGGGGTGGCCGTCCTCCCAGCGCCCGCCGCCCGCCTTGGCCAAGCAGTCCTCCGGAGCGGCCGCGGAGAAAGTGGCGGAGGAGGGCAGCGGGTCGCGGGGCGCCCGGGCGGAGAAGGGGAGGGAGGGGGCGCCGCTGACCGACATGGAGCGCTGCTGTTGCTGCCCCCCGCCGGGCGCCTCCTCCAGGTGCAGCCGCGGCGGCTTGGGGGGCGCCTGGTCTGGACCCGCAGCGCCGCCGAAGGTCGGCATGGAGACGGCGCTCTTCAGCAGGGTCCGGCATCCGCCGCTGGCCGGGTAATGGAAGGCGCGGCCCGAGCCCGGGGTGCCTCCACGCCCGGACCCCAGGCCGACCAGCAGGTCGCGCCGGCCCTGCAGGAAGCCCAGCTCCCCGAACATGTCGCCCTCGCCGTCGGGGCCGATGTGGGCACTGTGCCTGAAGTCGCCCAGCGGGGGGCTGATCATGTCGCCGGAGAGCACGTCGCGGAGCCGCAGCTTCTTGCCCCGCCGCGGAGTCGGGGTCTTCAGGTAGATGGGTGTCTTGGCCGGCATCCCTGGGGAGGAGCGCACGCGGAGAAGGGCTGCTAACGGCGGGGCGGGCAGCAGCCCCTTCTCCCCGCGGCTCCTGCGTCCGAGGCGGGTGATCCTGGCGACGCGACTCCGTCCGGGGCCTTCTTTCCTGGGGATCAGAGTGAGAGGCGGGCGTCAGCGGGGGGCGACCCAGGAATTCCCGCTCCCGCCCTCACCCATCTCCTGCTAGGCGAAGACCGCGATGGAGCCCCCTCGACAGTGGCCGGACAGGGCGGCTCGACTCAGTTCGCCTGCCTTCAGCAGAGTCTGAACCGGCGCAGCAGCACCCGAGAGAACGAGCCCGCTTCCTTCCGCCCCCTCCTCGTGGACCTGCCCGGCCTCCGCCCGCCACTTCGGGAGAAGAGTCTCTGGCAGTACCGCGACTGAGCGCCCTTCAAACCCTCCCCACCATTTCTGCCCTGATCGCCAGCCAAGGCACCGTCGCCACCCACTGGAGGGAAGACCCTCCCGCTCGCGGCCCCGGCAATGAGCTCAGCCCCCCTCACTTGCTAACGGGCCGGGCCACGTCGAGGGGCTTCCTGCCCCGGTGGGGCTGCGGAGGGGCCGAAGCCAAAAAGCGCTCCTGTTACTAAACGGGCTGCTGAGCCGCCGGCGGAGGCCCGGAAGGCACAGGGCATCGCTGGGCAGGAGAGAGAAGCTGGTGGGGGGCGAATCGTCCCATCCTGCCCCCCCCCCCGCAGAGGAGCCCACCAGGGACCTGAGCAGCGAGCGGCCCGTCTCTCGCTCCCTGCCCAAGGCCGGCCAGCCTCTGCCGCTGAGCCAGGCAGCCCCGACAGTCGCAGCCCCTTGCTGACCCTTCCACTCCGCGGGGCTCACGTACTCGCCTGCCACCACCGCGCTCCGGGAGCCCAGAGAACCGCCCGCCCGGGCTCCGGCCAACTCTGACGCAGAGCCAAAGTCCGGCTTAGGCCGGCGCCTCCCCCGCCCGCCTCGTCTCGACGGGGCCAGCGCCGAAGGCGGCGGGGGGCGCCAGTGAGGGCTTCACGCCCCGGCCCTTTCTGCGCGCGCGCCCTCCGCCTCGAGGGAAACCTGGGAGGCCCCCGCGGCCCTTCGAAGGCACTTTCTTTGGGGCGGGCGAGCTGAAGGACGACTCCATCCCCGCCAGTGGGGGACGAGGGAAGGGAACGGCGGCACGTGCTCCGAGGGAGGGACCCTCGAGGGCGGCCAAGTCCGGCAGAGGCTCTTGCGGTGGGACTCCGAAGCAGTCCCGGTCCTGCTTTCCAGAGGAGAAATGGCGGGCCCGGGCGGCGCCGAGCTCTCCCCCCACCCCAGCATCTTGGGCGGCTGGACAGGGGGGCTTCGGGCTGCCCAGGCAGATTAGCGGGAGCCCGGCTTGACCCGCGCTAATCCCCCGCGCTAATCTGAGCCCGAAGAGCCTGACCCACTTGCGCCAAAGTCGATCAACGCCCTGCCCGGCTCGCCTGCCGCCGGGGCCGCCAGTCCGGCCTCTCCAGGACCCTCCCCTCGGGGCTGCCAAACTGAAACCAGCCGCTCCGGGGATGGCAGGGCCAACGGACAGCCGCCCGCCTTCCCTGCGTGGGCTCCGTCCCAGCTGGGCCTGCCTGCAGTTGGTTCCCGCTGGGGAAGGGAAGCGAGAGGGCCCCGCACCGTCTGGTTCGCGGGGGGGGGGGGGGTTTCTTCCCTTCCCTGCCCAGGACACGGGGTCTCGGGCGGGTCCAGCCCTCGGGGGTCCCGGTGCCTGAGCACCGCCCAGCAGTTCTGGCCAGCCCCTCTGACTCCCAGGACTGCTCCCACCCCAGCAGAGAGAGCGAGCAGGGCCGAGGGGCAGCGGGGCTTTAGGACCCCCCCCCCCGATTCCACACAGCAAATGTTAAAATCACTGGATGGCTTAATGTCAGTGGTCAGTTCTGCATTGATGTATACAGTGGTACTTCTCATGAGCACCTCACACAACAAGCGGTTCACTTAACAAATAAAAATTTCCAAGAAATCTTGCTTCACACAACAAGTTCCGCTTCACTTAACAAGCAAGCGTGGTCTGGGCACACGTGCTATGCAGTCCTTTATAGGGCTGCCGGCCAGCGCTGCTACCTCTAAATGCCCCCAAGTTCCCCCACCAGCCACCTTGAACCTCCAGTAAGCCTCCCAGGAAAGTGTCTTTGATTGCAGCCTCCTAACCATGTCTACCCAGAAGTAAGCCCGATTGTGTTAAATGGGGCTTACTCCCAGGAAAGTATCTTTAGGATTGCAGTCTTAGTAGACTTTATGCACATTGAATGCATGTTTTGAACTCAGTGTTTTGTCATCATGTTTACATCCAGTTAATATTTTTCTATGAATATTTTGGGAGTTGTGGAACAAATCATCTGAGTTTCCATTATTTCCTATGGGAAAAACTGCTTCACTTAAAGAGGATTTCACTTAAAGAGTGAAACAAATTAAGCTCTTTATGTGAGGCACCACCGTATTCTCAACAAGCTCTAGCTTAGGGCCCACCCTCTGGGGGAGGAGCAAAAATGTACACTGTATTTCAGTTCAACAATCTATATATATATAAGGCATCTTCTTCATCATCATCGATTCATCAACACCCAGCCAAAACCGCCGGGCCTAGAACTGTGAAATTTGACGAGGGTGTTCCTTCCATGATGGAGGGATCCACTAAGAACCAGTTTTTGGAAATTCCAACCAGAAGGGGGTGAAAAAGGGGAGCGATGCGTTTTATAAAACTAATCTTCATCGTCATTACTGACTCATCAACACCCTGCCAAAACCGCCAGGCCTAGAAGCGTGAAATTTGGGGAGGGTGTTCCTTCTGCAATGGAGGGAGTCACTACAAACCAGTTTTTGGAAATTCCAACCGGAAGGGAGTGAAATGGGGTGCAATGTGTTTTCTTCCCAATACTTAGCATTGAATAATTGATGACTCATCAACATTCCGCCCCAACCCCTGGACCCAGAAGCATGAGATTTGGGGAGGGTGTTCCTTCTGTCACATGAACTCCCACCAAGAACTGATGTGGAGAAATTTAACCCTTGAGGGGCCATGGAAGAATGACCAACATCCAGCCAATTTGGTGTTCCATGCCTGGTGCACTGGGGGGATATTGTTCGGAGGAAGAGGTTGTACTGGAGAGGATGCTGCGCAGGGGGTGGGGGTTGCGCATGGGGGTTGATGCTGTGCATGGGGGATGTTGCAATTGGGGTTTGATGCGCGTGGGGGTTTGATGCGCATGGGGATGTTGCGCATGGGGACATGATGCAGATGGGGAATGATGCGCATGGGGGTTGTTGCGCAGGGGGGGTTGATGCGCATGGGGATGAACATGGGGAATGTTGTGCATGGGGGATTTGTGCATGAGTTGTTGATGACCATGGGAAGTTGATGCACATGGGGGTTGATGCGCATGGGGGAATATGCATCGGGGAATGATGCGCATGGGGAAATGATGTGCATAGGGGTTGTTGGACAAGGGGAGATGTTGCGCATCGGCAATGTTGCGCATGGGAGGTTGATGCGCATGGGGGATGTTGTGCATGGGGAGTTGATGCAAATGGGGGACTGATGCACATGGGGGATGAACATGGGGAATGTTGCGCATGGGGATGTTGCATATGGGTGGTTGATGAGCATGGGGGATGATGTACATAGGGGAGATGATGCATATGAACATGGGGATGTTGCACATGGGGTGGATGCGCATGTGGGTTGGTGTGCATGGGGAATTGATGTGCATTGGGGGATGAAGTACAGGGGAATTTTACTCCCGCAATGCGGGTACACTTTTTGCTAGTTACTTTGATAAAATACGTATTTTGTGATGTGCAAATGGCTTTGACACCTCTGAGGTCCATAAATTACCATCCAGCATCTCTATTCCACACAAAAAAGTGACAATTCGTTGTTGAAAAAGAACAGCTGGACATCATAAGGTCCCCATGATCTTCAATGGCTTAGGGCATGCCTGTGGGCCTCATGCGGGTCAGTACGAGGGTGCGCTTCTGTGTGCATTGCCCTGCGTGGCCGCCACAAAGCTGGTCTGGGCTGCCTGGCTCCTTCCCCTACCTGCCTCCTGGCACTCAGAGCGCTTCAGACCCTGTAGTGCTCACCCACCCGCATCCCCCGAAAGCAGCCTCAGCCTCTATCCCAGCTGCTGCCTACTGCCCTTGAGACCTACTCAGAAGTAAGCCCCGTTAAAGTCAATGAGGCTTACTCCCAAATTGCAGTGTGAGAGCCCAATGATGCATAGGGTGGGCTGTGATCCTCTCCAAGATTAATCTTGGAGATATGCTGCAACCCTAACCATGTCTACTCAGAAGGCCCATTGTACCCAGTGGGTCTTACTCCCAGGAAAGTGTGTTCAGGATTGCAGCATATCTCCAAGGTTAAGCTTGGAGAGGATCACAGCCCATCCTATGCATCATGCCTATTCAGATGTAAACCCCACTAAAGTCATTGAGGCTTACTCCCAAGTTGCAGTCTGAGAGCCCAATTCTAAGCTAAAAGGTTGGAGACCCCTGGCTTAGGGCCTCATCAGACCTAAATCCGGCCCCCTCAGCAATACAACCAGGGGGCTGAAAGACAAGTAGGGGTCAGAGAGCCATCAGGCCACCAAAACCACCACCACCCACCCTGTCCCTACAGCAGCCCCAACTCCACACCAGACTGTCCACGTGGCAGGCGACCTGCACCCCTCCAGCCAGACATCCAGGCCGCTCGACTGGCCTTGGCCCAGGTCAGGATCCACGTCTGTGGAAAAGGTGGGTTTTTAGGTCATATAATCTCAGGTCGGCTCAAGGGAAAGAGATAAGGGTTTGAGCTCCAGCCTCAGGTGCCAGAGTCCTGGATCCAGGAGGCCTGGATTTGGGGCAGGGTGCAGCACAGGGCCCAGCCAGAGCAGGCCTGAACCTCACTGCCACTGCCCTCCAAGGAAAACTGGCTTAAACTGAGTGCTGGGTTCCACTTCCCCCTGCTCTCCCCCCCAAAACACACACTGTGGGTATGAGGTTCCCTGGGCCAAAAACAAGCTACACTCAGGAGTCTGCCCTGCCAGGAGAATCTGCAAAGACCCAAGTCCTGCTCCCTACCCAGGCTTCAGCAGCCCCCTTGAAATGAAACCTTGCCCCACTCCACTTCCCCCCTGCCCCAAGCACTGCAAGCAACATCCTCCAAACACTTGATCCCACACGAGTGGCTTGGACTGTCCTGCTTTGTCCACAGCTGGCAGCCAGGCCTGACTGACAACTCTTGGGGAGACCTGAGCACTCCCATCAGCTCTAGGCTGCCCTCCACCTGCTGCTACCCAGGGCCACACTTGGAAGCAGGCTGCTCTGCTCCAGATTTCCTGTTGGCAGCTCAATCTTTGCGGGGTCCCTGGCAAAGGCCCTCCCAGAACAGAGAGCGCAGCCCCCAGAAGACACCCTCAGCTGGCTCCTGCAGCAAAGGTGCACGGACGGGACCTCCACAGTGAGCAGCCCATGCACTTGGGGACGGGGCTTCTGGAAACACTTTCCAAATGGTGCAGACACTTTGGTCACAAAAACACTTTTCCTGACCACCTTTCCAAAGCATACTGCAACTGGGCCAGAGGCGGAGCAGCAGCAGCCCCCACCCCACTCTGATCTACTCTAGGGTGGATCA
Source organism: Cryptoblepharus egeriae (assembly GCA_030015325.1). Classification (NCBI taxonomy): domain Eukaryota; kingdom Metazoa; phylum Chordata; class Lepidosauria; order Squamata; family Scincidae; genus Cryptoblepharus; species Cryptoblepharus egeriae. The sequence goes on from JAREYC010000021.1 coordinate 2,637,071, forward strand.
GACAGCCTGGCCTGTGCAGGATGGTGGTGACATCTCTCCAAAGGCAGGAGCAGTAAGTCAACCACTGCTCTTGAAGGGCTAGACCTGCACACAGGTGACCTCCTTCTCCTTTCAGGAGCAGAAGCTGAGTAGACAGCCAGTGGCTGCAGCTTCTCCAAAACATCCTGCTTGCTCCCTGCTTGAGGGGCAACTCTGGCAAGAGGTACAACCATGGGGGGAGGGAAGACCTGGGTGCTGCTAAAGTGGGGTTGCCCTAATGGTCTTCCACAAAACCAGGACAGGACCCCATGTCAAACTTGCCAGTCTGTGAATGCAATCCCCCCAAAGTGGGACAGTTCTGGTTTTCCGGGACATCTGCAAACTTCAGGGACAGGGACTCCTGCAAACTTCAGCTGAGCCTGAACCTGGCCATGCTCTGTAGCAGCGATCCAGGGGAAGGCTCTGCACTGCCCTTCCGTCTCTGCCTGGGAAACGGCACAGCCACGGCCACTGCTGAGCACTGGGAGGAGTGCAGAAGAGATACGAGGGTACTCAGGCAGAGAGGAATAATTTAATTTCAATACTACAAAGTCTTCTTTTGGTAGAATGCATTCTCTGGCCAGCGGCTGCTCCCAGGCACAGCCCTCTTGTTCTAACCCAACGGGGATCTTGTTGCAATCCAGCCCTTTCCAGGAAATGGCAGGAAAAACAGGGATTTCAAACAAAATCCAACACAATTACAAAAATAATTCAACATGGTTATTTCTCCATGGCAATTTTCACTGCACTAGATTTTTTTTAAAGGCTATGATACACATCCTGTGTTACAGTTCAGAAAGGAAGGTGGGCAGGTCTACAGGTGAGCAGGGCTGACAGCTTTGTCCCTGTCAGTCACAGGCTAGCGTCATCTTCTTTTACCCCCCCTCACTTCTACCCGTCCCACAAGCGACACAAGGAGGCCAGGGGGCTTGGAGGTGGCCCGCTGTGCGCAAAACGGACTTGCTTCTCACCTTTCCAAAGATTTGAAGACTGAATGATTCCAGGCAGACCTCACAAAAGGCCCTCGGATGCTGCCGGACAATACTGGTGAGGACTACTCAAGGTACTCTGATTACTTGCTTACAACGCAGCTTGGAGATTATACGGTACAGCACTGAGCAAAACCCAAACATTTTATGTACAAGTTATGTGGTCAAGGAGAGGAGGACTGGAATAAAAAAGGGGGCCGCACGGCCAGCTCTTCTGGATGCCAGGCTGCGTGCAAGTCTTCAATACTACTGACAGAACGGAGAGGCTGTGGGGTCAAAGCCTTTGAAGACGTCCTTTAAGGAGCCAGCGTCGTGTGGGTCGCCCTCCTGGGCAGGGCTGCTCCCCCCAAAGGGACTGCCTGCTCCCGACTTGGAGGCCTGCTTCACCATGCCATAGATGGGGGGCACTGGGAGGCTGTGCACACCAGGCTGCATGGCAGTCTCTGTAGCAGAGGCTGCGGGCGCTTTGGGCCGCAGGCGATTGTAGCTGTTGTACCTGTCAGTGGCTAGCTCCGCACTGGCCTTCTCCGCCTCAGGATGGTCCAGGGCCGAGCGGCGCAGAAACAAAGGCTCCTTGCCCCTGCTGCTTTTGCTGCTGTCGGGCCCCCTGCCAGATGGGCTTCCCTCCCCAGCCCACTCAGTCCCCATTGACGCAGCTTTGCTGCCTGAGCCCGAAGTCCTTGGATCATACAGGCTGATGCCACTGAGGACGCTGCTCTGGCCACTGCCTCTGCTCAGGCCTCCTGCTGTCAACAGCCGGGGGTCGTAAGGAGCAATGCTGGGTGCAGCCTCAGAACTGAAAGTGGGGCAGGCTGCTGAGGCAGTGGCTTCGGATGCCAGTTCCATGGACTTCTGTAGCCTGGGATCGTTGGGGGCTTTTCGCATTCGGGGATCGCTGGGCTTATCGCTGTGGCCCGGACTGCCAGAGGCATTGACTGTCTTTAAGATCCTGGAGAGCAGCTCGAAGTCGGGGAGGCTAGAGGCTGAGGCAGCAGCAGATTCGGTGGAGGTTGCAGCCCGCTGCCGGGGGTCAGAAAGGCTGGCACCCTGCGGCCGGTTCAGGCGTGGATCGAGGGCTGGCATGGGCTGGAGAGCAGCTGGGACAGGCACTGACTCCTGCTTGGGGATGGGCAGTGGGATCAGGTCCTCAGGGCTCCATAGGACAAGGCGAGCAAAGTTGGGCCTGAGCAGGACCATGTCCTTCTTGATGTGGCTAAACTGCTGCAGCTGGCAGCGTGGGTCCCTCAGGGCATGGCCAGGCATGGGCTCAAGGGGGATGGTGACTGGCTTGTCCCGCAACATCCGCTCCCCCTCCTCTGCCTCAGCAGCCTTGTGACCGAGGGTGGGGCTGGAATGCAGCATGTCTGGCTTAAGGCCAGAGGGAGGAATGTGCCGGACCAACCTTGGGTCAGTCAGTCCCCACTCCCCGGCAGCAAGAGGCTCCACGTTCCGAGACAGCCGGGGGTCCCGCAGGAGGCGAGGATCGGTTGGCCGGCCACCCACTGCTGGCTGGGCTTTCTGGAGGCGAGGGTCCCCTCTGCTGCCGGGCACATCTTCGTGGGTCCGGTTGGAGCTCTGCTGCCGCAGCGTCTTCAAGATGGAGCTGACACTGCCACCACCATCATCCTCATCGCTGGAGTACCAGTTGCCAGTGTCACCTGGGGTGGGGGAAGCAAGAAAGGGGTCACATAGTGAGCCACTGGAGCGGTACTCAAATTGGGCAGATGGCATCTCAGATGGGGCAGTAGCTGCATTTCAGCCGACCACCTGCCCTCTCCAAAGCAGTCTCGTCACAGTGCCAAATTAGACAGGAAGGAAGTCCACAGAGGACAGGACTCTGGCTTCTGCACACGGCCTCTCTGGTCTGCTCAACCTGACCACAATATACCTTCACCCTGTGGGACACAGGAGGCCAGGACACCTTCTCTGCAGCACATGCCCACTCCATCTTTTGGCCTGCCCTCTACCTTAAGGTGCTAAGTTAGACAGGCCAACAAGAAAGGCAGTGTCACGACGTGGGGAGAGGTGGCCCACGCCTGTTTGCTGCAGGTTGCGCAAAGCATTCCTTTGCTACTATCTGCATACAAGGAGCAGCCCAGGCAGCAGAAAAGGGGAACCCTTCAAGCCATGGGGAGGAGGTGCTGCCTAAGTCCGGCTGCCCAGAAGGAAGGGGCATACTTGGCTTGGCAGCACAACATGTGAGCGGGATCTTGGAGTAGCCGTGGATCACAAGCTGAACATGAGCCAGCAGTGTGATGTGTCTGCAAAGAAGGCAAATGCCATTCTAGGTTGCATTAAGAGGTCTGTAGCTTCCAAGTCACGAGAAGTTCTAGTTCCTCTTTACTCTGCATTGGTCAGACCTCACCTTGAGTCCTGTGTTCAGTTCTGGGCACCTCACTTGAAGAGAGATGCAGCCAAACTGGAGCAAGTCCAGAGGAGAGCGACAAGAATAATCAGTGGGATGGAAGGGAAGCCCTACCAGGAAAGGTTGGGGGGACTTGGGATGTTCAGCCTGGAGAAGAGGAGGCTGAGGGGAGACATGATTCCCTCTTCAGATACCTGAAGGGCTGTCATAGGGAGGAAGGGGCCAATTTGTTCTTAGATGCTTCTGAAAGCAGAACTAGAACCAATGGGGACAAACTGCAAGAGAGGAGATTCCGGTTGGAGATCCGGAAAAAATTCCTGACGGTGAGGGGTTCGGCAGTGGAAGAGATGCCAAGGGAGGTGGTGGGCTCTCCCTCACTGGGGATCTTCAAGCAGAGGCTTGATGAGCACCTGTTGGAGATGCTCTAGGAGGAATTCCTGCTGCAGGCAGGGGGTTGGACTAGATGACCTACTAGGTCCCTTCCAACTCTTATGATTCTGTAAGGGGGCTGGGGGCCACTGGAGCCACTTGCCTTCCTCATGCTCCCGTTCCTGCCTGCCCCCTTCGGCCTGCCGACGAGCTCGCTCCTCCTCCTCCTGCTGTTTGAGCTGGATGCGCAGGTACAGGGCCTTCTGGGTGGAGGGCAGGAAGTCGGGCGCACCACTGGGGAGAGGAAACTTCAGGATTGTTCCCTCGCACAGGGAGTCTGGGTCCAGTGAGGGGTCTGGAAAGAGGCTCTCCCTGGGCAGCTCCTCCATCTCCTCGTAATTCCCATAGACTTCTGCCAAGGAGAGCAAGCAAAGCACTGGTGAGATCACCAGATAGGGTCTCAGCAAGCCATGGACTCCCTTGAAAGAACACACTGCAGGCCCACTCTGGCAAGGACCATATATGGCCACATATGGCCATCCCAGTCCCCCCAAGCCATGCAACAGGTGCTTACCAGGGCCGACTATCAAGCTGGGGTCCATTTCCATGCCTTCTGGCTGCTGGTAGAAACCTTCGTAGAAGTCTTCTGCTGGTGGGCCGGGAGGCATCTCCTCAGGGCCAAAGGGCATCATTGGGGGGCCTGGGGCCATTGGAGGACCAGGGGGCATTCCTGAGCCCATTGGCATATCTGGGCATATGTCTGGGCACATATCTGGGGGCATGTCTGGGCATACGTCTTGGGGAAGCATGTCCGGGGGCATATCAGGAAACCGAGACGGAGACATCCCTGGGTGCCTGGAAGAGAACAGAACGTAATCAGCTCAGGACAGTTCCAAATGCCCCCCAGAGGTGGGCCTTGCCATTTAGGGAAGCAAGATTGGAAAGTTTCTGATTGGAAAGCAGTGCAGAGGGTGGTGAGGAAGGCGGAAAAGATCATCCAAAGTCCACTCCCTTCCATCCAGGACATTCCACAAAAGCGATGCTCGAGTAGGGTTTGCAGTCTGTTCAGAGTGCTACTTGTCCCCTTCATCACCTCTTCTCCTTGTTACCCTCCGGGAAGAGGCTCCAGAGCATTCGCAGCACAACATCCAGATTCTGTTCCAGACTGCGTCAAATGAGTGAACTCTCCAGCTGCCTCTTTCCACCATGTTTTTCAAAACGGACAAAATTCATTTGATCAACATGTTCGTGCTTATTTTGGTACTGATTTAATGGAGGTGCGTTGTTAGAAATTGTAGGAGTTTTACTCCAGTGAGCATGCAACTCCCTTTGTGCGTACTAGTGGGCGTGCACCCGTGCGTGCCCCGTAAAAGTGACAACAAAGGTCTATCTATCTATCCATCCGTCCATCCATCATTCCAGACCGGCTGAGGAAACGGACTGGCTGACCACATGCAACCAGCAGTCCTTGGACAGGAGCTCAATGATCACCAGCTCTATTCCCCCCCCCCACGAGAGGAACAGTGGCACTTACCTCACCCCCAGCTTCTCGGCCAGCTGCCCCGTTGGCCTCACTACAATCTCAAAGAGTGAGGGGATCTTTTTGTACAAGTCCTGCTGTTGCTGCAACTGCTGTGGCGAAAGGGGCTCATGGGGTGGAGGTGCCATCTGGGTTGGTCCTGGAGCTGGCAGGGGTGGTGGTGGTGGTGGTGGTGGTGGCGGCACAGGGGGTCCTCCAGGCATTGGCCGGCCATTGGGAGATGTTGGTGCTGGTGGTCCAGGTAGCCGAGGTGGGGTGGGCAGGAGCCCCACTCCAGGTGGGGGTTTGGGCAGGGGGTTGATGCCCTGCTTCTTCAGCTCCTCTACCTCCTTCTCATCCTCTGCTCCTGCCTCAGCATCTTCTGCCAGCATCTGAGAGAATGAAAACCAAACCATATGCAAGGTGATGGAGGAGGCACAGCTACAGACTAACTTTCCCCCAAGGAGCACCCAGCAGTCCCTGACCTTCGTTAGGGAAGAGTTGTGGGTGTGCTGGTCGCAGCCAAAACAGCCTCTCCGTGGCTGCTTTTGTGGTGCTCCACGGGCATCACTTACCTTGTCCAGAAGCTCTTGGGTCTCTTCTGTGAGCGGCTCGTGGGAGAACATGCACTCGTCGCCATTGATGCAGATTCCTGTAGTGTGGTAGAGCTTGCAAGGGAATTCCCGTGTTGGCATTAAGGAAAGTGAACCCCTCTCAGGCTGAACTGCTGCATCAAGGCTGTGAGATCTGTCTGCAGCGGCCCCCTCCCCGGGACTGGCTGCTGGACCACCAACCCTTTCAGGACAAGACCGGGCCATGATCATGTGCTCGGTTCAACCCCAGGAGACTGAAGGCCATGTGCCTCTAGTCCAAACTCTAGCAGGTGGAGGGGGGAGGCTGGCAATGCCCAATTTCCTCTCCCCCAATTCAGTGAAGACTCAGGCTTGGAGCCCAGCTTTGCTCAGAAAGGATATCATGCATGTAGGGACAGTTCTCCGCTCTGGCACAGTAGCCAGTGATGTAAAACTTGCACAGTTCCCGCTTCTTTGGTAACTCAAAGTCATGGCTGAAGTTGCAGTGCTCTCCCTGTCGGGAGGAAGCAGACGGCGGCACCGCTGAGTCAGTCGCAAAGAGGAACCCACCAAGAGCCCTGCTGGATCAGGCCAACGGCCCACCCGGACCAGCTGCCCACCAGACAGTGGGCAGGTGCATTCTGGAGCTGCAGTCAAAATCTACGTCTTGTTGCTACATTTATGCATCAAGGTCTGTAATCTGTCCTTGAGTTTTCTCCCATAACTCAGCCCACTCCTATTTTAAGGCAGAAAGGTCAGGGGTCATCAATCTTCTGTGGCAATGAGTTCCACAGCTTAACTACACTCTGTGTCAAGAAATGCTTCTGTTTGTCTGCCCAGTTCTCCTGCCGTTCAGTTTGAGTGGATGCCCCTCACGGTGGGGTTGCCAGTGAGTGGCCCACTGTTGGTTAAAGCTGCCACTCACTGGCTTCCTTTCGTGCTTTCAGCATTTTCTATACTGCATGTTGATACTTATGCTAGAAAACGGGCATACAAGCCTTTTCAACGAGCAAAGACCCCGACCCAATTAAGCTCACCACAGGGTGGCCTCTTCCCTGCCCCATCACTCAACTCTGTTCAGAAGGGAGGGCAATACTGGGAGGGGGTCCTGGAGTCCTCCATTGCATCCCACTAAGGCTGAACTCTTCCTGGCCTTGAGCCCTGACACTGAAGCACGGAGGGGGGGGGAACCCCAGTGGGGATGGGGAGGAAATGGGGAAAGGCCTGCTAACTCAACAGAAAGCAAACAAGCACTGGGCAACCATTGAAAACTGGCTTTTAAGATGGGCAGGCAGGGCAGAAGTGCTTCTTCACAGGAAGGGGGGCTCTGGGAGCCTGGCCCCTCGTGCCTCGCACCACTCCCTCTGGGATCGCCTGCACAGGGTGCACTCACTGGGGCTTCTTTCTTCCCTTGTACGTGCAAGCTGCCCAGAGGCATAGCTTCCACCATTGCCTGGATCTTTCTCCAAGGGCTCCTGGGGCACAGTAGGCCTCCTACTACTGGGCTATCAGGCTGGCACCTTGTTGTGACTGGAATGCCAGCCTTTCCTTTGGGCCTGGTTGACATCTGTTTGATGGGCTGCCAGGAATCAGCACTCTGGTGACAGGAGAGGTCTGGACCTTCTGGCTGCAAGCCTGCCCAAGCCACTGAGCTCCTGCAGAGGAAGGTAGTGCAGATCCTGTGCCTGGATGGGTGTGCCCTGAGCAGTGGGCAGAACGTGCCAGGCTATCAGCCTCCAACAGAAGCCCTGCTCACCAAAGCCACATTTGAGACCACCCCGGGCCGCCACCAGCCAAAACTTACCCAGGTGCACCTGCCCTCAACGAAGTATTTGCAGATCACTTTTCCCTTCCTGTCAGATTTATCGTGGTCGTTCCGCCTGTAACTGCCGCCTCCGCCATCCTAAGGGAATTGCAGATTGACTTCACTTAAAGCATTTACTACCTTCACAACGCCACTCCCACCACCCCCACCCTCACAGCCATTATTACTCAGGCAGCCCCCGGAGCAGAACAAGCAAGCTAAGTATTTGCACAGCGTCTGAAGGAGGACAAGAGGCCCCTGGCAGAAGGGTTGGGGCTAGCACTGAAAAGGCCCTGCCAGGCTTCAGAGGAGGATCCAGGAAGGCAGTGGGTCTCCTTAAGGCAGTGGTTCTTCAGCATTTCAGCCTGCAACCCCCTATAAGAAGGTCAGTCTGTCTGGGCCCCACGAAGTGATGGCATAGGAGGAAGTGACATCAGAGAGGAAGTGATATTACTGTGATACTTGCTTCCATGTCTACCCGGAAATAAGTTCCATTGTGTTCAATTAGTTTACTCCCACAGAAGTTTGGATTGCAGCCTGAGTGCCCCATTCTAAGATGGCAGTGCTCAGTATTAGATGATAAGATGGTGGCGCCCAGCTTATTACGGCCCCCCCTTGAGAACCACTGCCTTATCCGAGTCCAAGTTATTTAGGCCTTGAACGGCTTCTTCACTCGAGCCCAGAAACAAACTGACAGCCAGTGCAACTCCCACAAGATCAAGGCAAGGGGATCACGGCAGACACAGCCCCAGTCAAGAGCCTGCCTGCTGCCGACCCACGTGGATTGCATGAGGACAGTCTTTCTGCAGGAGAGAATCACCCACATCTGCCACTACAGGGCGCCCCTTTCCTCCCCCAGAAGAACTCCCAAAGCAGGATGCAGTGCAGACAGTGAACTTGCTCCTGGAGGAGCCTGCAACCCCCAACCAGTGGGCAGCGCCTCCCTCCCCTGCTCTCACCGCCATCAACAGGCTCTCCACCAGAGCAGTTCCACCCCAAATCCCAACTGAAAAGGAAATGGACCATCGGCTTCACCTGAACAGCCTTGCGAGCTGATGAAAGGAGTCAGAGCAGTTACACTCCAGAGGATGCAAGGGAGCCTAAAGCCCTGCTCTGGAGACCCACACGCAGCCCAGGCAAGACAATCACTCACCCCCATGTCATCATCATAGTAGTCATCGTCCTCATTCAGGCCTTTGCCCATGCCTCCTCTTCCTCGGCCTCTCCCCCGACCAGCCCCCTTGCCTCGCCCTCTGGAGCCGCGGCCTCGGCCACGACCTGAATCAGAAACAACGCCAAGGAGAAAACTTGTTTTTAAAAAGACGCTGGCGACACAGCAGCAGGAGCACCAACAAAGCAACGGCTGAGGAGGCAACAAGACACAGATTAAAGAGTCACACACTCTTTGGCCCCCTGCCTGAGGCCTCCTACAGACAGCAAGGCCACGATACACACCTCGTCCTCTCCCTTCCTTACTCCTGCGATACTGATTCAGCTCTTTAGAGTAGTCGTCATAGTCCTCCTCGCCTGCAGGATCCTCACCTTCGCAGTACTGTCATTGGAAAAGGCAAAATATTAGCCGGAGCAGCAGAAGCTTCTGCGTTGTCCCCAAAGGAAGAAGAGGCCCCATGGAAAAGCCTTGCCCTTCAGCTCACCTCCATTTCTTCATCATACATTTCATCCTCGTCCTCTGGGTGATCCCTCTCTCTGCCACAGCCACCTCGACCCATGCCTCGTCCTCTCATCCCTCCCCGTCCACGGCCACGGTAGCCTCGCCCTCTTCCTCCTGCCAACAGAAGCCAGGTGAGAGGAACACTATCAGAAAGTACATGGTAGTGACAGCCCACCAGATGCCAACATGAGCGATCTGGTTGCGGGACATGAGAAGCAAGACCCAAGTGCTTCACAGCAGTGGTTGTCACCCTTTTTCATCTCCCGGCACACTTAACAAGGCACTGAAATTGTCAAGACACACCATGAATTGTTTTTACCACTGACAAGGCACACAAGGCTGTTCAATTTTCCTGTTAATGAATGTCAATCCCCAAATCCCCCAAATTCCCCAGTCCAACCAGGGGACTGGTTGAAAATCACTGCTCTACAGGAATAGTAACTTGTAGGAGAGAGGCAGCAAGGCTATGAAGGGAGCGATGGGGAACCAGTGCGAGGCTGGCACTCCTAAGGCCCTGAGCCAGTCTGACTCGAGGCTGGCCAGGATAAGTGCCCAAGCATCTCTCCTGCCAGAGTTGCCCAAGAGGGGTATCCAGATTGGCAGAGCCACAACACTCTGATCAGAGAAGGACGGCACTGCCTCTCTCTACCTCTCTCTCACATGCAAACACACCCTGGCCACTATCTGCGCTCAGAAACTTGAATTTATTGGGGCACAACAAAAAATCTGCAGATTCCAGAGAGCCGCACAGTTGCCTTTTCAGGGACCAAATTTAGCTCCCCGGCCTGTGGGCACAGGCAAGAAACAAGCAGCATCTTGGCCTCCTCACAAAACTTGGAGGTGGGATGGAAAAGGCCAGCGCACCTCCTCGCCCTCTATGCGAACCCTCCTTTGCCCTTCGGTATTGGTTCAGCTCCTTGGTGAAGTCGTCGTACTCCTCTTTTCCCATGTCCCTGTCATCGTCCCCCTCATAGTCACAGTAGCCCTCGTTCTCGTAGTCATCATAGATGGGGTAGCTCTTGCTCTCCATTTTGGAATAGATTTTCTTTGGACCACAGTGAGACGATGAGTATTGCTGGTGGGGCTAGAAGCAAACAGACACAGGGAAGCAACGAGGACCATGAGCAGGCTGAAGACGGCAACCACTCACTCTCCCACCCAACTAGCAAGCAGATGCGCTATCAGCCCACCACCCACAGTTCAGCCCCCAGCCGTCTGCCACAACCCGACCAGCTGAATATTGAGCTACTCCCCACTGCTGAAGGCAGGCAGTACTCACTGGAGGGTAGAGGGGACTGTACTCCCTGTACTTGCGATGCCCCTTCTCGCCAGGACTGAAGTCTGAGTCTTCGCTGTAGTCTGAGAAGTCGTCACTCGAAGAGGCATGGCGCTGTAAGGCAAGGACGTTACAAGCCGGTGGGTACTGGGGACTCTTCCTGACCCAATTCAAGCTCTTTCCTTTAAACCCCTTTCTCTCTCTCTGATGCTTCTGAACTTTAAATGTTCACAGCGTGTGTATTCTCCATCGCTCACCTGAGGACCTCCCCAAATAGGTATTTCCTCGGTGGCCAAAGAGTAACTTCTGAGCTTCAAAAGCAAGCATAGGGCTTTCAGGGGTTACAGGAATGCAAGTTCCCAGAAGACCCAAGGATTTTATAAGGTGTTTCTTACACAAGTTGCACAAACCTTGGTCTCCCCATATTCATTTCCTCCAAGCAAATCTGACAAAGGCTGCAATCCTAACCACACTTTCCTAGGAATAAATACTATTGTAAACAATGGAATTTACTTCTGCGTAGACATGCTTAGGATTGCACAGTAAGAACTTGGTTTTTAACATCACAGTCTTTTTTAGAGCCAATGCTTGACTTAGGGCGCAATCCAGAGTAACTACGTGGAGACCTTGCTCCGGTGTAAGAACAATTTGCTCTGGATTGCAATATGAATTTCCCATAGGTTTTCATTAGGTGGCGCAGTAACTATGGGTGCACGTAATGTCTCTTACTTGCTCCCGTAGTTACTCTGGATTGTAGGGTTAGTCATGCTTTTGGCCATGTTTGTGTCAATGCTGCCTGCTCTGCTCCATTCCTGTGACCCTACTGCTCCTGGGCCCTCCCAATCATGGCCTCTGCTCCGCTCCACAATTCCACTGACCCACATCCCACTGACCCAGCAGATACAGCAGATCCTCTCTGAGGGACCTGACTGCAGGAAGGCAGCTTGTACACACCCCATCCCAACCTGGCCAGGCTCCCTGGGATAGGAGGGGGCTGCTCCTACCTTGTGCTTAGACTTCCTCTTTTTCTTTGATCTGCGCTTCTCTTTCTCCCGCTCCTTCCGGCGCTTTCGCTTCCTCCGGTGACCCTTCTCCTCATCTGTGTCACTGTGATGCTTTTCATTCTTTTCCTTCCGACTCCGCTCATGCGACTCTGGAGAAACATGGGCGTCCTCTCCTCCGTCATCCTCCAGCTCCCCTTCCTCCAACTCCCCATCCTCCCTGAAAAGACAACAGAGTCAGCGTCATTTGGACAGAACCAAGCAAGAAGGGCAGAGACACATCCCAACATCAGAAACAATAGCCAGGCACCACCTGACCACTAAAAGCCCCCCCCCCATATGAAAGTCATGTGGGAAAAGGGTCCATGCAGAGCAGCCCTCCCCTGGGAACAGTCCCAGCCCTACAGTGCGCAGGACATGGAGAGCAGAGGCCAAGTCCCAGGACAACATGCCCGGGACAGGGGAAATATGTGCACTCACCTACCCAGTCATGCCAGCTAATCTACCCCCCAATGAAGATCACACACACATATAGCCACTGCTAAACTGAGTATGGAGACGCATAGCAGCAGCTAAGAGCAGGATGCAGTGAAAACTGTTGCTGTTTGCAGCTAGCCAAAAAGGGAGGCCTTCATTACCCTTTGGGTGCTGCTACAGAACAAAGTTTTATGACAACCCGCAGAGTGGTTTTGTCACCTCCAGAGGGTAGACATTCCCACGCCACCCCACCTGAAATCCAAGAGCACTGCCCCACTCGCACTCGCACCCCACCTGAAAGTCATTCATTCAAAAAGCGCCTGCCCCACCACTGAGTGTCACTTCCTGTTAATGGAAACACACTGACATCTTCATCGTCCTCACGAAAGACACTGCAGAGGCTGCGCTGAGAATCAGTGTTTGGACTCAAAGCCGGGAAAGAAGGTCCTCACTACTTGCTCACAACCACTACGGCCACTCACAGGCTCAGGATGACCAGAATGAAACTTTGTAAAGGAAATCTAAAAGTCAAGCACTCCCACCAGGTGTCAGTCGGCTTAAGCCTGGCCTCCCACTCTGAGCTGGCTGTGGCTCTGAAAGGGTTGTGTGACATCCTCGGCTGCTTAGAGGAAAGGGGCACAGTTGGAAAGCAGTGTCAGTTCTGGCTCTGACTCAGCCAGGATCTCTCAATAGTTTTGATCAGGTAATGCAGGCACATCCATGCAACACAATTCAAGCCTGCCCACTAACAGCAGCCAAGTCCCCAGCAGTGTCCTTGAGCTTTTCAGCCAGAAGGTGCCACAGAGGGACCTTAAGAAGCCATGTTCTCAGATCCAAGCAAGTGCTGGCCCAGGCAGACACTGGGGGGATTCTGTGTCGCACATGACATGTTTGGAGAAAACTGTGTAGCAGAAGGGAAAGGAAGGTGGACACTCTTAGACACCAGCAGTGCAGAAATCACACTTGGGCCCAGAGCCTGGGAGTCTCATAGGGTTGAACTGGCCATCTCTGTGCCTCCCCTCTGAGTGGGCACTTGACACTGAAACCAAAATCTCAGGGGTGAGGATCACTGACGTTCAACTTGGGAGTGTTTCAGTCAGAGAACCCTGCCTGTGACATGCAGGACTGCTTTGTGCCCGAGACTGCCAGGTCAAGTGCTTGTGGCTTTCCCTGCATCCCAGTATTTAAACAGTGTACTTGGGGAAGCGTGCACTTAATACAGTGGAGAACAACCATGGAGAGAGGACACACAGGTGCACACACTCACACTTATCCTTTCTGGTGTAAACCAACATAATACTTGCAGGGACTGCTGAGCTCCCAAAAATGCCAAGATGCCAGGCTCTCCTCTCCTACAACTTCGCGCAGAGCCGGGTCCTTCACAAGGGGGTGAAAGAGGAAAGGCTTTCCTGGTGCATCAATTCATTCCCTTCCTCTCAGGTAAGAGACCCCTTGTTCCTGCAATTGCTTTAGCAGGACACCCCATGGTGGACAGGCTGCTTCTGGAAGAGTGCCAGAACACCACACAGTTCTCAGCCGCCCCTCCTGACATTAAAGGTGAGCAACCATCTCTCCACACAGAGGCACACTCAAGACGCATACGCAACACGGCAATGTGTGGAAAGCAGGGGCAATGCTGCCGCTGCCGCCACCATCACCTCCTTCAGTAGCACAGGAACCCCAGAGAGAGCACGTTACTTGATTCTGAACGCATCATCCTTTTAACAGCACCACAGCTCAAGCTGTGGAGCCTCTGAAAACAGCTTGAAAAAGCAAAGCAAGATTCTCTGAGGCCTCCTGCCACACCCCACAGAGGACTGTTTTAGGAAAGGGATTTCCAACTGCACAGAAGTGTGTGGGGGACAGAAGGGAAGAGGGAGCCATGAGTTCCGGGGCTGCTGGCTCAGGTCTCTGCCACCCACTTTCCTGGAGCAGCAGGCACTGGTCCTTTTACCCGACACCCCACCAAATCTATGCCTCGTGCCTTCCAAAGGCACTGGAGACTTATGTTGACACAGTACAAACCAGCACGTTAAATAAAGGGGATCTGAAACCAAGTGGCTTCAGGCTATGTGACAACAAGCAATTCCTCTGAGCAAGTCTGAGTAAAAGTGCGATTACTGAAAGCTACAGGGCTCTGCCAACTCCACAGGAGAGCTCGCCATGCGGGTTCACTCTGGTTGGAGAGCAAAGCAGCACAGTTGCCATGTGGCATTAAGGGGGGAGTGCTGGCCTGGCGGGTGGCTCACCACAGGGGTTTTTCTCAGTAGCCAGCCCCACCCCACAGAATGCTGGGCTGCACAAAGCACAGCTTCACAGTCACCCTGTGTGACCTCACAATTGCACGCCTGGAACCTGGAACAATTGCACGCAAGGCCTCCTCCTTTTCTCCTGGGGAGCCACCACAGGGCACAAGCAGCAGCTTCTGCCAAAAGCGCAAGGCCCCCAGCACTGCACTCTGGAAGAGGAAAAAAGCACGGAAGCCTCCAGACCGGGTGGTGGGGGAGTAACGGTGAGAGCGGCACAAAGGACGGCAGATTCACGGATACAACTAGGAGAGGGACATACTTTTCCAGGCCTAGAGCAGCAGCCCCATGCTGAAAGGCAGAAGAAGGGATGAAAAGAAAGGAGCTGGGAGGAAGAAGGGGAGACACAATGCACTGCAGAAGAACCACTTGGAGGAACAAAAGACAGAGACTTCCAGGGAGAAGCAATACAGGAAGACAGCAGGTCAAGAAATCCCTTTCAGAAGAATACCCTGAAGACCCTCGGGAGGAATTGCAGGCCAGGATCCTGCTGCAAGGGGAAGTGACATGTTGAAGTGGGTCTGCTCTCTTGGAGGACTGAGGGGGATCAAGCACTTGATTGCATTGCAGGAAACAGGCATGTTCTTGGTAAGGACGATATTCACCCTCCTGCTCTGTGCCTCAAACTGGACACAAACCAAACACAGAAAATCCAGAAAGCACCTCTGCTGCCCTCTGATGGTGCTCAAGCCCAGGGCTGAGCAAAACCCTCCCGACAGGCCGCCAGTGAAGCAGAGGAAGCACATCTCCCTCGCCCTGTCTCTGGGCACACAGGAAGACAGCAGAAGGGAGAAGTACCTCCTCCAGGGCCATCGTGTTGTGCCCCAACCGTCCAGCCTGCAACCAGGCTGGGCAGAGAACACAGCCTTTAAGGAAAGTGGAAATGCCGCCATTCGTTCCTCTGGACCACACAGGCAAGGAATCCGGGGAACTCTGGGGAGGTGAACCGCCAACAACCACGAAAACACGATGCAGGAAATCACAAGCCCAAACCACGTTTGCACCAACAATACTTTAAGCAAACACACACGAACGTGCCGGACACCCCGTGAGCGTCTCCACCTGCGACTTTGCACAGCAGGCAAACGTGTGACTTCTGGCGCTACAAAACATCACTATCAGGCCGGCAAAGGCTTACTGGTCAACCCAAACGCCAGCAGAACAAGCAACACCGTCACTTAAGCACGCAGGGCCCCAATCCCAAGGCTGCCAACACGGCACCTGCACAGGAGTCGGCCTTGCCGAATTCAGGAGATGCTCAGGACGGGGCCAGTTTCCACCCCTGCAGCTGATGGTTCTGCATCTTGCTCACTACCAGACAGAGACCCCAAAGCCTCTTAGGGGACTGTCGCCTGCAGGCCACTCGCACTGGAGACTGAGCCCTGCCGGGGGACGTCTGAGGCAAGCCTCAGGCACCAGCCCTTCCTGGGCAGAAGGAGGGGAGAAGCCAGAGGTGCTGTTGTTGCCGCAGCTCTTCCAAAAGTGAGCAACCCCGAGTCCCGCAGAGGAAGGTTAGCATCCAAAGGGACAGCAGTCCGTGTGCCCCTCCAGGCCTCCCACCCTCTCGGCCCCCTTGGAATCCGGCCCCCACGGTCACTAGAAGGAGCCTTTGGGGACAGCACTAACTTGGCCTGCTCCAGAAAGTCCTTTCCCTTCTCGGCCAGCCAGACGTCTGCCCTGCAAGCAGCACGGCCCTGGGGGAGGAGGGCCCTTGGCGGCCTCTCTGCTCTCCCAGCCGGAGGAGGCCACAATCCCTCCACTGCAGGCCGGCCGAGCAGTTAATTCAGTGGCTGTTTCAGGGACTGCTTTTCTCTCGGAGTCGACTGACAGGGAGCTCCATCCCCACCTCCAGCCTGGACAGTCTGCTCTGAAGTGGCTGCTGCGTCCAGTGAGCCTCTCCCAGGAAAGCACTGAGGATGCAGCCTCAGCTCCAGTTTCTGGAGTGAAGGGGCAGGAACAGCCTCCTCCACCAGCCCTGCTGCTGCTGCTGCAGTGGAGCCTCCTCCGCCAAGACTCTGCTGGGCCTCCGGGACCATCCAGAGTCGGTCTCAGGGCCTGTGGGTGCGGGGCAGCGTCAGTGTCTGCAGCCCTGAATGCTTTCCTGGGAGGAGGCCCACTGGAGGCAGCGGGACCCATCAGAGCAGAGGCTGGGCCGCCTGTGGCTGGCAGCAGCCCCTCCGCTGAGGCCTCTGGGCCAGGAGGGCAGGGGCGCCAGAGCACCCCGCAGGCGCTGAGGGGCCTCTCTCTCTTCCCTGGGACTGGGCGCCAGGAGGGCAGCCAGCCCAGCGCAGAGGCCTGGGACCTGCCGGGCCTGCTGCTGGGCCTCCGTGTCTGGGCCGAGTCTGGGCGGAGGCTGCGGCCCAGCGAGGCCTGGCTGCTGCGGTGCTTGGTGTGAGGCCGGTGTTTGTGCCACTTGTGCTGGGCCTGCGGGGCTCCGGGGCTGGCTGGCTGGCTGTGCTTCTGCAGACTTCGGCGCCACCAACAGCTACTTACCGAGACGGCCCCGCCGCCCCCCCGCCCGCCTGTCCGCCCGCGGAGGGAGCGAGGGAGGCGGAGGGAGGGAGGGCGGCCTGCGCTCGGAGCCCCTGCCCTCCCGCCCTCCCTCCCGCGGCCGGGGTGGGTACGGACCTTTCGTCCGGGCCGGGCCCGAGGAGGTGTAGGAGGAGCGGCCGGGCGCCGCGGAGGGAGTCGGTGCTGCCGGAGGGCGAGGGGGGGCTGGCGGGGGGCGAGGGCGGGGGCGCGCGGCCGGGGCTCTCCACCGCCATGGGCGGGGAGGTCACTCGTCGGGCACTACTGCGGCCGGGCAGCTCCGGGCTCGCGGGCGGCGCTGCTGCTGCGCGGAGAGAGAGAGACAGAGGGCGGGCGGGAGGCCGCAACACACAAAATGGCGCCCGTGGCGCCGCCCCGCCTGCCCGGCCTGGCCTCGCTCTGCCGCCTCCAGCAGGCCCCGCCCCCGCGCCGGAAACGCCCGAGCGCCTCCGGAAGCGGCCGAAGGAGCCCTGCGTCTGACGTCACGCGCCAGGGTCACGTGGCTTCCGCGCCAGCGCCGCCATTCAAAGCCGGCCGAGGAGGGGGAGGGGCGGCCATGGCGGCGGAGAGAGAGACCCGGGCCGGGCCCGAGGGAGGCGTCTCCGGACAGGCCTTCAGCGAGGAGGAGGCCGCGCAGTACGACCGCCAGATACGCCTTTGGGGGCTGGACGCGCAGAAGCGGTGAGGGCGGGGGGCGGGCGGGCGGGCGGGCGGGGAGGGGGACCAGCCCCCCGACTCTCCCTCAGGCCCCCCTTCAGCCCTCCCTGAGTCCCCCTCAGGTCCCACTCAGCCCCCCTGACTCCCTCTCAGGCGCCCCTTCAGCCCCCCTCAGGTCCCACTCAGCCCCCCTTAGGCCTCCTTCAGCCCCCCTCAGGCCCCTTGAGTCCCCCTGAGGTCACTTTTAGCCCCCCTGAGTCATTCTGAGGCCCCCTTCAGCCCCCCTTTGGTCCCCTTGAGTCCCCCTCAGGTCCCCTTCAGCCCCCCCAAGTCACCCTCAGGCCCCCTGAGCTCCCTTCAGCCCCCCCCCCCCCGATCCTCCCTCAGCCCCCTTGAGTCCTCCTGACGCTTCTCTCCTCAGCCTGCGGGGGTCGCGTGTGCTGCTGGCAGGGCTGCAGGGCCTGGGTGCGGAGGTGGCCAAGAACCTCATCCTGGCAGGCGTGAAGGCGCTGACACTGCTTGACCACCAGCAGGTGGGTCAGTCTGTTTGTGAGTCTGGCTTCCCCTCCCTCCGTCCGTCGTTCCCCCGCAAGGCCTCCCCTTCTTTTCCCTCTTCTCCTCCCCACAGGTCTCCCCTGAGGACGGCCAGGCACAGTTCCTGATCCCGTGGGGCTCTGTGGGGAGGAACCGGGCAGAGGCATCTCTGGAGCGTGCCCAGGCCCTGAACCCCATGGTCGAGGTGAAGGCGGACCCCGAGGATGTGGCGCTCAAGCCCGATGACTTTTTTGCAGGCTTCGACGTGGTGAGCTGGGGGAGGACTGGGGAGGGGAGCTCCTGGGGAGGGGGTCTGGCAGCCTCCCTTGTGAACCCCTCACCTTGCTTGCCCCTCCACTCCAGCCCCGCTGCTCCCCTTGCAGGTGTGCCTGACCTGCTGCCCCCGTGAGGTCCTGCTGAGGGTGGACAGCGCCTGCCACAGATACGGGGTCCGGTTTTTCGCGGGCGACGTCTTCGGCTGCCACGGCTTCGTCTTTGCTGACCTCGGCCAGCATGACTTCCTGGAGTGAGTGGGGGCTGCAGGGGCTGCTCCATCCATCTTGTCCCCTTGGGGGTCAGACACAAAAGACAGGTCCCATTCTGGAAACGGGCACCGAGGCCTCTCTCTTGGGATGGGGCACTCGGGCTGCTTTCCTAGGAGAAAGTCTTGTTGAACACAGTGGGACTGACTTCTGGGTAGCCGAGGACCTCCAGCCTCACTGTGAGGGCACTTCTGTTCCAGCTGGGGGTCCTGGAAAGGGCATAATTCTCAGAAGGGGGTCCCAGGCTGGGGAAGCTGGAGCATAGCTTGCCCCCACCTTCTGGGGTGGCTTCGGGAGGAAGTTGAGAGCCCTTGCAGCTCTGCTCCTGGGAGCCCAGGAATCCTGGCAGGGCCTGACCTGTTCCTGAGCCTCCCCACCCTGGTGGAAAGGATGCTCTCCAGCCAGGAGCAGGTCCTCAGTGCCCGTCTGACTCTTGCAGGGAAAAGACGAAGGTGGCCAAAGCTGACCAGGGTTCCAAGGATGGGCCTCAGGTGAAGAAGGCCAAGCTGGATGCCACAGAAACTACCACCCTAGTCAAGAAAGTGAGTGTGGCGCTGTGCTTGGCAGCCCCTTTCTTTCCTTAAGGCAAAGGACACAGCCTGAGTCTGTGTCCAGGAAAGCATCACTTTTGGGAGGAGATGATACACTGCTGCCTCTCAGAAGAATGTCCCCTTCCCCCAGGGGTGTCCCATCGCCTGGGCTCCATCCTGAGAGTATCCCCGAGCTGAGCCGAGCCCCTCTTACTTAGAGCAGGCCCACCTTGCCCCAGAGTAGCAGGTGTCATCCTTGTCAGTAGCACCTCGTCCTTGTCAGAAGCAGCAGGTGTCAGGGGTGCTTCTCTTCCTTGTTTGGCTCCAGACCAGTCTCTGAGTCCTGGCAAGAGAGGGGAGTGTGATGGGAACAGGGAAACACAGTTCTTGCTGTGCTCTCTGGCAAGGATGTGTCTACAGGTTGCTTAGACGGGGGAAGGAACCTCCATCATTAGTGAAAGCTGCTCTTTCTAGCCAGAGCCAAGCTCATGAAGGAGACCAAGGGGTGGCACTGACCCAGTGTCTCAACCGTGAAGCACTAGAGGGAAGCTGGTGGATTGGCCTGGCTTAGGCAGTGGCTTGTGAAGGTGGAGCAACAGTACAGCAGAAGATGACAGTTCTTTATGATTTTCTTTCCATGTGTGGCTTTGCAGCACAACCTGCACTTTCTTGTTGGCTGAAGATCAGGTCAGGGACTTCCTAAAAGCCCCTAGAATGGTGTTTTCTGACCACAGGCTGCCTGCCTCTTGTTGCCCTGGTCTTATGGGCTGTACCTGGCTCTGAGAATAGAAGCCCTTCATTCCATCTCTCTAGCAGACCAAGTGATCAAGTGGGGGCCTTACTAACAGAGGGCGACTGTCCAAACATGGAGTTGGGTCCAGCATCAGCCCTCTCTCTGTTCTGCTCCTGCAGCGCGTGTCTTTCTGCCTCCTGAAGGAAGCCTTGTCCATCAACTGGACTGAAGAGAAGACCAAGATGTCTCTGAAGCGCACTGCCCCAGACTACTTCCTCCTTCAAGGTGAGGGGCCAGAGCAGCCAGGCTTGTGCAGCCAGGAACCGGCTGCCTCCTTGCTGAGGAGAGAGCCACAGAGCTGCCTGAAAGCGGTGGGCAGGCGAGGAGCAGCGCTGTCCTTGGAGAAGAGCCTGCTTGCCCCTCACCTGGGACACCCTGGATTGTGTGCCTGCTGGGCCAGCTCCTCTTCTGGGCCTGCCTTCCCAGCCAGGGCAGTGCTGCTCCCTTCCTGAGACAAAAGGAAACACGGGCAGTCCCTGGCAGAAGGATGTCAGGCAATGCGCCAGCATCAGCGACCTCTACGGCTTGGGCAACATACGCAGGCCTTTCCCCAGGGTTGTTCTCTCAGCCAAAGGTGGATTCTTGTGCTGCTTTCGGGTCCCAGCTTTGCAGTAGCTTCTTTGTTTGGTATCTGCTACCACTATCGGAGTGGTTTCCAAACTTTTTCCTTGGGGAGTTCCCTTGACCCACTGGGCCATTCTCCATGGCTCCCTATTAGGATTTCAGTCCTGCACGTAGTAGGTTTTTCAAGAGGATTCATTCCCTGGCTCCCTGGCTGACTTCTGCTGCTTGGGGTCTGGGAACCACTGCTGTACCGGATTATCTGTAAGGACTGTCCAGCCTAGCCTGGTCTGTCCTAGTGGCAGGGTCTCTCCTGGGCCTTGGGCAGGGATTCTTCCTGGCCTGACCTTTAGATGCTGCTCCTGGGACATCTACAGATCCATGTGCATAGCAGCCCTATCAAAACTTCCTCCTCGGAGAGCAGGGAGAAGGTTGTGTATTGTCAGCTTTCTGTTGCTCCACATGCAAGCTTTAGAAATTCTTCTCTGTTTCAGGAAAAAAGCATGTTGGGGGGTGGTGGAGGGAAACACATGAGTATTTCCAGGGGTTTCCCAGGTGGCCATAAGGAAACCTGGGGGCTGTGCAGCCAAAGCTGGGCTCTCAGCCTGCCCACAAGGGTGAAGACACCCTCTTGGAGAAAAGGGAAGAAGCTGATCCCTGGGGCCATCCCCTTCTTCCCTCCGTGCCAGACTTTCAAAGCCCTGGACTACAGGGAGGTGGCTGCACCTGTATGTTTCTTTTGGGGTCTGGGAATCTAACCTGGCCGCCCTCCTGCCAGGAGATTTTGGCTTCAGGGGTGCCCGGCAAGGCTTGAGCTGAGTGGCAGTGCCTGTGTGTCCTTGCTGTGGTCATTTGCCAGATTTTGCTCTTCCTGGAGGTGGCCTGCCAGGAATTATAATAGCAGGACAGCAGCTGTTGCAGAACCACCTGGAGGTGGTGGGGGCTGCCTGCATGGCACGGAGGGGAACTTGCTGTGGTCAGGGCAAAGGGCTGATGTCATCTTGCTGCCCTGAGTGGAGTAAGCTGTTGTCCTCCACCCCCCAGAGAGGGGCTGGGCAGCTCTGCTAAAGGCTTCCCAACACAACTGGCTTGTGTTGGCCAAGCTCTCAGTGTGGCAGTCATGCAAGTATCCTGTTGCACTCCCTTCTGATGGTGGCTGGCTGTGTGCTTCTTGCAGTGCTGCTGAGATTCCGGACAGAGAAGGGCCGAGACCCTTCCCCCTGTAGCTCTGCAGAAGATGCTGAGGCCCTCCTGCAGCTACGTGGTGATGTTCTTGGCTCCCTGGGTGTGGAGACAGAACTGCTTCCTGATGATTTTGCCAGGTGAGCACCCTCTGAGGCTGGGCTTCCCATGCAGGAGGCCACAGTGTGTGCACCACTTAGCAAAACGCTGAACCTGATAGTGGAGGGGGTGGGGCTGAGATTTGGAGGGCATCTGGCACTGTACGGATGGCTTTAGCCGTACCCGCCCAAGGGCAGGCATTGCTGTGGCCAAAGGGTGTTGGCCAAGGCTGCTAGCCTGCCTCTCTTCTGCATGTATCTCACAGCTGCTGCTTCTCCGAAATGGCTCCAGTCTGTGCTGTGGTTGGAGGAGTGTTGGGCCAGGAGGTGGTCAAGGTGAGCAGCCATTTTGTGTCCCCTTGGGCAAGTCTGGCTGGTCAGTGTGACTTGCTTCTTGATCTCTGGCTCTGCAAGAGATCTGCAAGCATGATGCTGTGTTTTTCCGTGTCCACGCTTAGGGTGACCATTCTTGGGGTGATCCTGGTCTCCAGAGGAGGCAGGAGGGTGCAGGCTTGAGAGTTCCCATTCTGCCTCCTGAAATTTGTGGGGAGGGGTAGGGCACTAGTTCCCCCCTCCCTCCCCTCCTCCCCCCCACTAAGCATCTTTGCTTCCTCCCTCTCCAGGCCTTATCTCAGCGGGATCCTCCCCTCAACAACTTCTTCTTCTTTGATGGGATGAGGGGCAGTGGAGTAGTGGAGTGTCTGGTTCCCAGCTGAGCCTGACTGGTGCCTACAAGGAGTCGTGCCCTGGATCTGCTGCCTGGGACCCTCCTCCCTGGGTGCAGGTAGACTGAGCTCCAGTCCTCTCTGCTGCGGCTGTTCTGGGCTGTTGCCAGCACCTCAATAAATAGTCTTTTTCTATGAGCTTGTTTCTGCTGCTGTCAGTCACTCTGCATCGGTGTACATCTTGGCCCCTAAATACCAGAGACACAGGGTGGGGGTTCTATGGTTAGTCATGGGGTTCCTGCCTCCCTGCGCTGGAGCATTGACGAGGGGCCCCAGGGTGTCCTCTGTTGATTGTCCCTGGAGTCAAACTCTTCCAGGGCTGGGGCCAGTGGCCATAGAGCAGGTCAATGCAAGGTGTTTGTCCCCTGTGGCCTTTGCATAGTGGGGGGGGGGGGGGGCAGTGCCAGCCTCAGTCAAGTCCAGCTCTTGATGACTTACAGTTAAAGTTCCTCCTTCCCCCAGCAAGCAGATTGGGTGTCCTCTGCCTTTTCAACAGGCCATTCCTGTTACCCTCATTCCAACAGGCCATTCCATACCACCCTCTGGTAGCCTTCATACTTGACATGCCGCAAAGGAGCGCTGCTCTTGTGCATGAGAAAATTTGGTTCCTGCTGGGGCTCCCTAAAAAGAGGAGGAAGGCCCTGAGCTCCCCCGTCTGCTCTGGCCTTGGTCCTCCAGTGGAAGGAAGCACCCCTTCCTTTGTCAACGAGGAAACAGCTTCCATTCTCAGTCCAGTTTTATTGAAAAGGAAACATACAAAACTCTCCCCCCACAAGCTACAGCCAGTCACTCCCTTCAACTATGTACAGGCAGCACCAAGTTATTTTCATTCATTCAGCACAGATTCCTAATATATACACATCCACATATGTACATGTATACACAGCAGCACTTGCTGCACCCACCCACTCACCCCATATGTACAGTGCCCAGGCAAAGCCCCTTATACAGTCGTGCAGCCTGCCCCTGGGCAGGCTCTGGGCACAAGCCACCCCACCCGACCCCCTTTACAGGCTCAATTGACAAGTATCCACATAGTGCTAAGATTGTGCTGGCCTCTATTTCTGGTCCAGTAAGCAGCTCCTCTGTAAGGCACCTCCGGGCTGGGAGCGTGAGAGGAGAAGGCATGCCCGCTCTGCTCTGCTCTCCGCATAGAGGTGGAGGGTTGCCACGGTCCTTAGGATAGGAAGGGTTGCCTCCCGGCCAGCAGGAGGAAGCAGCCAACTCCTCCAGCCTCCCCGCGCACTGCACTGAACTAGTTCGGCCTGCGGTTGGCCACCCCATCCACAGGCAGATTGTAGAAGATGCCCAGCAGGTGGAAGACGAGGTGATGGAGGTGGCCCCAGAGTGCTCCTTGCAGACCTCTGTGCTCCTGTTGCTGGGGGGGGAAGGAAGGCAGGGTAAGAAGCAGGCCCGGGAAGGAGAGCTACAGTCACCCCAGCCAAGGCAGATGCTGGCTCTGCCCTCCCTCCTTTCCCTTTGTGTCCTGCCTTATATCCCCGGGCTATTTATAGGCCATGAGTCAGCAGCAGCAGCAGGCCCTGCCCAGTTGCCTGAGCAAACAAGGCGGGGGCTCAGCTGCTGCTGCTGGGGTCTTTGTGGGCCTGCAGGCGGCAGGACTCTTGGGGGTGCCTCCGGTAAGGAGGAGCAGGGCAGGGTCTGCCTGCCT
The DNA here is from genome assembly GCA_030015325.1 of Cryptoblepharus egeriae. NCBI lineage: Eukaryota > Metazoa > Chordata > Lepidosauria > Squamata > Scincidae > Cryptoblepharus > Cryptoblepharus egeriae. The sequence goes on from JAREYC010000021.1 coordinate 2,661,259, forward strand.
GTGGGGGCCACGCCCCCTGCTCAGCGCTGCCTTCCAGCCAGAGGCATCTGGGGGAACCTTCCCCCCCCCCAGTGCGCCACTCACCCTCTGCGCCTGCTCCTGGTGGAACTGGTCCCCGAGGTTGCGAAGCCGGGCCCCGATCTCTTGCTCTAGGCTGGTTGGGCTCCTGGGCAGGTGCCCGTTGGCCTCGGGGGCCACTCTCTGCAGAGACTCCTGCGGCCCCCCTCCAAGCCGGGTGGTGGGCGACGTGCTGCTCCCTGCGTGGGAAGAGAAGGGAAGGGAAGTCAGATCCCAGCAAGGGGGGAGTGGGGGGGGCTGTCAGGTGGAAGGCAGCTCTCAGTCGCCCTGGCAACCCTGCAGCCCAAAGGGATCATTTCAGGACACCGCAGTCAGCCTCCCCGCCTCACCCCACTTGCAAGGGGGCTGCCCAGGCCCCCCCACAGGCTGCAGGGAGCCCCCAAGCCGGTGCAACAGGCAGTGCGGGGGGGGGGACTGGGGTCCAGTGGTGCAGTTGGGTGCGGGACTCTCTTCTCCAGAAGGGGGGCACGGGCAGGGTCACGCCCCCCCAGCCGGGCACCCGGACCGGGAGGACAGGCAGTTCAGAGCGGAGCGTATGCAGGTGTTGGGGGGGGGGGGGCTGCCAGAAGAGCGCTGCCGGTCCCTCCTTGGAACTTCGGAACTGCCTCTGCCCAAAGACTGCTAAGGAGCTGCGGAGCAATCGAAGTCTCCGGGCTGGGCGGGCGGGGAATCCCCTGGAGGAGGGTCTTCTTCCCCGGGCTGCGGGTCCCTCGATCGTCCGCTGAGCCACATAGCCCTTCGAGGAAGATGCTGCACCCAGCACAGACTGGACACCCTGCAGGGACCCGGACTGGGCGGACAAAGAGGGGCTGCTCTGGGGGGCTCGACCTGCTCCGCAGTCGCTTTGCCTCGGAAGCCCTGCTCGCGCCTCTCCTTCTGCACATGCTCAGAGGCACTCCGTGCCAGAACGTCGGCGGGGTGTGCGGGGGAAGGGGAGGCGCCCGCACTGCTCAGCTCCGGGTACTCACCGCGCGTGTGGCCAGATCCGCTCCGAATCCCGGGGGGCTCTTGTCCGCCTCCGCCGCAGCGATGCCTGCAGGTCAGCCGGGGTGGCGGCGGCTGACAGCCGGGGGGCGGCAGGGCCAGCGTCCCCCCCACAGGGAACACAGCTGGGCTCCCGGACACAGCAGCTGTCGGCTCGGCGCGGCTCCCGTCCTGCAGTGGTCTGGCCATGGCGCTCGGGGGGATCTGCGGGGAGGCAGAAGCTCCAGCACCGCCGTCGAAGTCGCTCGCCAGGGGGCGGACCAGCCGCGTGTTTGTAAACAAACCAGCACCGCCCGCCCGCCCCTGCCCGCTAGTCGCAGCAGCCCGGCAGGGAGGAGTCCGTCCCGTCCGAGAGCCCCGGGCAGGCAAACCGTGCCCCGCCGCCCCCGCCCCCCGTCCGTCCCTCCAGCCTGCCTCCGCCGCCCTCCTGCTTCCAGCCCCTCCGCGGCTCGGCACTCACTGCAGCTGCATGAACCCTCCGGGAGCGGCGCGGGGGTCGCGGGGCAGCTCGAGGCTCCGACGGCGCCGGGCGAAGGGGCTGCTCGGACGGCGCGCACGGCCAGGCAGACGGAGCGGGGCTGTGGAGGGTCGCTGCCTGTCTGCCTCTCTGCCTGCCTCCCTGCCAGTGGCGCGCGCTGGCGCCGCCCCGCCCCTGACGTCACCGCCCTCCCTCCGCCCGCCCGCGAACAAGTTCAGGCTTGTAGTGGGGAAGCCCCGACGGGGAGGCGGGGCTGCGCGCGCTGGAGGGGCTGCGGAAGCCGCTCGCCAGCGCTGCCGCCCCTCGCCCCATTGCGCGGAAGAACCACTGAGGCCCCGCAGCGCCTCCTGTCTCGCGCGCTGAGCGCCGCCCGTCCCGTGCCCTCTTCGGCTCCAGGCGGAGGGCGCTTCGGAGGAGTCTCCTCCCCGTCCAGGCCCTCCGCTCGGGCTCTGGGGCAGAGGGTCGGCTCCGGCTGGCGAAAGGAGGGGCCGTGAGAAGCGCCTCGGGCGGCGGAGTGGATGCTGACACGGGGCCGGGGGACCAGGGCTGGGGTTTCGGAGGTCCGGGGCGAGCGTGTGCGTGTGACAAGGATCGCCAGGAGTCGGGACTCCGGTCGACCCCGCAGGGCGCAGTGCGTCCCCTCCTGCTTGCGGGACGGTGCCTTCGAGTGCGCGCCGCGATGCCGAGCCTGCCTCTGAGCACGTGCGGAGGGCGAAGCGGAGCCGTCGGGGCTGCTGACTGCTGCCCGCTGACGTCAGCGCAGTTCCTGCGGCGGGAGGGGCTCCCGGCCGGGCACGAGGATGCGGCGGACACGGTGGTTGCCGCGCGCGGCGAGTTTGCCCAGTGACAGCGGCGCGGCCACTCAGCGGATGCGGCTCCGGCGATGATGTCATTCCCGGGCGAGGGGGCTGCACGTGGCGCTCGCAGAGCCGCAGCAGCCCCGGCGTGACAGGCCGCCGTAGTCGGGCCTCTGCCGGGCAGGGAGCAGCTACACAACAGCCCTGCCGGGGGCGCCGCCGTCTCTCTGGCGCTGCCCCGCCACCTCCCCGTCCAGCGTGGCTGACACTCCCGGCAGATGCCCCTTCCTTAGCCTCGTGTCCCGGAAAGCCCTTCCTCGCCTGTCATCCCAAAGCTCGAAGTGATGCACTTTATGACACAAACTCCTAACATCACAGCCCGCCACGGAGCTTTCGCCTCCCGGCTCCGGCCTGTCCCTCTCTGGGGGCCTCCTCCCCTTTTCCGAAGAGGACGCCTGGTCGCCCTGCCAGAGGGGGAGCGCGAGGCCGGAGTCCCAGGGCCTCTGCCTGGGCCACGGCTGCGCGGGACGGGCCTCGGGGCGCGGCTGTGCGGCCTTCCAGGGCTGCGCGACCCCCGCCCGCTCCTCGGCGAGGAGCTTCAGCCCCGCCCGCGCCGTGCTCGCTCGGCAGTCGAGCCGGGGAGCCCCCCGCCCCGCGCTCCCATTGGCTGCGGAGGGCCGCGCCAGCCAGCCACTCAGCTCCGAGCAGGCGCCTGTTTCCAAAGGAAGGCGCGCCGAGAACCACGGCAACAGGCCCAGCCAGCCAGCCAGCGCACGCCTGCCGCCCGCCCGGAGCCGCGGGCGCGGTCAAGGGCAGGGCAGCAGCCTCCCGGCTGGCCGAGCCTTCCCTCTGGAGGCCGCTCCTGCTTTCCCTCGACCGAGGGCGGCTGAGCCACGCTGACCTCCTGCTGCAGGGGGGAGCCCAGGGCATCCACGCAGCAACCGGGATCCGGCTGTCCCGGGCTCCGGTGCTGTGCGGCTGCCGGGAGATCCTGCAGGAGGTTCGCGGTGTCCAGCCGCTCCTCAAGCGCTCCACACAGTAGCACCACCTGGGCCGGGGATGCCTGTGCCGCCTGCCCCGGGCGTGGGGCACGGAGCAGAGGAGGGGTGGGGGACCTGGCTGGACGGTGGTCCTGGTTCACCCACAAGCAAGGCTGCGAGCGCCACTCCCGCTCGGGCTTTCCCTCCCCCGGCAAGGGTGGCCCGTCCCTCTCCCTCCGCGGTTCAGGAGCCGCTCGCGGCCCCCCCAAAAAGTTTCCTCTCAGTTACTTTGAACAGAGAAACAAACGCCCCAGAAAAAGACGTTTCGGGGGAGGCGGAGGGGGGCGGGCGGGCGAGGAGAGGCGCCACTGGCCGGCCCGTTGCTGCGGCAGAGGCAGAGCGGAGGCAGAGGCGCGTGTTTGGGTCCGGCCCTCCAACCATCTCTGCCGCCGCCTCCGCCGCAGCCAATCAGGGCTCGCCGTCCCAGCAGGAGAAGCAACTGCCATGGAAACAGCCCCGCGCAGCGATGCCCTTCGAGCCGGGCGCGCTGATGGGGGCACGTCTGGGGCAGGCAGGCAGGCGGGCAGGCGGGCGGCGCCTGGAAGGGGAAGGGGGAGGGGGAGGGGGAGGGAGGCGACCCTGCGCAGGCTCCGCGGCTGGCGGGGAAAACCCCCCGGGGCTCAGCAACAGAGCCGGGCCCAGTGGCTGAGCGAGAGGGGAGGGGCTGCGCCGGCCCTTCCTGGAGTTGCCACTGCGGCAAACAGGCGAGCGGAGCCCCCGCGCAGCGCTGAACTGCTTTATGTGCACAGCCCGCCCCGCAACTGGCGGCGCAGGACCCGCAGCCCCGTCGGAAGTACCGACCTTAGTCAGTCAGCATTATGTGCTGCGCCGTCGGGCGGCGCCCATCCGGCTGCCCTCCTGACTGGAGCGGGACACCCCCGCCTCTGGCCTGACACGACTCCCCACCCAGGCCTCGCCACACGTTCTCCGGGTGGTCGCGACCTGCAGCCTCCCTCCAGGGAAGCGGTGCCCGAGAGCCCTCCAGCACTTCTCCCGCCCGTTCCTCCGAGCAGCCCCCTGTGTGAAACGGACGCGCGAGCCACGGTCCCTTTTGCGGGGACGGGACGGGTCCCTGGGCCGGGCGCGAGGCGAGCAGCACCGTCCCGTCCCAGGAAGGCCCGCGCCGCCCCTCCGCACAGCTGGTGACCGGCTGCTGCCTCCTGGCGGGCCGAGCAAGTTCGACCAGCCCTGCAGCCGGGTAGCTGTGCGGAACCGGGCTCGGACGCGACTCCGAAGGGGCGGTCCCCCCTCGAGGAAGGGAGGAGGGCACGGGCAAGGGCCGACTCTCAGGCCCAAAGGCGCCCACACCGTGGGTGGTCAGGCAGACTCTCCCCTCCCTCGTCCCGCTGCGCCCGGCGGGGACGAATCGCAGCCCTCCCCGCAGATCAGCTGCAGGCGGGTGCCCCCCCCCCGCGGAGAGAAAGCGGAAGCCCGTCCCACGTGGTTCCTGCGGGCGGAGCTGTGGAAGAGGCCGTGGAGGAGGAGTGCGGGACGCCTGGAAGCCAGAGGCGAAGTCGCTGCGCGGCTTCGGAGAGATGGTGAGCGGGGCTACCCCTGGCGGGCCGGGCCGGGCCGGAGTCCTCTCCGCCCGCGCCCGCCACTCAGCTGTCCCCCGGCCGTCTCACCCACAGTCCGTCCCGCTGGACCTGAAGTCGAAGGAGGAGAAGGACGCCGAGCTGGACAGGCGCATCGCGGCGCTGCGGCGCAAGAACCAGGCCCTCATCCGGCGCTATCAGGTACCCGTCTGGGCGGTGCGCGGACTCCATTCCCGGATGGCCGCCCAGCTGACCCCGCCGTCGCGGAGCCGGAACTGGCCAAGCGGGCGGGCGGGCGCCGCCTGACCTCTTCTATTCCCGCAGGAGATCGAGGAGGACCGCAGGAAGGCCGAGCAGGAGGGCATCGCCGTGACGGGCGCGCGGAGGCCCCGGTCGGCGGAGGGCGAGGGGCCCGAGAGGCGGCGCAGGGAGCCGGGCTCCCCCACCCTCACGGTCCAGGTGCTGCTTTCCCCCGAGGTGAGGGCGGCCGCGCGGAACGGGGCCGGGCTCCTGCTGCCGGTCCTCGGAGGCGCGGACCGGGAGTGAGCCGGACCTCCCGCTTCTCTCCCCCCCCCCCCCAGGAAAAGCGCGTGGTCAGCAGCGAGCGGAAGCCCCCGGCCCTCGCCAAGGCCTCCCGCGGCGGACCGAGAGCCCGGGGCCCGGTCCGAGGGGGACCCTCTCCGCGCGCAGAATGCCCCCCAGAGCAGCCCATCTGGGAAGGAGCCGACCCGGAAGGCCCGGGGAGCGGCAGGCGGGGCCGAGGAGGGCGAGGCCGGAGACCACGGGGGCGAGGGGGCCCTGCTGGAGACGTGGGCCCGGACAGGAGGTCCAAGGTGAGTGCAGTGGGGAGGCAGCAGGGCAGGCAGTGGGCGGGGTCCTGGGGAAGGGATCCTGGAGCCTTTCTCAGAAGGCCGCCTTCCCTTCCCTTGCCAGGAGTGGGAGGAGCGGCGCAGGCAGAATATTGAGAAGATGAACGAGGAGATGGAGAAGATCGCTGAGTATGAGCGCAGCCGGCGCGTGAGTGTGGAGGACGGCTCAGTTGGGCCCTGCTGGGGGGGCTGCATGTGGTCCTGCTGGCTGCTGGGCCTGCTCTGGGAGGGTCACTTCTCCCTCTTGCTTCCTGCAGGACGGGCTCCAGGAGAAGAATCCAGTTCGCAACTTCCTGGATGACCCACGGCGCAGCGGCCCTTTTGCAGAGTCGGACCGGAGGGAGGGCAGCCGACGCCACGTCCGTAACTGGGGAGGCTCAGACTTTGACAAGATCAAGACGGGTGTGGAGCTCGGCAAGGAGCGCTCTCCCCTGGTAAGGAGGGTGGCCCCAGTGCCCTCTCTCTTTCCTGCATTGGCTATGCTTTCCCCTCTTGCTGGCAGTGAGTGTGGGGTTCGGGCACCTGGGCTTTGGCCTGTGGAATGTCATGGGCCAGGTTTCTCCTTCGCTAGACCCCCCCACACACACATCTTCATACAGGCCTGCTTGGCTGCTTTTTCACCCCAGGCTCGTGGTGATGGTGGTGGTCGGCGCAGGGGAGCAACCCTCGACATGACTCTCTCCATGACTGGCCGGGAACGGGCCGAGTACATCCGCTGGAAGCAGGAGCGTGAGCAGATTGATCAGGAGCGCTTGGCGCGACACCGCCAGCCCACTGGAGAGTGGCGCCGGGAGTGGGATGCGGAGAAGACAGACGCCACGTAGGAGCCTGTGTGGGACTGGTGGGGGTGATGCGGGGGGTCTGGCCTGCAGTCCTGGCATAGGGTGGGGATGTGACTTTGGGAAAGGGATCTCGTCTCTTTCTGACCCTGTGGTACATTTCAGTGTCGGCTGAGAGTTTCTCATAGCCGTCTCTTCCTCCTCTGCTTGCTGTCAGGTGTAAAGAGGGTTCCAGGCCTGGAGCATCAGCAGGCAGCAATCAGGGTAAGGCAAAGGATGGGTGTTCCAGGGGTAGAAATGGTCAGAGGTGGGCGTGTGGTGTCCACTTCATTTCCTGTCTCTTGGGAGGGCTTGTCTAAATTAAAGAATTATTACTGAAGACTAGTGAAATTTACCCACCGTTGCAGGAATAAAATTTCAAGAATAATTCTGGGCAGCATGTGCAAATGGGTACTGGAGGGCACCAGGGGGCAGTGGCAGGTAGCAGGCACCACCGGGGAGTGGGCAGTGGACACCAGGCATCCCTATCAAGCAAGGGGCATCCTTAGCAGACACCATCATGCTGTGGGCATGGGCACCACCGGATGCCATCAGACGCTGCAGCACTGGGCACTCCTGGGCACCATGACACATCAGTAGGCAGTGGGGCCCCCTACCAGGCACCAGTGGGCAACAAAGGGCAACTGTGTGCACAAATGGTTTCTTAGTAGGTCCTTACATCTTGGAAAGCTCACTCTGCCCATTTTGATTCTTCTATGTGCAGTGGTTTTGACTGGGTATTGATAAGTCAGTGTGTTACTGACTCTCAGATAATGTCCTGCCTTTTCATTCCCAGGCAAACGCTTAGGGCTGCTAACAAACCATATAAAATGTAGCAGCACAAAGAAACAGTGACTGCCTTGGTTCTCTTCAGAGAGAAAAGCGGGATAGAAATACAGTAACTCAATAAATGACACAGTTACAGTTATGGTCCTGGTTACACACAGAGTAGCATCAAGGCGTGGAAGCAGGAATCCTTTCAGCAGTCAATAGTCAGAGTGAACGTGTGTTTTGACCCTTCACTGAAAAGGCAGGGGAATGGTCTGATTCTTGCCTGATGACCAGTGCCTGCCCTCAAGCCCCCATCTCTTGCAGATGACTCAAGGCGTCCCCCCAGGCTGCCCACCTTTGCAGAGTTTCTGCCTGATCAGCGGCCAGAACGGCGGCGCAGGGGTAGAGGCCGGGGACGCACGCGAGGCACCTCCTCCAAGCCGTACAGGTGAGGAGGTCCTGGGTAGGATCCTCTGGGCTGGGGCTTTTCCCTCTTTTCTCCTCTTTTCTCCTCTTCTGCATGCAAGTCCTGCTTCTCTCCCCCACTCCAGCATGCACGACAATCGCTGGGAGAAGGAGGAACCAGATCATGGCGGGGCAGCCCTGGCACCTGCAGAAGATAAAGCAGAGAGTGCTCCAGCACAGCAGGTGTGCAGATGAGAGGGCCGTGGGGAGAAGGGCTTTCACCAGGAAGCTGTTTGCCCCCAGCATGCAAGCAAAGGGGTTTTGAGCACCAGCAGGATGAGGCTGGGCAGGGGCTTGACTCTGCCTGGGGTCGAGTAGACTGGGGCAAGAGGGGCTGGAATATCCTTGGCCCTGACTACAGCTGTTGTTCCTGCTGCCGAGGGGACCTGTGACCGAGACGGACACGGGTCTCTGTCATTTTGGCATTGAACTTTTCCTCTCATTCCTCAGATGACAGAATCTGCCTTGCCCTGCCTGGCCCCCGAGGAGGAAGGGGAGGAAGAGGAGGAGGACCAATGGGAGGACGTTAGTGAAGGGGAGGAGGAAGAAGGAGCGGATGCAGCAGAAGGCAGTGGCAGCCAGGACTCCTTGGTGGAGGAGGAGACTGGCCCTCCCCACGACTCCCAGGATGAAGAGCCCCAGCAGCCAGGGCGAGATGGACAGCTCTCCCTGGCCATGCCTGCACCCCAGGCAGAGACCCCCAGCACGGAGGGGAAACCCCTGACCCCTTTCTCCCCTGCAGAAGGATACCATCCTGTTTCTGACTGGGGAGAAGAGATGGAGCTGAGTTCTCCCTGGGCAGATGCCACCAAGAGAGAGGCACCCCCTGCAAATGCTGGTAAAGGGGAAAGGGGAGGGGTGCTGGGCACTCTGGGACCAAGTGCAGTCCTTCAGTGGGGACTGGGTCCTTTTCCTCTGGGACAACTGGGAACCTGTCTGTTCTCTGCTGTGCCTCACCCCTTCTCTTGCTGCAGGGCTGTGCTCCCCGCACCCTCTGACTGAACAGGCACCACCACAGGCTGTCCTGGCTGATGTAGTGGCAATGCCAGAGTCTGAGAAGCCCCTTGCTCTGGAACCAGATGCAGGGGTCACACAGGGGCTCAGAGAGCCAGGTGAGAGAGGGAGAAAGGTGGCTGCCCCACTGTGGTGAGCTGGGAGTGTGGGTCTCTGCCAGGGCCCAGCCAGCCTTCCTTCTCACAGAAGGGCTTTTGGTCTTCCTTTGCAGGAACCCAGGCTGAACCCACCCCAACAGAGACCCAGGACATCCCACAGGTGCGTTTGGTTGGCTCTCCCTCACTCATCCTCCAAAAAGGTGCCCTGCTGAGTGTCTGGGGTCTGTCGCATCCTGTGACTCCTGCTGCCCACTTTGCTCTCTTGGGCTTATCTCCTGAATGGAGCTGCCTTGCCCATCCCTCTGGGTGCTTGTCCTGCTCAGAGGCATCCCCTCTGTCAGACAGGCCTGCAGGAGTCCAGCTCTGTGTGCTTGTGTATGGGAGAGCTGGAGGCATCCAGGGTGACCAGATGCCAAACCCAAAATTCCTGAACCCTCAGCTAAAATTCCTACCCACTTAAAAAAATTGACAAAAATGTATTTTTAAAAAAAATATGTTTGGTTTTTTGGCCATACCTTTTGATAGGAAGGAAATATCCCAAAACCAATTTTTGCATTGGATTCTACTCTTCAATCCGAATCCAACGACATATGACATGATGGGGTACTGCGAACCATCACAAAGTTCAAAAATGAAGCCAATCTGTAGGACACCCAGATAGGAGGCTAAAAATCTGGTCAAAACTGGGTTTTTCCTATCATACGGTCACCCTGTCTCCCCCCAGCTTTGGCTCCTGTTCCAGAGCCTGCCCCAGAGGCAGTGGCTCCGGGTCGGGTTCTTCAGCCTGTGCTGGCCAACAGGTGGGGCTTCCGAGCACCAAAAGCTTTGCAGATGGGAAGGGGCAGTGAAAGGAGCAGAGGGTCCCCTTGGCACCCCGTGCAGGGTTCCCTTTGCTGAACATCATGAATAAGTAGTGCCAAATGGGGCTGCCCCTTTCCTTTCCTGAATATTGGTCAATGCATTGGAGCCTGACAGGAGAACCCAGTTCCTTGGGGGTTTCCAGAAGGGCCCCCCTTCCAGTTGATTAAGGGTTTCTGTGCCACAGGTGGGTTGTGCCTGGAGAGCTTGACTGAGGGATGCCAACAGTGATCTTGGTTTTGATCTTACTTAACCACAAACAGTGACTAGAGCACTTGGGGGAAGTTGTGGGCATCCTGAGCAGCAGCAGGAAAGGCCTTGACATGGCATTGAAAATGCTAGGCTGGGCGGCCCAAAGCCAGACAAGACTCCTGGGAGTCTCTTTTGTGTCCCCCCTCTCTTCAGACTGAAATGTAGTGCATGGAAATGGGGAGAACCACTTTTGGGGAGCTTGGCCACCTTTCTGCCTGAGCCGCCCGCTGGAGCTGCTTCTTCCTGGAGGGGGCCGGGCCAGGCCACAGCTTGGGCAGTCTTCCCTCCAGCTCCCATCCTGGAAGTTCCTGCCTGCTCAGCAGTTTCAGTTTCGGGTGGGAACCGGCAGGGTCAGATGACTGCCTTTGGCCTCACTACAGGGGGCAAAGCAAGGGGTTGTGCGTCCATCTCCAGTGTGAACATAGCAGCCCCCTACATTAGGGGAGGGTGATGTGGAAGGCACAGGTATGTTTCCTTAGGGGCCTTGGTCCAGGAGCCCGTTCAGCCCTCTGGAGAAGGGGTCCCCCCTGGCCTGGAGGCTGCTCAAGGGAGTTGCTGTTGAAAGGAGGTGATGGGGCTCTCTGCAGACTCCCAGTGGACACATCTCATTCCAAGGCTCCATCCTCGTTCTGAGAAGAGGCTGCCTCACCTCAGGGGCCCCTGGCCTGGCCTGGCCTGCATTGGTTGCCAACTCTCTTCCTTTCCTCCTCCCTGGCAGGCACCTCTGGAGGCCTGAAGCACTGGCCCTGTGGCCCTCCTGGTGGTCTTCGAGCAACTTCTGGTCCCAGGCAGAGAGGGGAGACGGGACGGGAACCCTGGAGCACCTTCCTCCTCCTTGGAGTGACTGCAGGGTGGGGTCTGAACTGGTGGGCAGCGCTGGGTGGGTGCTAGAGGGTCTGCCTCTGTCCCTTTTCAGTTTTTAGTTCCAGGCCAAACGGGGAGGGGGGGGTGAGGTGGGGCTGGCCCAGTGCTCCTCCCCAGCCCCTTAATGGTGGTGGGCGGCGCTGCTGTCAATGGCTGTGGGCTGGAAAGTACCCTCTTGTGTGCAGGGGCTAGTGCTGCTCCTCCCCTTCCCACACTGCTCTGTTCCCCTCCCTGCTCCTTGCTGGGCTCATCTGTGGGGGGAGGAACCAGAGGGGGGACATGAGAACACCTGCACACTTCTTGGCGGGCACCTGCAATGTGAAATGGGCTGAAACCTGCAGTGCAGATGTAGTGCATTCCCCGGCCTGTGCAGGTCCCACTCCTCCTCCTGCTCAGTTGGGGTCAGTCCACATCCTGTACCAATAAAAAGAATTCTTGCAACATGCAACCGTCTCTGTCCGTCTCCCCTCCTTCGAAGTGCCTGGGAGCCTCATTGCCCTTCTTTCTCTTGTGAGCAGGCAGCATTTAGCCTTCTTATAATTCAGATGCTTTCCACCACAATCTCCTCCCCACCTCCAATTTCTCATCCGCAGGGCGAACATATGTGCTCTTTTTCCAGGACTTGTTCTGGACTTTAGCCTTGGGTCCTGGAAAAAATATCTTAATTGAACTCTTTTTCCTTGTGAGCAGGTTGTATATGGTCTTCTTGTAATTTATATATATAAAAGAGAAAAGTCACTCATTCATCACCGCCCTGCCAAAACCAGTGGGCCTATAAGCGTGAAATTGGGGGTGGGTGTTCCTTCCATGACGGAGGGGTGCACTAAGAACCGGTTTTCGGAAATTCCAACAGGAAGGGGGAGAAAAGGGGCGCAATGCATTTTCCTCCCTATACTTTGCATTGAGAATTGCTGACTCATCAACACTCTGCCCCAACTGCTGGGCCTGAAGCATGGAATTCTGGGAGGGATCCTTCTGTCACCTGAACACCCACCAAGAACCATCTGGAGAAATTAACCCTTCAGGGGCTGAAAAGGGGGCAACGTGTTTCTGTCCTATACTTGACATGGGAGACTGAAGCACATCCAGCCAATTTGGTGCTCAGACTCTGGTGCACTGGGGGATGTTGTTCGGAGGAAGAGGTTGCGCTGGCGAGGATGCTGCGCATGAGAGGAAATTGCGCATGAGGGGAAGTTGCGCATTTAGGAAAGTTGCGCAGGGGGGAAGTTGCATATGCAGTGATGGGCCCAGCCTGGGCCAAGAACCGATTCTCCGGAAGTGGGCGGGGTCAGGGTCAGGGGGTGTGGCCAGGGAGGTTTTTAATTTTAAAATTAAAAAAAAAATAAATAAAATTACTTACTTCAGAGTAGACCTGCATAGGGTGGGGCTCTGAGGCTGCAGTCCTCTCCATACTGGCCTGGGAGTAAGTCCCATTGACTATACTGGGACTAACTTCAGAGTAGACCTGCATAGGATGGGGCTCTGACTGAGGCTGCAGTCCTTTCCACTCTGGCTTGGGAGTAAGTCCCATTGACTATACTGGGACTAACTTCAGAGTAGACCTGCATAGGGTGGGGCTCTGAAGCTGCTCTGAGGCTCTCTCCACACTGGCCTGGGAGTAAGTCCCATTGGCTATATTGGGACTTACTTCTGAATAGACCTGCATAGGATGGGGCTCTGAAGCTGCTCTGAGGCTGTCTCCACACTTGCCTGGGAGTAAGTCCCATTGGCTATATTGGGACTTACTTCAGGGTAGAACTGCATAGGATGGGGCTCTGAAGCTGTTCTGAGGCTCTCTCCACACTGGCCTGGGAGTAAGTCCCATTGGCTATATTGGGACTTACTTCTGAGTAGACCTGCATAGGATGGGGCTCTCAGCCCCCCCCCCCCTGCTGGGAGAGCGCGATGGGGCTGCTCTCCTCCTCAGCCCCCTGCCAGCAGGAGAGGCTTGGAGAGCACATGGGGCTGCTCTCCTCCTTCTCAGCCCCCCCCCCTCGCCGGGAGAGGAGAGCGTACCGGTCCTCATTGTTCTGGGGACCTCCTGCTGCTGCCTACTCGCTAATGGCAGGCTTTTTGGAAGATCCCCCATGCCAGAGTAGGGGCGCGTAGGCTCCTGCCCACCTGTGTGCATATGGGAGGATAATTGCACATGGGAGGAAAGTTGCGCATGGGAGGAAGTTGCGCATGGTTGCGCATGGAGGAAAGTTGGGCATGGGAGGAAGTTGCGCATGGGGGAAGATGCGCACAGGGGAAAGTTGCGCACGGGGGAAAGTTGCGCACGGAGGGAAGTTGCGCACGGAGGGAAGTTGCGCACGGAGGGAAGTTGCGCATGGGGGGATGATGCGCATTCGGGGAAGTTGCACATGGGGGATGATGCGTATGGGGGGATGATGCACATGGAGGAAAGTTGCGCACGGGGGTAGTTGCGTATGGGCGGAAAGTTGCGCATGGGAGGAAAATTGCGCATATGGGAAGTTGCGCATGGGGAGAAGTTGCGCATGGGGTAACTTGTGCATGCTGGGTTGATGCGCATGGGTGAAGTTGCGCATGGGGGTTGATGTGTACGGGGGAAGTTGTGCATGGCGGGTTGTTACGCCTGGGAGAAAGTTATCCATGGGGGGGGGGGGTTGATGCATATGGGGGATGGCATACGGGGGAATTTTACTCCCGCAATGCGGGTACGCCTTTCGCTAGTAAATTATATGCAATAGTTTTAAATTTATAGTGTATAAATTAACCACTTGAAAACAATATATATGTGTATTTTTAACTTTTATTTTGTAATGTCCTACATTTTTCTTGGGTGCCCTACATTTGGGAGGGGGTTTCTCATCTTTTTTGTTTATGGTCATCTGATCCCTCCAAAATGTAGGACAACAAAGAAAAATGTAGGACATGTCAAAATAAATGATAAAAGTACTCATATATTGCTTTAATGTGGTGAATTTAAACACTATCAGTGCAATCTTATTCATGTCTACACAGACGCGAGTTCCATTGAGTTCAATGGGGCTTATTTCCAGGAAAGTGCTCTTAAGATTGCAGTCTTTGTTACTTATTATTAAATTTAAAACTATTAGATATAGACTCCAGGCCTATATCTCGGGTTGGTGTCCCAAATTTCAGCTTGAGGGTTCCTGGGTTCCTGGACCTTTAACAATTGTATAGTGGAGGGAATTTCAGCAGGTCCAGCTTCTCATCTCACAGACCACAAGCTACACCTGCAGAAATTTCCTCTTCTTAAAGGTCCAAGAGCCCTCAAGTTGAAAGTTTGGACTCCCCTGCGATAGACTCTTATCCAGGAGCTCTTGGACCTTGTGGACAACAATGGGGTCAAGGAGGGAACTTCAGCAGGTGCCGCTTCTCATCTCGCATATCAAAAGCTGCACCTTCTGTATGCAATTGTTAAAGGTCCAGGAGCGCTAAAATTAAAGGTTTGGAGACCTCTAGGACTTTGTCCAATCTCTTTTTAAAAGCATGGAGGCCAGATGTCATCACCACATCCTGTGGCAGGGAGTTCCCCAGACCAACTGCACGCTGGGGAATGAAATATTTTTGTCTATTCTGACTCTTCCAAGGTTCAGTTACAGTGAATGTGCCCCAATTCTGGTGTTCTGTGAAAGGGAAAAGAGCATCTCCCTCCCCACTCTATCCATTCCTTGCATAATTTTGTATAATTAATCATAATAATTAGACATAATTAACCACCAAAAATATTTCTCTTCATTAAATTGGGTTGAATTCCAGGTCTTTGATTTCCCCAGACCTTTCGTTTGTACACCAGCAGAGATAGTTGGCATAATTGTCCACCCCCTGAAATTTTTTTGCGCCCCCCCCCACCGCAATCCTGGCTACAGCCCTGCCAGGGAGGGGTCCAATCTTCGGCCCAGCAGTGGGGACCTTCTGCAGGAGGAGCCCGCGAGAGGGGCTTTGGTCTACGCGGCCGGGCTGCTGCCCGACGGCCTGGAACGTTAGCCTCCACCCCAGAATCTGGAGCCTTAGACGTGGCGTACCCGGGAAGAGGAGCCAGACCGAGATGGACCGGAAGATTCCGTCCAGCCGAGTCGCCCTTGCCTGCTTCCAGCTGGCCCTTGGGTCCTCGGTGCAGCGGGCCGAGGGTTCTCCGCAGCGGGAGTGACGGGGTTATCCGCGCAGCCCAGTCCTGGAGCCCAGTCCTGCAGTTATCTCCCAGCGCCGACGGGCGGCTTCTGGGTGCGAATCGTTTGAGACGGACAGATTTCGCGGGCTGGGTGGGGGGGCTGGGTGGGAGCCCTTCCCCACGGAGGGCGGTCCGCCCCCCCCCCCCCGTTGCCCGACGCGAAGCTTGGCCAGCATCACGGGACGGGCGGCTCCCAAAAGGCGCAGCTTCCTCTTTCCAGCGGTCTAAGCTCCGCGCGGCGCCCCGGACGGTTTCTGGAGAGTCACCTCGGGCTTCGAGCGCCGGCCTCCCGCTCAGCGGGTGAGTCTCCTGGGCACGCAGGGCGGGGGTTGCCCGCACCTCTGACCCGAAGGGCCGGGGGGGAAGGGAGGGGGCCTTCCAGGTGTCGTCAAGCAGCAGGACCCCTCCCCGCCTCTCATCCTGGCGGGGAACTTCGGGGGTGGAAGTCCGGGACTGCAGAGCCCCCGCCCCGCTCTTCGCACCTGGCGGCTTAAAACAGACTCCCCGTTTGGCGTGCAGGGGAGCCGGAGCGTGGCCGTCGGAAGACGTGCGCCTCGAGTCTGCGACCCCGTCTTGCCCGTAAGCCGAAGGAGGTCATCCCCGGCCAGGAGGCGCAGCCGATCCTCTGCTGCCTCTCCCCCCCACCCCCCCCCCCACGGCGCTCGGGACGGCCGCACTTTTCCTCTCGGGCGCCTTTTGTGGCCGAAGCTGCTGCCCTGCCGGCGGGGCCGCGTTCGCCTGCATTCCCCCCGATTCCTCCGCAGGAGCGCCTGCCCTAGAAACGCTCCTGAGCGCGGCGGGAGCCCTCCCGACGCCGGAGCAGCGGTCCCTTCCTCCCGGAACCGCCCGCCCGGCTCAGAGTCCTCAGGCGGTGCCCGGCAGGGCTCGGTGCGGAGCCGGCGGGAGGACGGACGGGACGGGCAGGTCTGGGGAGCGACAAAAGAGGAAGGGCTGCCGGCAGCGAGAGGAGGGAAGCTGCCGGCTGGGGTTGCGACAGGGCGGCCCGCCTGCCGCGGATGCAGCATCCTTCCCTGTGCCCGAAGAGGGCTGAGGCTCCGGTGTCTCCTTCCCGGCTCTCCCACGACCAGCACTGGTCGCAGCCGAGGGCTTGGACTCCAGCATCCTTGACGGTCGGTGGTCCGCCCGGAGCCCCGGGGAACCGCCGCCACGACGCTTGCTCAGCTGCCCCGTCCAACCAAGTCCAGGCGAAAGCCGCCCCTGACAGGCTACCCGGAGTCCCAGAGGTTCCTCCGGCTGCAAAGTGAACCCGAAGAGCCCCGCTGGATCAGCCAAAGCCCGGCGTCCCGGATCTCACCGTGCCCCCCACCCCCCAGGCAGCAAGAGACCTGCATCCCGGCTCCCTGCCTGCCTGCCTCTGGCTCCCCCAGGAAGCCTCCACCTCAAACGGGGAGGCTGCGCAGACCCATCCTGGTTTGCAACCCAATCCCTTCTTAAAGGCATTGAGGCCACCATCACATCCTGTGGCAAGGAGTTCCACAGACTAATCACATGATGTGTACAAAGCGAAGACCTACAAGGGCTGGACAGAGAGATGCTCTTTTCCCTATCGCATAACACCAGCACTCGGGGGCATCCACTAAAAGTGAGTGATGGGAGGGTTAGAATAGAAAAAAATTTCTTTCCCCAACCTGTACTTGGTCTGTGAAACTCCCTGTCACAGGATGTGGTGATGGCATTTAACCTCAATGCCTTTAAGAAGGGACAATTTCCTGGAAAGACCATTCCAGGCTACAAGCCATGAGGGGTGTATGTAGAGGTGGACAACCTCTGAATGCCAGCCAAAGGGGGGCATCTGGATGCAGGTGCCTTGTGTGCTCCCTGAAGCATCTGGTGGACCGCTGTGAGATCCAGGAAGCTGGACTAGGTGGGCCTTGGGCCTGATCCAGCAAAGGAGGCTCTTCTGATGTTCTTATGGATGTTCTCTACTTCCAAGTTTTGCTGTTTCATGCAATACATTTCTCTCACCTGGATTTCTGCTTGTGAATTACTGAGCAGGGAGGCTGCCTCCCCTCCCTCCTTTCCCCTTCCCTGGGCTCTTCTTGTTTTTGGCTGAGCCTGCCTGAAATTCCTGTTGGGCCCACAGACAACCTATGCTTTGCCTGGGCCCATCTCTCAATCCAAGCAACCCCTTCTGGTGAACAGTCTGTGGTTGAGACAGAGAAGGCTTAAGTCCCCTGTATTTCTACTGCCTGTTTAGGGGTCTAGCTTGATCATTGACTGAACAACTAAGGGCGCAATCCTAAACAACATTCCAGCACTGGCATAGTTGTGCCAGTGGGGCATGTGCTGCATCCTGAAAAGGGTGGGGGGCAATCATGGAGGCCTCCTGGGGTTAAGGCAATGTTTGTTCCCTATCCTCAAAGTTTCATTGCCCTTACTCCAGAGCTGGAAAACTGTTTAGGATTGCACCCTCCAGCTCCTGCATTTTATCCTTCAGCCATCATTTACTAGCTAGTAAGTTCAGCCTCAGTGGGGAGGAGTTTAAAAATAAAAAAAACTTTCCAGGTTATTTAAGGGCTTCCTTCTGTGCAGAATCCTGTCTTCTTAAAAGAGGGTAGGATCAGATGTCAGTCATGGAGGGAAAGTTGGAGGAAAGGTGTGCTTCTTAACCTCTGGGGTTGCCTTGCCAGGAAGGCATAAGTGCCTTTCCACTGAGTGGGGAAATGGTTGAGCCCTTGGGCTGGGGAAGGGGTGGTGCAGGATCTGGCCGTCTTGCATTGCTGCTGAATGAGTTGGGGGATCTTTTGAGGGCCCGTTGGCAGGCTGGGTCCCTCGAGGGACACACAAACACACACACAGTAAAGTTGCCAAAAGAAAAGTTTCTTACTGTTCCAGTGAATGCATGTTTGTAGCATCTGATTAGGATCAGAAGTTCATCTAGCACTTGGTGATGACAATGTCTTGCTTGCTGCCTGAATGCTGCCTTATCTGGCTTGCTAAGATAAGTTCCCAACTTATGTTCAGAGGCCAACAGAGATATGTTCAGTAGACGAGAATAATTCCTCCACCCTGCAAAGACAGCCAAACCCACCACAACAAAGGCTTCTGCAGAACAAAACTGCTCCCTCCCTCAGGTTCCTAATCCCCTTCAGGAGGAGTTTTCCTCAGTTCTTTCTTTCTTGTCAGTTAAGACCAAGATTTGGGGGGGGGGGGGGCTGTGATGGGAGTGGGGGTGGGGAGCCACCCTCTGCCTGAAAGTTCAACAAAACAAAGGAAGAGCACAGTCCTTATCTTCCTCCCTGTGAGGATCCCCTTTAATGGTCCCAATGTTGTCTTCCCAGCCCTACTACAGTGGGGCTCCATCTCATACTACAATGGGGAGGGTAGGACCTGCAAGGCAGGAGGGCCCCATGTTGCTGAGTGTGAGTCCAACTCTGGAGGCAGGACTGGCCCTTTTCAGGTGCTTTCTGGGGTTAGAGATGAGCTTGAGGTACACCCCACCAGAGCTCCTCCACGGGCCAAGGCTCCTGACCCCTGCTCTACCCTCTGGTGTCCCTCTGCAGGACTCATCTGTGCTGTGGGATGGACGACTCCAACAACTTCTACAACGACTTCTACAACTCCTTCAACTATTCAGAAAAGGAATTAGACTTCACCATCCCGCCAGACCAGCAAGGCGTGGACAGCCAGGCCCTGAGTCCTATAATCTGGGTAGCCCTTGTCCTCTTCTCCCTTGTGTTCCTGGTGGGCGTACTGGGCAATGGGGCTGTCATCTGGGTGATGGGCTTCCAGATGCGGCACACGGTGAACACGGTCTGGTTCCTTAACCTCTCCATAGCGGACCTGCTTTGCTGCCTTGCACTGCCTTTCTTGGCCATCCCGCTGGCCAGGAACAACCACTGGTCCCTGGGTGGCTTCGCCTGCAAGCTCTTCCCCTCAGTCATAATCCTGAACATGTTTGCCAGTGTCCTGCTGCTGACTGCCATCAGTATGGACCGCTGTGCACTGGTGATGCGCCCCATATGGTGCCAGAACCACCGCTCAGCCCCTCTGGCTTGGGGGCTGTGCGGTGTGGCTTGGGGCCTAGCCTTCCTCCTCACCCTGCCCTCCCTCCTCACCAGGCAGTTGCACGAGGACCGTTTTTCCAAGAGGACCTTCTGTGTAGTGAAGTACTCTGCCTGGGGGGGTCGCACCCTGGAGCTCTTCCTGGCCATCTCACGCTTCCTGCTGGGCTTCCTGGTCCCCTTGGCCATCATCAGTCTCTGCTATGGGCTGCTGCTCCTTCGCGTGCACCGTAGCCATGCCCTGCGCTCCAGGAAGACCCTCACTGTGGTGCTGGTGGTCGTGCTGGGCTTCTTCATCTGCTGGACCCCCTACCATGTGAGTGGGCTGATCCTTGCCGCCGAGTCCAGTATGAGCCCCCTCTTCCAATCCGTGAACCAAGCTGAGCCGCTCATTGTCGCCCTGGCCTATATCAACAGCTGTATCAACCCCGTCATCTACGTCATTGCAGGTCAAGACTTCCAGGCCAAAATGTGCCGCTCCCTGAAGGCTGTGCTGCGGAATATTCTGAGCGATGAGGGCCTGCAGGCCAGTATCCAGGCCGAAGGCCACACGCGGGCCACCGGCTTCACCACCACCGTTGAGGACCGGAGTACCAGCACAACTCTCTGACTGGCTGTGAGATCCAGCAGTGGTGCAGCCAAGGCCACTCCTCTAGGCTGCTCTCCTCTGCTCTGTTGGCCTCTGAAGTCCTTCTGCAGCCATAAAGGGGTTCCAATGGAGCGTCCAGTTCCAATGGAGCGTCAGTCTTCATCCGCTACAAGCTCTCAGAAATGCCTGGGGTCAGGGAATAGCCAAATCAGGCCTCTTCCATGAATGGGGTGGGTGCCTGGGTGCATTGGGGTGTGGGGGAGGCAGCTGTTTGGACCTGGGACTATCTATGTAGACATGGGGGGCACACCCAGCAGTAGAGAGGAATTTTACCCAAAGCCTCCAAGGGAAAAGTGCAGGCAGAGCCCCTTGCTGTAATGCAAGCATTCACCCCCTCCTTCCACGGAACCATTTCCTGCCTCACATGAGGGTCCTGTACAGGACTTTGCCCAGCAGCTGCCCCCACCAAGCAGTGGACAGAAAGGCAACAAAAGGATGCCACCTCTTGGGGCAGGAAAGTCTGAGCAGAGGAGCCTCACCCTCCAATCCAGCGTAGCTATGGTAGCATGTAAGAGACATTTATATCGATGTAGTTATGGCACCACCTAGGGAAAACCTATGGGAAATTCATATTGCAATCCAGAGTAAATTGTTCTTACACTGGAGCAAGGATTCCCCGTGTTTGCTCTGGATTGCACCCTCAGTAAGCTGTGTGGTCTGGGCTCAGGGAGGGAAATGTCTTGCATGTGCTGCAGGATCAGAGCTGACTGGGAGCCAAGCCAGGCCAGGCCACTTCAGGGAACCATCAGATGGAAGTGGCTGCTCAGGAATTGGGGGGGAGGGAGAGGTGATGGGGAGGGGCCTTTGCAGGCACAAGTGCTGATCACCAGGATTAGTGCAGCGACAGAGCTGCTCAGAGGTGGGTCTTGCAAGCCTCGCTCACTGCTCCTGCATGTTTAGGTGGTGTGTCCACCTTCCAGGCATTTGCATCCAGGGAAAATGCCCCTTCGTTTCCCTTGTGTGCGCCTCAGTACAGACAATGCTTCTGATGCTGCTCTTCTCTTTTGTGCTCATGTTCCCAACATCCTTATAATAAACACTTCAATGGCAATGGCGCTTGAGTGTCCTGTCTCAGAGGTGAGGTCCCTCTGCCCTGAGAACAAGGAGGGAAAACCTTGGGTGACCACAGAGATCAAGAGGTGCAGACATGCCCGAATGGAAGGGTGCTGGTCCCCTGCTTGGCACACTCAACACAAAACTCCTTGCAGGGTCCCAACACACACCTGTCACAGTCCCCACAAGTCCTCCAGGCAGCCCCGGAAAGAAGGCTGTGATTGGCAGTGGTGACTGTTGCTGTTTCACTGTTCCTAAGCAATAATAGTGGAGGGCAGAGCTTCTCTGCAGAGGTGTCCCTAGCAGGGGCTAGAGGTCCCCGGTACCACCCTTAGGGGGGGGTCAGAACTTGGGGGTGACCAAAATTGCTAAAGTCCTTAGCAGCAGCCCAGTTATGTCATATATTGTTGGATGTGTATTTTCCAGAAGAATCCTATGCAAAACACAGCGTTGAAATATCTCATTCCTATAAAACGCTATGGCCAAAAAGCTAAAAAAATTCATGAAGTTCTATGGAGAGTGAGAGCTGTATTGCACCTCTACTCACAAGTAGGCAAAAATGCCTTAGTCCATTGGAAAGAGCAGACTGAGAGGAATCTAAATGGTCCTGATCCAGTGAATGCAGCCACTACAAATCAACCCAGAAGGAAGTTCCTGATAATTGCGTTGAGTCCTATGGAAAATTGAATTGAGCTACAGAGTGGAATCAAATGTTTACTCATAAGTAAATATGCCTTGGCTCACACTCAGGTCAGGTGCAGATGAATGCAAGGCCACCAAAATGGTCCCAATCCAGTGAAAGTGGAGCTTACAAGTGCTGCAGAAGACAGCCTGACACCCTCCCCAAAAAGAATAAAACAGAAGTTTGATACTGTGATTTTTAAAATATGGAAATATTAACATCTAATTGTACTGATTAATATTGATAATAATTCCATAATGTGGATGTGCCAAAAAAGGGTCCCCTCTGCTTCATCAGGGCTGGGGGGACTGAGAGGTTGGCTCCTTGGCTGCCACAGGACAGGTCAGTCCCAGAGGCCACAACCTGGAGCACCAGCTGTGAGGGAAGGCTGGAGGAACTGTCGGCTGAGTCTGCCCCGAGGATGTCCACATGGTGTCTGGAGAGATCAGGCGCCCTTTGGCCCCCTTGCCTTGGGCTGTGCTGCCCCCCAGGCCCAGGCTGCTCAGAGGCCTCCAGTCCCCACTTCCTCATCTCCTGGCTGGCGGGGGGCGGGGGGGAGGGAGGCATCTCCTTTTGCTGTCCTTGCAAGAAGTGGCGAGCTGGAGGATTTCTGGCAGCCGCAGCAGAGGCCCAGCTGCACCTGGTTGCTCAACCACCCGCTTGCAGCGTCTCTTCCGCAGCAGCACAAGGCAGGGAGAGCCCCAGGAGGACCTGCCCCCGCCCCGGAGCTGGAGGCAGGACTTCCAGCATTACCAGTGCGGGGCCTTTTCGCCTCGGCCTTTGGGCTCTCCTGCCGCCAACAGCCCCTCGCTGCTTCTTGGTCCCCGCTGTCTTTCTGAAGCAGGGCCGGAGTTGGGGGATCAGCTCCGCAGCCGCAGCGCCTCCTTTCCTTGCAAACCCGGCACTCCCGGATCGCTGCCTGCCCAGCCCCGAGAGTTCGGTTCAGCCGGTCCAGGGGCTGAGCCGGGCCGGACCCCCAGGCAGGCTGACCGGCTGTCGGAGCCACAAGAGAAGTCCCCGGAAAGCAGGACGCTGCAGGCGGAAAGGTCGGGGCGCAGGCGGGGCTGCTCCCCCTCTGGCCTCGTTGGAGGACTTTTTTCCCCGAGGGTCCTGCTCAGGCAGGGGCCCCGCCAGGCAGGCAGCACCTCCAAGACCTCCCAGGCACCACCAGGGCAAGGGGGACGAGACTTTCTCTCCTGGAAAGGAGGAGCTGCCCTGGAGGGTCCTCGCCGAGAGCGCCTCCTCCCCGGCCCGAGGGTCCTCCTCCAGGCGGCCAGGCCCCTTCGCAGGTCTCGTCCTCTTCTTCCGGGGAAAGTGCTCTAGCGCTCCCGAGTCACGAGTCGAGTAACGACAGACATTCGGTGCGAGGGAGGTCGCGTTTTTAGCTCTCGTTCTTTCCGAGCGAGACGCGCTTCTCGCCCCCCCGCCCCGCGGAGCCTCTGCCGGACCGCAGCGCCCTCCACCTGCTCCTCCTGCCGCTGCCGGGGAGGGCGGCGCTTGGGCGGGCGGAGGGGCGGGGGCTGCGGGTCCCTCCCGCCTTCTCCTGCCGAGCGATGGCGTCGGGCGTCGGGGGCCGGGCCGGGGAGCGGGGCCGGGACTGGGGCTGCGCAGCCACTCTGGCGCGGCTGGAGGCGCAGTACCTGCCCGGGCGGGACGGGGCGGAGCGGGCCGAGTTCCGGGCCTTCTTCGAGCGGCTGCGGGGCTTCCGGAGCGGGGCCGGCGGAGGGCCGGCGGAGGGCGGCGGGGGCCGGGAGTACGAGCCGCTCTGCCGGAGCCCCCTGCGGCTGCCGGGGCCGGAGCCCGAGGCGGGGCCGGAGCGGGAGTTCCGGCGGGCGCTGCTGCTGTACTTGGACTGGGGGCAGCGACGTGGGTTGGCGCGGCTGGCGCGGCTGCGGAGGGAGCGGGCGGCGCTGCCCATCGCGCGGCACCGGGAGCGACTGGTGCGGGCCGTGGCGGGGAGCCCGGTGGTGCTGCTGGCCGGAGACACCGGCTGCGGGAAGTCCACGCAGGCGCCCCAGTTTCTCCTCGACGCCGGGCTCGGCCGCATCGCCTGCACGCAGCCCCGCCGCATCGCCTGTATCGCCCTCGCCCGCCGCGTCGCCCTCGAGAGCCTGCGGGGCGCCGAACAGGTGAGTGGGGAGGGGGCGGGGCCAGGTGAGTGCGGAAGGGGCCGGGAAGGAACCAGGTGAGAGGGGCGGGGCCAGGTGTGGGGGGAGGAGCCGGGGCAAAGGGAGGGGGCGGAGCCGGGGAAGGGGCCAGGTGGGTGGGGGAGGAGAGGGGCGGGGCCAGGTGAGTGGGGGCGGAGCGGAGGAGGGGAAAGAGGAGGGGGCGGGGCCAGGGGAGACGGCAGGGAGGCTCCCCCAGGGCCCTGGAGCCACCTGCCTGCCAGCAGACCCTCCCTCCCTCTCTCCCTGTAGGTGGGCTACCAGATCCGCTTTGAGAAGAGCTGCTCTCCAGCCACGCAGATCGTGTTCCTGACGGAGGGGCTGCTTCTGCGCCAGGCCCAGCGGGAGCCCTCCCTGCCCGGCTACCAGGTGCTGATTGTGGACGAGGTGCACGAGCGCCACCTGCACTGCGACTTCCTGCTGGGTGTCCTGCGCCGCCTCCTGCACGCCCGTCCGGATCTCAAGCTGGTGCTGATGTCGGCCACCATCAACATCCGGCTCTTTGCCGACTACTTTGGTGGTGCCCCCGTGGTGCAAGTGCCTGGCCGGCTCTTCCCCATCACGGTGAGCGAGAGAGGGGTGTGAAGGCTGGGTGCTTCTGCTGTGCCTCGGTTTCCCTTCTGGTCCTTCCGATGTCTTCTCTCCAAAGAGACGTCTCTAGTAATGCTGGCGACTGTCGGGGAGAGTCTGAGCTCCTGATAAGTGTCTGGGAGGGGAGTCGGTGACGTGACAGTCAGGATTGCACCGTGTTGAGGGCGCCGGGCAGGACCTGCGGGGGTCTCCAGAGGTGTGGGGAGCCCACAGCCAGCCTTTGGGGGCCCCGAGTTTCATCTTCAGATTCGTTTCTTATTTTTCCTGCAACCCACTTTGAGCTGTGATCACAAACCAGAAGCAGGTCCCGTTTGTCATATCTGTCTCTCGTGCCGTGCAGAGCCCAGGAGGGGCTGGTGTGGGGCTCCCCACTCCCTCGGAGGCAGCTGCATGCTGGGCTGAGTCCTGCCGTGCACCCCTCAGTGCGACACAGACCACAGCAGCTCCTTCCTTCCCCCTTCCTGTGAGGGGCAGAGCCCAGTGCTATTGGTTGGGCATTGCAGTGCCCCAGTTGGAGAACTACTGAGTTATGCTGATAATGCTGTGCAGTTTCTGGGTTTTTTAAGAGCGACTAATTTGGCTTCTTGGGAGGGGGAGGGGAAGGGGGAGGGGGAGGGGGAGGGGGAGGGGGAGGGGGCCTAAATGGCATTGACTTCCTTGGAGGGGTGGGTGGGCCTTGTCTGAGTCTCTGAATGGAAAATGGGTGGTCTCTGTGGGATTCTGCTCCCCAACTCGGAGCCTCTCCTGGGCTCCTTCCTGTTGTTTCACCCCGAGAACCATACAGTGGTTTCTAAGGAAGACTCAGGTGACCAAACTGAGGGTGTTTGGGCCTTCATCACTGTCTTGTCTCTGCTCCCCTGTAGGTCCTGTACGAACCCATCCCCCGAGAGGAGGTGGCCAGTAGGGGAAAAGAGCGGCTGGACCCCCGGCCGTACCTGCGTGTCCTCCAGGCCATTGATCACAAGTATCCCCCTGAGGAGAGGGGAGACTTGCTCATCTTCCTCAGTGGTGTGGCCGAAATTGGGGCCGTCATGGATGCTGTGCAGCCCTATGCTGCCCACACTCAGCGCTGGGTGGTCCTTCCCTTGCACAGCACCCTCTCCGTGGCTGAGCAGGACAAGGTGAGTGCCAGGGGTTGGCTCTTCTGTGCTTGCTTAAAGGTGGCCTCTCTCCCCTTTCTCAGAAGGGAGGGTGGTGCACAAGAGTGGCGGGCTGGAGCCGAGGCGGTGCCACAGAGCAGAGAGAATACTCTGCATGTGCTTGGGCGCTTGTCACCCGGTGTCAGAATCAGCTGTTCCTTGGGGATTTAATCCTGCCTTTGATTCCTTCTCCACGCCTGGGCAGGTTTTTGATCTGCCTCCCCCAGGAGTCCGGAAGTGCATCGTCTCCACCAACATTGCTGAGACGTCAGTGACTATTGATGGCATTCGATTTGTCATAGACTCTGGTAAGAGTTGCCACCTCCCTGGACTCTGCTATGCAGGGCTGTGTGGCATTTGGCCCCTGCAGCTGCTCATGGATCCTTTGCATACACAGCACAGCATGTGGATTTCCAGGGCAGTGGTGACGGGTGGTGGGCTGGATCCTCCTGGGGCCCTATGACTCTCTGCAGGTCATTGCTTCCTACAGTGACCAAATATCCCGCACAGATCCATGCCCTTCCTTGACTAGCTGAGTTCAGGTGTGCCTGTGGCCAGTTCTGTGGGGGCACACTTGGGTGGCCTCCTTGTTTGTTTGTTTCTCTGCCCCTTGTTTCCACCCACTTTCTTCTTCAGGAAAGGTGAAGGAGCTTACTTACGACCCCAAGGCTAAGCTGCAGCGCTTGCAGGAATTTTGGATCAGCCAAGCCAGTGCTGAGCAGCGCAAGGGCCGTGCAGGTCGCACTGGGCCTGGCATTTGCTACCGGCTGTATGCAGAGTCGGACTATAATGCTTTTGCACCCTACCTGGTGCCAGAGATCCAGCGGGTGGCTCTCGATGCCCTCATTCTGCAGGTAGGCAGTGAGGCTCCATTGCTGGAGGCTTATTGCTTATTGCTGGAGATGGAGTCCAGTCCCCTTGTGGAGGCATTAGGCCTTATTCTTCTTTTGGGCGCACTACCAAATTTCTATCGGCCGGCCCAAGGCTCCCTGCCTCGCTCTTGGTCAGCCGTGCTGAGTCCATGGCCAGCTTCACCTGGGAGCTCCTCCAGGCTGGTAAATCTTGCTTGCCTCCCCCCATCAGTGGGCCCTCGGCCCCTGTTCTGCCTGCAAGAGGTCCCAGGGCTGACCCTCCGCGTTTCTGTTCTGCTCCACTTGCTGCTGGAGTCTGACGGCAAAGCTGGCAAGAGAGCAGCTGCCAGGATGCCCTGGGGTGGGGAAAGGGGCTTCTCCTGCTCCAGCACCCCTCTCTCTGTGTTGTCCACCCAGGCATTGTCAGGAAGCCCATGTCAAGCCCCAGAGTCATAGCCCTCGGTATGAGCAGCTTGTGGTCTAAGCCCCTGAACCTTGGAGTGGGAATGTGGCCAGGGAGGCTGTCTGGGGGAGAAAGGAAGGCCCTGCTCCCAGGGGATTCTGCGAGTGCAGTGCAGGGGGATCCTCTGGAAGAAGACTTGTATGGTGATGGGTGGGGAGTCAGGTAGCTGCTTTCGAACACAAAGGCTTGTGTGGGCAAGGAAGAGGGCAGGTGTGATGTGCTGTGCTTGTGTGGGTTCTTGTCCTGTTCTGGGCACATGCTGATGGAAGCGGGTCAGGGCTGTTAGAAGGTGAGTGAGAAACCCCTGCCTTTCCCTCTCTCTATCCCTAGATGAAGAGCATGGGGCTGGGTGACCCCCGGGCCTTCCCTTTCCTTGAGCCGCCCCCTCAGGCCAGTCTGGAGACAGCAATGGAGTATCTGAAGCACCAGGGGGCTCTGGATATGGAGGAGAACCTGACCCCCATTGGGCAGCTCCTGGCTGAGTTGCCTGTGGATGTGGTGATCGGTGCGTGCAGGGGAGAGCTGGGTTCATGGTCAGGGAGGCAGGCGCTGCTGGGGACGACGACCACAAGGCCTGTTTAGCTGTGTGGCCTCTTAACAGCGATGGTCAGGCAGCAACTGGCCTGGGCCTGAGGCCCATCTTCTTGGCTTCCAAGTGTTGGAGAGGTGCCCGGTGGGGGCAAAAGGGGGCTTCTCTGTCAGGCTCCGTGACCTGGCTCCTGCTGCTGTGGCTGCTCTTTGTCTGCAGGGAAGATGCTGGTGCTTGGTGCCCTCTTTGGCTTAGCCACCCCCACGCTGACCACTGCAGCTGTCCTCAGCGTGCCCTCTCTGTTTCTGCGTGGCAGCAGCGGCCACCCCGACCCTGATTGCGCCACCACCCGACGAACTCTGGAGAGCCCCTTGGGGGATCCTCTGACTTTGCTCAACATTTTTGATTCCTGGGTGCAGGTACGTGTGGTGGGGTTTGGGTGGTGCAGACAGTTTGGGTGCTGGAAAATGCTTGAAAGGACCCCAGGACTGAGGAGGGTTCCCAGACCCCCTTCTTCAGGCCTGCTTTTTTGAAAACATCCTTCCCTCCATTATTTGTCCAGGGTATTTAAATGGGGTCAAAAATTCCAAGTAAAGGATATCAGTTAAGTGGTTCAAATCTGTTTCAGTTTGGTGATTGCCTCCCCACTCCACCCCCCCCCCAAAATCTGGCCTGTGTCTGGCCCAGCAGTGCCGCCACCTGTCACTGCTCTTGTCTTTTATGTGAAAGAAGGAAGAAGTCATGCTGTGCTTGTTCCCTTTGTGTGAAGGGGAAAATGGGGGCCTGAAGAGGGTAGATTTGCCCAGGGACACCCAGGGAGTTTGTGGCTCAGGTGGTATTGTGGGAGGGGAGGCTCTGGGGTTTGGTGCTCTTTCCCAGATTGGCCAGTTCATTGTAGATGACCTGCCCCAACCCCATGAGCAGCCACCCCCAAGAGCCCCATTGCCTCTTTCTGGCCCCATGGCATAAGGCTCTGCACTGGTAGTTTGATCTCTCCACATGGCAGGTGAAGTCTGAGGATCGCCGTGGGTCCCGCCGCTGGTGTCGACGCCGAGGCCTGGAGGAACACCGGCTGTACGAGGCTGCCAACCTGCGGCGCCAGTTCCAGGTGGGGCTGGGAGGAGGGTCTGAAGATGGAAGGAGCCTGAAGTTAAGGCACTCTGGGCTGGGGTGGGAAAGGGTTAGGGTCTGTAAACGTTGCTGTTCAAGAGGCTGGCTGGAGACAAGGGATGGATCACCCTGGCCATGCTTGTGCCTCTTCTTTGCCAGGAGCTGCTTCAAGACCATCGGCTTCTGGAATTGGCTGCCTGGCCCATGGACTCCCAAGCCCGGCAGAGCCGCCACCGTGAGTGCCGGGAGCTGCACAGGCTCAAGCGGGAGCATGAGCATGGGGAGAGGCGGCGACGGAAGGTGCTGCGGCTGCAGCGGGTGGAAGAAGAAGGCGGCTCTTCCTCTGGAGGTGAAGGGGACTGCAGAGACAGCCTTGACATCCAGGTGGGTGTGCTGCGCAGGGGATGACGGGGAGGCTGGGCTCTTCTGGCAGTTCCTTGGGGGCTGCTGGGCATAAAGGCCCCCTGTTGGGCAAGAGAAGGGCATTTGAACCACCCATCCCTTCTGCTGCCAGAGCTTCCATGCCATCTCCTCCTCCAGGATGTGAAGTTCCAACTACGACACGACATCTCGGAGCTGCGTGCTGCCTCCTCTGCTGCACAGGCGCTCTCGCCAGGACAGCTGGTCCTTCTGCAGCTGGTTTTAGGCTCTGGCCTCTACCCCCAGTTGGCTGTCCCAGACCCCTTTAACCAGACCCGCAAGGACACGGACCAGGCAAGTGGGTGGCCTTCCTCCCTGAATCTCTCCTCCTGCCTATTCCTCTGATGAGTTGTCAGAAAGTGTTCCCTATTGCAGTACTGCTACCAAGACCTTCCTGGAGTCTGCTGGAGGGTCCCAGAGGTGCTACTGTACTTCCAGGCTTCCCTAAGTGTCTTGCTTGTCCTGTGTCCCCAGGTGTTTCATACCAGGGAGAAGGCAGGCATCTTCCTCCATCCCACCAGCATCTTTTCCAGCTCTCCAGAGCTGCTGCACTCGGCCCAGGAGACTGCGTCTGAACGTGGGGGTCACCAAGGTATCTGGGAAATGGTCTGTCTCCTTGCTGGTGGGTGTGGAGACCCGGCTCCTTCCTTGCACGCACCTCCTCTATCCTGTCTCCACATGGAGGCCATGTGTCCCAGATTTGAGATGTGCAGGATGGTGAAGGAGGGAGAGAAGAAGGCTCCAGGACTTTGTGAGGGAGAAGTAGACTAAGGGCGCAATCCAGAGTAACTACGGGGAGTCCTTTCTCCGGTGTAAGAACAATTTGCTGTGGATTGCAATATGAATTTCCCATAGATTTTCATTAGGTGGTGCAGTAACTACGGGTGCACATAATGTCTCTTACGTGCTCCCGTAGTTACTCTGGATTGAAGGGTTAGAATACAATCAATGTCTACTTAAGCCCCATTGTGATCAGTAGGGCTTTCTCCCACGAAGGTGTCTTTAGGATTGCAACCTTACAGGCATAAGACGTGAAGCTGTTGGGAGTGCCTGTGAACCTGCCTCTGCCTTTTGCAGATGCCCCAGAGGGGCTGAGCAGCTCCCACCAGATCCTGGCCTTTGTCTCACTTCTGGAGACCAACAAGCCCTACCTCGTTGGCTGCCTGCGCCTTCCTGCCCTGCAGGTGAGGACTGGCCCTTGGGTTCCTCCGCTCCTCCTGCCCTCCTCAGCACTCTGACCCTACTCTGCCCCCCAGGCCTTACTGCTCTTGGCCCGCTCCCTCGACACCAACGCAGACTGCACACGCCTTGTGGCTGATTCCTGGCTGGATCTACGGCTGCCTGTGCCGCAGACAGCTCTGCGGATGCTCACCACAGCCCTGCGACTCCGGACCTCCTGGAAGCAGGTCCTGAACCAGCAGCTGGGGAACAGGGCAGGCCAGGAGCAGGAGGATGGTGAAGGCACAGCAGACCGTGGTCTCCATCGCCGCCAGGTGGCCCTTCTCACCCAAGAACTGCAGGCGTTTCTGAAGTCTGAGGTGGGTGGGCTGCTCACTGGGGCAACTCGGCAGAAATCATGGGCAGCCGGCGACAGGAAGGAATGGTTTGGAGATGTACAAAAGCTCCTGCCAGCCGGAGCAGGTGGCTGGGATGGTAGCCAGACAAAGGGTGGACTCTGCAGAAAACATCGTCATCATCCTCTATTCACTATCTGGGGTGCCTTTGGTAGGTGCAGTATAGCCTGCGGCGGCTGACGCCTCTGGAGCGGCAGAACCTCTATGTGGGGCCCCAGACAGTGGCTGCGGGTGCAGAGGGCCTTCCCTCCCTCTTCCAGGACCTGGAGATGGTTCCTGATGAACTGAAGGGCGGCTACCGGGTTGACAACTTCCTAACCTTCAATTGCCTGGTGGTGAGCACTGTAAAGGGGTGGGATGGGCAGCCTCGTGCGATTATTGGGCTGCTGCATCCTCCTTGTCTGGGGGAGACTACTGTTCCTAAGCCCTGCCTGTGCTTCTCCTTCCCTGGCTCTACAGAGTGATGACGATCTCTACAGTGAGTGTCTGCGCACCTTCTGGACATGTCCACGGTGTGGCCTTTACATGCCGTTCACCCCGCTGGAGCGTGTGGCCCATGAGGAGGCCTGCCAACTGACAAGCCCAGCAGAGGAAGGTGAATCATTCTGTAGGGCGTGTGGGGGGAGGAATGGGGGGGCTTGTTAGGTATCCTACAAGAGACTTTCCTTTTCCTTCTTTACAAAATGCTGGATTCTTGGGGATCAAAACAGTTGTGTGAGGGTCCTGTTCTCCCGACTAGTCTTCTATTCAGAACAGGCCTCTCACTTTGGGGTTGGGGCATCTGGTGCTCCTAGCCTCACCCACAGCCTTCCTTGCTTCTCCAGAACTTCCAGTAGAAGGGAATGTGAACCTTTCTAGTGCTTCTGCAGCCCTGCAGTCCTCGTACTCCTGTGCCTCCTGCCAGAAGACTTTCCTCCTCACTCCCACTGAAATTCTCCGGCATCGGAAGCAGCATCTAGTGCCTCTGTCAAAGTAGCTGCAGTTGGAAGGGCTTCATCCGTCTTGGGAGGAACACTCTGGCCCAGCTGCTGGGCTCCTTCTTTTGCCTGCACCCTCAGCCCCAAGGCTCTACCCGTGCCAAGGGTTGCATGGCTTTGGCTGTGGAGGGACAGGTCTGGGGCAGGCCTGGCCTTCTGAAGACTGTGAATAAAGGTGCATTTCTGAGCAGGTGGCTCTTCTACTTTCCAGTAGGAAGCTCTGTCCAGCTCAAAGCAGTTGCACAACTTTCCTCCGTGGCGGACGTGGCCATGGCTTGGCCTCTGCCCTTCAGGGTGGTGACTGTTGGGTTCCACCCGAGGGCTGTTGGGTTCCTGCAGCCATCAGACAGACATGGTGGCACCAAGTGGGGAGACGACTTTGCCCATGTCCCCCACTCCTCCCAGCAATTGTAGGTTTGGAATGTCACCAAAAGAAGTTGGTTGGCTAGGGGTGGGGTGGGGTGCAGATCTTGTTTTCTTCTGTGGTGCTGACTAATCCTGTCCACTAGGTGGCAGCTCTGCTGCATCTTGCCAAAGACTCTCCTGGTGGATGTGGTTGGGGGGCGGGGGGAGTCCTGCCTGTGAGGAGCTCTCCTGTTGTCACTT
This sequence comes from Cryptoblepharus egeriae, assembly GCA_030015325.1. Lineage (NCBI taxonomy): Eukaryota > Metazoa > Chordata > Lepidosauria > Squamata > Scincidae > Cryptoblepharus > Cryptoblepharus egeriae. The sequence goes on from JAREYC010000021.1 coordinate 2,693,173, forward strand.
ACAATTTCACAGGGAGGGGTTGCACTCTTGAGTTTTCACCAATGTGTCCCCAGCTCTGCAGTTTCTGCTTTGCTTCGCAGGGACAGGGAGGCTCCTATGACTCCCACCCTCAGGGTGACCATATAGGATGGAGGACAGAATGCGTCTCCTTTTAAGCATTGCTTTGAAGAGGGAACTGAGGCAGGTGCTGCTTTTTTAACCCTTCTATGATGAGCTAATTCTGCCTCAATTCCCTCCTCTACGCAGTGTTTAAAGATAGAGGCAGCCTGTCCTCCATTCTGTATGGTCACCCTGCCTTCCCCACCTCCTGCTTTGAGAGCATTTTCAGCTCTTTGGAATCCCTGTTGAGGAGAGGGCAGTGGGGCGTTTGCTGGAGTAAGAACTTAAAGGAGTTAATAGGTTGGGGAAACACTCCTCACCCCCACCAATCACTCTTCTAAAAACTTTTTACTGGGGTATGTCCTTAAAGAACCTAATGGGTGTGGGGGGAGGATTGTGCGTGAAGCTTCTGCTCCCCCCAGCATATTAACTCATTTAAGTTCCTATTCCAGTCAAAGTTCCCTAAAGGAGAAGGCAGCCACTGGCGGGCGTTTGAGAGGAAGCAGTTAAGGTCTGCACCGACCTTGTTTACGCAGGAAGGATGACTCTGTCCTGCTACGTTTAAATTGTGTGTGGGGTGCTGGGCACAGGTGGCTGCAGTAGCTGCAGGAGGGTCAGGAGCAGCATCCCTGAGGATACCAGGGCAGACCTGTCTTCATTTTAATTAGCCTGGCTATCCTCGGACCCTTTCAGTCCTTTGTGTATTCTCAGGAAAGCTCTTCCTACCAGTGCTAAACAAAAGTGGGTCCCGAGCTAGATGTTTTGAGAACCAATGCAATAAGTTGTTAGAAATCTGGTACCCTTGAGAGGGTGACACACAAGTCAACAAAATGGCTAACAAAAAACAAAATGGTTTTTAGGAATAAGCCCTTCATGTTATATACTGTTGGACGCGTAATTTGCAGCAGAATGCAGTGAAACAAACTACTTTGAAATATATTCTATCAAAATGTGTGGCCATAAAACAGGTGGAGCAATGGCACATAACCTTGCCCATCATCCAGGTTGCTGCCCCACCCACTGCTTGGGGTGACACACTGGCCTCCCGCACTGGGTGATGCAAACCCTAGTGATGTCCTTGGGCATGAGGGAAGCCCAGAGGGATCAAAAGTGCACAGCAAATATGGGGGAAACGGGTGCTTTGGTCTCAGGTGTTTTGACATTGGGCTCCATTCTGACTTTTGGGAGAGATGGGCTTATTGATGGACAGATGGCTGGATGAAGTTGTTTCAAGGAACCCAGCCAAGCACAACTTTTGGCTCTTTCCTTGGCATCATATCCGCCTTGCAGCACAATCCCATTCACAACTACCCAGAAGTAAGTCCCATTGTGTTCAGTGTGGCTTTGCCCAGAAAGTGTGTACAGGTTGCAGCCCTAGTTACCTATTTTCTAAGCCAAAAGCCCTTAAGACATTTCTTCCGAGTAACGGTGCCACACCACACTGTCCCGCAACGTCCATAAATTGTCCACTGGTTCTGTTCTTCTGTCCATTCCCCAAGTTGTCCGTTTTCAGGCAGCCCTCCTGGCAGGTGGCATCTGGGCTCTGAGGCTCCAGGCTGGTTTCTGCTTGCACGAGAAGCCACCAACAATGTCCTCCATTGCATGCCTGGCCTTTAACTGCACCTCTTTGGTTCCTGAGCCAGTCTTTCTCCATTTTCCTCTTTTGGCTAATTTGGAATTTGGCATATTTACCATAGTTTTATGCTGGCTGTTAATAGCTTTTCCTTGTTCTCAAGTGCCCTTGGCCTTCTGTGAGAGGGATTTTCTTAACCCTGGAGAATAATGCTGCACTTGGAAATGTCTTTACTGGAGAGTCTCCAGCCACAGAAGATGGATGGCGGGGTTGTTTCTGGGTGGCCTCTCTGGCTCTCCTCCTGAGCAGCAGCTGCTGATGGAGAACCCAGCATTGCACGTGGAGAGTGAGGATTATTTCTGCCAGTGGGCACCACTTTGTACTTATTCCTTTGTACTTGGAATGTCATCAGCCATATTTATTGCCCACTCACCTGTTTTTGCATGATGATTTGGCAGCTCCTCCATCACTGCTCTCGGCTCAGCCGCTCTGAACAATTTTTCTTCGCCTACAAAGTTTATCACTTCACAGTTCCCTTCTTTGTGCATCAGCAGAAGTTGTGTGGTGGTGGGCAACGTGGTGCGGATCTTAGCCACCTCCCCTCTTTCATCTCCTCCCGCTCCAGAAGGCTGCGTCTTCCGGGGGAGGCTACCCTCAGCTGGGGGATAACTGCTGGGCCCTTTCCTATCCCTGCTGATTGAATGTGTGGGTTTCAGCAGCACAGTATTTACATGGGGTGAAAGGACAGATGTTGACACTGGCAGACAACAGAAGGAACGAGGTAGAGATTCATCAGCAGGAAGTGCAGGCAACCGTTTCAGCTACAGGGGTGGTGAAGCTGAGAGGGCCATTCCCATGTCCTTGTCCACAGTGCCCAGCCCTTGATTCCCTTGACATGGGTCTCAAGCACCTGTTGGAGATGTCTAGGAGGATTCCTGCTACAGGCAGGGGTTGGACTAGATGACCTATTAGGCCCTGTCAAACTCTAGGATTCTGTAGTTCCTGCCCACTCCCATTTCAATGCCTCCATTTCCAAAAGGAAAGACAGAACCCTCCACTCCACCCTCTGACCACTGCCTGGGGGGCTCTTCTGCCCACCTCTCCATCATGCCTGTTGTCAAAATGCTGTTGGGAGGCTGCAGTTTAACCAGCCCTGTCCCTATTTTTGCTGCAGACTCATCCCAGAAGCCCAGCAGCTCAGACCACTCCTTAGGTTTTGACCTGCTGAAGTCCTCACAAGGAAGCCAAGATGGAGGCTCCTCTTGGCAGATGTTTTTTTTCCTTGCCTTGATTTCACCAGACCTGCTTTACGTAGCAAACGTCCCTGTGACAGATCTGTGCCCAGCTCTGCAGCCTCCAGGAAGGGCTGAAACCAAACTGGCCTTTTGAAGCTGCTGCCCCTCAGTGTGCCTAATTCCGAAGGGGCTGGACCGAGGACCTGCCTCCGTCCAAGACAGGCAGCATCCTGCAGGCTCCCCCACTGGGCATGTGGCTCATCAGAACAGAATCTTGATTCCTGCCTGGCATGATCAACATCAGTTCTTATGGGAGTGTTGCCAGGTGGAGACTCTGCTTCTGACTCAAAGGTATGGGACCAAACCTCCCGCCTTGGCCAAGTGTCAGCTGCTGGGTGGAGACGAGACAACCTGGGCTGGGAGTTTGGGAGGAATTGAGGGCCTTTCTCCACTCCAGCAAACACAGGAGCCTAAAAGGATCCTGTTGAGTTGGGCCCAGGGCTCACCTAGTCTGGCTGCCTGCATCTCATGCCTCAGCACCCAAGACCACAAGATCCCTCTTCCTGGCCTTCTGAAGGAATCTGGCAATCAGTGCATGGAGTGACATGGAGGCAGTTGGGTGGACGGGGTTTCCAAGCAGAAGAAGCCTCAGGGACAGTCCCAAAGCCCACCCTCCCTAGCATCGGGAAGCACAGCTGCTTTGAGTCCCCACACATGTCGAAGGCTGAGGGTTCTGGAGCTTGCACAGCATCCAGAGGGAGGCATTTGCTTCCATGTAGAGGGAACCTTTTTGCAGCAGGGTGACCATATGACCAGAGAAACCCAGATTTGTCCGCATTTTTAGCCTCCTGTCCAGATGTCCTACATTTTGGCTTCAATGTCCTACATTTTGAAACTTCACAATAGTGCACAGTGCCCCATCATGCCATATGTCGTTGGATTCATATTGAAGAGCAGAATCCAAGGCAAAAATCAGTTTTGAGATATCTCCTTCCTATCAAAAGTTATGGTCAAAATACCAAAAAACAAAACCAAGAAAATACAGTTTTTGGCAATTTTTTTAGGCGGGTAGGAATTTTGGCCCTGGGGTTCAGGAATAATCAGGTCACCCTGCTTTGCAGGCTTTTCTTCGGCATCAGAGGAAGTGACCTTGTTGCAGCTGCTGATCCAATCCAGCGATCAGCCTGTCGTATCAATGAGACGCTTCTCAGGCAGTCTGCTTAGCAACTGTGGCTCGTTCTGCTCATGTTCCTGCCAGGAAACCTCCCTCCACCACTGCCGTCCTTCTGCTGGGCACACAGACCTCTCTCAGATAAATTCTGGGAAGAGGGACCCTGACAGAGGCCTGTGGGGCTGGCACTTCTGCCTCCTGCCAGAGGGAGTTGATTGGTGATCGGGCCCCTTCAACTTCATTCCATGGA